>OX638368.1:71842980-72378304 GCA_951812925.1 Calliopum simillimum
AAGCATTTTACAAAATTCTCGCGTTTTCTGAATCAAATTTCATCCACGCAATCAAAAGATATTGAAGTTTTAATAAAGAGCTATTACAAATTTCAATAGCTTGTAACTTTTACAAAAATATTTTTTTTTTTTATTGGGTGTACTAATTAAAAACCGGAATTTTTTAGCGAAATTTGATGCTTTATTGTGGAAAAATGTTACAATATATTTTATTCAAAGTATTGTCCATTGGAAGCTACAACATTTCCCCATCTTTCAGGCAATTTATGAATTCCATCCCAAAAAAATTGGGCCGGCTTGGCGGCCAAAAATGAATCGAGCCAATTTTCGATATCTTGAACTTAAGTGAACCGTATTCTTGATAGGGCATTCTGCATCGATCGGAACAAATGGTAGTCTGATGGTGCAAGGTCTGGGCTATAAAGCGGGTGAGGCAAAATTTCCCATCCGTTGTTTTCCGTTGTTTTCCGGGTAATTTTTGACTGGGGCAGCAATATGTGGACGAGCGTTATCGTGGTGGAAAATGATTGACTCATGTCTGGTCGCATACGTTGGCCGCTCTGCCTGGATTTTCTGCTTCAATTGGATCAATTGTTGACGATAGAATTGAGCATTAATGGTTTGGCCACCTGGCAACAGCTCATAATGGATCACACCTAGCTGGTCCTGACCAGGACGTTCTTTGTCTTCGACATCAAAATAACCACTTTTAAACCACTCACGACAGCTTGATTCAGCTGGAGCATAGTCCCAATAAACTTCTACAAGAATGCGATGACTTTTGGCAGCTGTTTTCTTTGCAAAAAAATGGCCCACTAGAACCCCCCCGCAAATGCTGTCTTTTTCTCGAATTTTCGAAGTTATTCATCGTGAAAAATAATAATGATGCACACAAGATAAAATTGTTTTGTTGACTGATTTTGACAGCTGTCAAATGTACCTTCAAAATGACATATATATTAAGGTGCAGCAAAATTCAAAAAAAATTAGTGCATCAAAAATTATCATAGACTAAGATCTTAAAACAAAAACTGCATACTTAGGTTTGGTCAAAACCCCCGAAAAGATGGCCCGCCCGGGGCTTGAATGAAGGTCTAAACGACAAAAATCATTGTTTTTTCGCAGTTTTTTTATTTTATCTCAAAAACCACGAAACTATTGGTAGTAATTCTTCCTAAATCTTTGAAAGGGATTAATTTTCTACATTTTTTGTTTTTTTCTCATTGCTCTACAGTGAAGTTTGCCCTATGGAAGTCCCAGAAGAAGTTCAAATTTTTTGATTCAAAAAACGGTTTTTTTTCCTATAACTCAAGATACAAGAGACACACAAAAACTTTAGAGCTCAATAAATGTAGGAAATTTGCTTTCTTATAGTTTTGCTTTGAAATCTTGATTCCAAAAGTAAACGGTTTTCCGCTAGAGGCCGAAATTTGTTAAAAATAATTGTGTATCATGAAAAAGCGACCTTTTATTGTTTGGTTTTAAAATATACCCAAAAATTTGATTAAAAACTAATGAAAAAACTAAAAGCTTCTAAACATGGTCTTTAGAATGGAAATCGGATTGAAATCGCGCGAGATATGATAATTCTTACATACTTGGTATTTTTTGTAAAGTTCTAATTTTGGGTATTTTTGTTTCACAGTGTGTTTTGCATCCACAACTTAAGATTTTTTTATGATTATTACTTTACGTTAAAGGACGATAAACAGCGCAACTTTCAGGATCAAGAATATCAAAATTGGTTTGTAGTTTCCTTGCGAATTTCAGCGTGAGAGTTTGGATTTTTTTCCATTTTTGTCAAATACGGCTTTTTTTGAGTATGAGCGACTGTATACCCTAAATACCGTAAAAAATGTGTACTATTATATCCCAAGAACTGTAGATAATATAATTTGCTATATTTTACTCCTGATAGTGATCTTTCCACAGCTAATAGTTTGTGCCCTAGAGACCGATTTTTGTGATAAAAAAAATCAAATTTTTAGAAATTTTTATTTCGAAACGACCTTTCGATGTTTTTGCTTGCAAATTTTCCCAAAATTTTTGTAAAAAATTTAGGATAAGTTTAAAAGCTTTCAAACGTAGTCCTTAGAATAGAAATCGATTGAAATTTACGCGAGATATGACAGTTTATATACTCAGTGATACAAAAAAATAACCAAAAATCATATCTGCACAATAAAAAAATTCTCTTATGTCTCTCTATTATAACTTTTATATCTTGCGTAAATTCCAACCGACTTCTTTTTTAAAGACTACGTTTGAAAGCTTTTAACTTTTTCTTAAGTGTCTTTTTAAAATTTTTGGAAAATTTGCAAGCAAAAACATCAAAAGGTCACTTCGAAATAAAAATTTCTAAAAATTCGATTTTTTTTTATCACAAAAATCGGCCTCTAGGGCACAAACTATTAGCTGCGGAAATGACTATTAGGACCAAAATATAGCAAAATATATTTCCTACAGTTTTTGGGATATAATAGTACACATTTTTTACGGCAAAAAAAGACGTATTTGACAAAAATGGAAAAAAATCCAAACTCTCAGGCTGAAATTCGCAAGGAAACTACAAACCGATTTTGATATTCTTGGTCCTGAAAGTTGCGCTGTTTATTGTCCTTTAACGTAAAGTAAACTCATAAAAAAATCTTAAGTTGTGGATTCAAAACACACTGTGAAACAAAAATACCTAAAATTAGAACTTTACAAAAAATACCAAGTATGTAAGAATTATCATATCTCGCGCAATTTCAATCCGATTTCCATTCTAAAGACCATGTTTAGAAGCTTTTAGTTTTTTCATTAGTTTCTAATAAAATTTTTGGGTATATTTGAAAACCAAACTATAAAAGGTCGCTTTTTCATGATACAAAATTATTTTTAACAAATTTCGGCCTCTAGCGGAAAACCGTTTACTTTTGGAATCAAGATTTCAAAACAAAACTATAGGAAAGCAGATTTCCTACATTTATTGAGCTCTAAAGTTTTTGTGTGTCTCTTGTATCTTGAGTTATAGGAAAAAAACCGTTTTTGAATCAAAAAATTTTAACTTCTTCCGGGACTTCCATAGGGCAAACTTCAGTGTAGAGCAATGAGAAAAAACAAAAAATGTAGAAAATTAATCCCTTTCAAAGATTTAGGAAGAATTACTACCAATAGTTTCGTGGTTTTTGAGATAAAATAAAAAAACTGCGAAAAAACAATGATTTTTGTCGTTTAGACCTTCATTCAAGCCCCGGGCGGGCCATCTTTTCGGGGGTTTTGACCAAAACTAAGTATGCAGTCTTTGTAATATGGTCTGCTTCTAAGATAATCTTTGATGCAACCTATAATTTTTCCCATTATTTCGAAAAAGTGCTGCACTCTATTATGCAGGATATTACGAAAAATATTTTTGTAGACCCCCCCACATATAGGTCAAAATGACCCAATAATAAATAATAATAATAATAAAATTTCTAAAAAAAATTATTTAAAAAAATATATGCCAAAAACGAAACACTGAAGTTGATTTGAAAATTTTTAAAAATTTGTGGAAGTTTTAAACCACGTTGCTTTTATTCCAATTTTTATAATGAACGACAAAAGCTTAATTTGGCTGTGGTTTACAAAAACTAGAAGAGCTTTTGTAGACACCAGCTTTACAAGATAACGCACTACAATTATAAGATAACGCATTGCCAGAGTAAAAATACTTAAATAGTACTTAAATGGAACTTTTTATAAAACAGAGTTTAAGGCTGGTTATTTATCTGTTAGGAGAACGTGTCTACCGATTTTGGCTTTAAAATTCGCATGTTGGGAAAAAAGCGATCCGCTTGAGGAATTTTGTCTCACAAATTTAAAAATTCATTGCAGCCACAATTCTTGACGATCCATTCTGAAATTTTGAGGGTATCTGCAAAAGTGTTAAAAAACATTTTCCCGCAAAAAAATCGAAAAAAAAAAAACAGTCCCGGATTTGCAAAAAATTGATTTGTTTAGGAAACTGTAATTTTTTTTTTATAAACAATTACTTGGATCGATTTGTAATATCCTTCATTCGAAAGCTGAAAAAAAAGCATACATTTCATCAAATTGAAAAATTCATAACTTGAGAAATGTGCATATTCTGACGAAAAGAAAAAATACATGTCTTTTATTTTGAGCCAAAGAATGGGGAAAAAAGTTATTCGGGTCAAAAAATTTTTTGAATGAAAATCCGCCGTGGAATAGCACGTATGTATTCTCCTTTAATACCTAGGAGGAGCATAGGGCCAATATGAGACGTATCCATTTGTTGCGATCCCTTGCGACGACTTTGATCTCTTGCCACGATTTTCCCAATTCTTGTATTTCCTTTTCCAGCAACCTTTTCCAGTTGGTTTTGGGTCTACCACGTCGTCTACTGCCTTGGGATTCCACTCAAGAGCCTGGCGACAAACTTCGCTGTGTGGTTTCCGGAGAGTGTGACCAATCCATCTCCATTTGCGCAGCTTGACCTCGTTTTGTAAAGCCCTCTTATTGCATTTTTGATGTAGTGCGAGGCCACCAAACCTTAAGTATACGCCTCAAGCATTTGTTGACGAGTACTTGCCATGTTTCGCACCCATATAGCAAAACCGATTTCACATTTGAATCAAAAATGCGCACTTTCGTTTTGGTGGATGTAACGGAAGAAGACCATATTTTGTTCAATTGAGCAAACGCGCCTTTTGCTTTTGCTATTCTTGAGTTGATATCCTCTTTTGCTCCACCATCCATGGAGATAATGCTGCCTAAATACGTGAAGCTATCGACGTTTTCGATGTCATCACTACCAGCTCTAAACGTGATGTCATTCCTGTTTGCGTTTAGCTTCATGCTTTAAGTCTTGGATACGTTAATTTTTAGGCCGGACTTTTGTGATTCCAAGACAAGGTCTTCAATTTTGCTTTGCATATCTGAGTGTTTGGACGAAAAGAGGCAAATGTCGTCAGCGTTGTCGAGATCTTCTAGATGTTCGGTAAAGTTCCATTGGATACCCCTTTTGGCCTTATTAAGAGCTTTATCTAGGATATCGTCAAGAACGATAAGGAAGAGAGATGGTGATAGTAAGCACCCCTTGCCGTACGCCCGAATAAGTGGTGAATGTCGGTGACAACAACCCGTTGTGAAGCACACTGCATTTTAAAGCCTTCATATTGTGCACGTACTAAGTTTATGGCCTTTGCGGCAATACCTCTTCGCTGCAGTGAAACCCAGATGTTTCCTCGGGAGACACTGTCGAAGGCAGTGCTATAGTCGACGAAGACAAGTTGAAATGCAGCACGCCACTCGCGTGATTGCTCGACGATTATTCTAAGGGTGTTGATTTGATCCACGCATGATAGGTTTGGCCGGAATCCTGCTTGTTGCCTTCGGATAGCCGAATCTAGTTTTTCGCGTTCCCTGTTTAGAAGCACGTTTGTTAGTACTTTTGATGGTACTGAGACCTTTTTTCGGCAATTTGACTAGCATGCAATGTAGCCAATCTTCTGGCAAACGCTCTTCGCTCCAGATTCTGGAAATCAGAGGATGAAGAATTTAAGCTGATGTAATGGTGCATGCTTTTAGCAGTTCAGCTGTTATTTGATCTATACCGGCGGCCGTGTTGTTTTTCATGCTTTAGATAGCTTTCACTATTTCATCGATTGTAGGCGGTTGTGTTTGTTTTCGACCACTACTGCGAGTCACTGCGGCAGTTGTAATTGGTGATTCTGGTTGTGGGACTGTGGTATATGTAGGATTCAGTATGTCAGAAAAATACTGTTTCCATCTACTTAATTAGTCGTCCGCAGATGTTAAGAGATTTCCGTTTTTGTCTTTAATAGGGCGATTCTGTTGGTGTTTTCTGCCAGATAGTCTGCGGGTGATATAATAAAGCTGCCTGAGATTTTGAGCATTAGCAGCGCTTTCTGCTTCGCTCGCGAGGTTGTTATACATTTTTCTTTTGTCTTGTCTGCACGAACACCTGACTTCTTTATTGAGAGAGTTAAAGACATTTGCGGCGTCGTTCTTTTGCGCTCTAGTTTTAGCGTCATCTCTCAGTTTTTTCGCGCTTCTTCTTTTTTCAACAAGACACCACGTTTCCTCGCTCATCCAGTGTTTCTTATTCGAGTATTTTTTCACTGGAGTTTAAGAAAGCAGCCTTAGCGGCACTCCATGACGTTTCAATGCTTCCATCACAATCGATCGGGGCTGTTTTAAGTTCTTCAACGAAAGATCTGCGGATATCGTCGTTTTTTAGCTTAAGCACGTCGAATTTTTTTGCCACAGATTGTTCACTGGGACGTTTTATAGCGGCAAGTTTTAGTCGAATGACCGCGACGAGAACATGGTGGTTGGTGCCTATGTCAGCGGCCGTTTTTACTCGTACGTCCAGAAGAGGGAGTCTTCTGCTAATGCAAAAATGATCGATTTGGCTTTCAGTGATGTTGTCTGGACACCCAAGTAGCTTTATGGCATGTTTTGTGTGGGAAAAGCGTACCACCAACAACAAGACCGGCTGTATTGTAGGCGTCAATGAGAAGCTCTTCATTGTCGTTTCTCGTACCCAAACCATGTTTTCCAATCACGTGCTCCAGGTAATGGTTTTCTGATCCTACGTTGGCATTCAAATCACCCATAACCATTATTATGTCGTTCTTAAGAGCACTGTTAATCACTGCAGCGAGCTGACTGTAGAATTCAACCTTGGTTTCTTTCTCAGCCAACTCGGTGGGCGCGTATGCTTGGAAGATGTTAATATTTCTAGAGGGGGTTCGAAATCTGCATCAATGAGCCTTTCGTTTATAGGTTTCCATTCCATCACTGCTTTCACTGCATTTTTACTTAACAAAAATCCAACTCTATCCCTGTGGATGTCATTTTGTGCTCTACCGGAGTATAGAAATTTTTCGCCGTCAGGTAGTACATATTCGCCGGCACCGTTCCATCAACACTCGCTTCATCCCAATATTTTAAGATTAAATTTGTGGAATTCTCTTACGGCTTGATGTATTTTGCCAGTATCATTAAGAGTTCGGACATTCCAAGAGCCGTTGCGTGTTTGAGTTTTCATCGAAAGGATTTTAAAATTTTGACGAACCATATTGGTTCCGATTATAGGAGAATCATTCCTAATTATGCCAGTTTCTTGCACCTCCAAATCCGATGTGCATGCTGTCGAGGCAGGTGGATTAACCACATTCTCGTGGGTACCACTTGGAGAGATATTTTCCATCGTTTTTCGATCCAAGCTTCATTAGTATAATCTTCTCGGCATCGCCCCACGCAGTAAGTTATAAGCTTAAGGCTGGATCCGGCAAGCGCTGCAAATATAATGGCCAGATTCACTTTCAAGTACAGCCGCCCAATCTGGAACAGACGCTGACCTGGGAGCCGCCCACTCTGGGTCAGACGCTTCAGGATTTCGACAAGATGCTTATTTTAAGGCGGCATCGACTCTCCTTGACAGTGCCAGTTACGGGCATTGTGGGTTTTCTTTGAAGGCGCAACGCTGTCCAATGCTACGCCCCACAGTGGTCTAGAATGCTATTCTAGCTGGTCATAACTCTTTCCTGGTTATTTTTTATAAAAAAAATTTCAGTTTCTATGTTTTGGAGGTCGCTGACTAAATCTGAAAACGGTTATTTAAAAATCAAAATGGCGGACAATTTTCTTAAAAATTGATTATATCACGACAAAATTGTGGCTAAAGGGGTTTTTGAGGTCGCTAATTACGAATTCGGTATCATTTTTTTGTAAACAAAATGTCGGATCCAAAATGGCGGACAATTTTCTAAAAAATTTATTATATCACGACAAAATTGTGGCAAAAGGGGTTTTTGAGGTCGCTTATTACGAATTCGGTATCATTTTTTTTTTTTGTAAACAAAATGGCGGATCCAAAATGGCGGACAGTTTTCTTAAAAATTGATTATATCACGACAAAATTGTAGCTAATGGGGTTTTTGAGGTCGTTAATTACGAATTCGGCATTTTTCTGTAAAAAAAATGGCGGACAATTTTCTAAAAAATTGATTATATCACGGGAAAATTTTGGCCTATATGGGAGGTGGGCTTGTACTTGATTTGATCACGGCCATTTCCACCAAATGACTTAATGATATCTATACTAACTCAGATATTAAATATTATTTTTGTACTTGAAACATTTACGAAGTTATAGCGATTTTAAATTTTTGATTATATGGGAGGTGGGCGTGTCCTTGACCCGATAATGCCCATTTTCACCAAATGACTTAATGCTATCAATACTAACTCAGATATTAAATATTATTGTTGTACCTTAAATATTTACGAAGTTATGGCGATTCCAAATTTTTGGTTATATGGGAGGTGGGCGTGTTCTTGACCCGATCACGTTCAATTTCACGAAATGGCCTAATGCTATCCATAATAACTCATATTAAATATTATTTTTGTACTTGAAATATTTATGAAGTTTATAGTGATTTTAAATTTTTGGTTGTATAGGAGGTGGGCATGTCCTTGACCTGAACAAGCCCATTTTCAACAAATAAATAGATGCTGCTAATACTATATCAGGAATCGAATTTTATTGTTTTATCTCAAACACTTGGTTGTTATTAGTTTTACGAAAAAACTCATCGTAGACCATGAAGGGGAGTGATGGGGGAGTCTGAGAAATGCGTAGAACCTTTAGAGAACCTCATATTACACTTGTAAATGATCTATCTGTTGCAACGTCATAAAACATTTTAGTTACAGTCCACAGATTGCCAAATTTGTGAATTTAGGAAATGAAATTAGAGAAAAATTGTGTTTAGTGACGAAGCTCATTTCTGGTTGAACGGCTACGTTAACAGGCAAAATTGCCGTATTTGGGCCGATGAACAATCAGAAGCAATATAAAAGCTTCCAATGTATCTCGATAAATGCACTGTTTGGTGTGATTTATGGGCAGGAAGCATCATCGGACGGGATTTCTACAAAAATGCGGATGGAGCCCGTGTTACGGTCAATGGTCTACGCTACAGAGCAATGACCTACGAATTTTTGTTGCCAAAAATTCAGGGCATTAGTGTAGCCGACCTATATTTTCAACAGGATGACGCAACATGTATGGCTGGAAAAACAATCGCTTTATTGAGGGAAACGCTCGATGAAAACATCATCTCAAGAAATGCTCCTGTTAATTGGCCACTAAGATCATGTAACTTGACGCAATTGGACTACTTTCTTTGGGGATATGTTAAATTGCTTGTTTATGTCGACAAACCCGTAACTATTGACGCTTTGGAAACCAACATATTTCTTGTTATTCAAGGAATACCGGGCAATATGCTCGAAAAAGTTGTCGAAAATTGGACCCACAGAATGAACCATTTAAGAGCTAGTCGTGAGCAACATTTGAACGAAATAATTTTTAAACATTGAGTTATAAGAACCGAACTATCATTCCAAATAAAGATTTGCATCAATAAATTGATTTTTATGTTATGTTTTTCATCCGTTCCTTAATATGTCATAATTATGTGTTAGAAAATGCATTGATAGATTTATATGTGAATCGATCTTTGCAAATATATGACTAAAAGTTCAATTAAAAATTAATTTTCAATATATAAATGTCATTAAGTAACTTAAAAATTCTTAAATTTTTTTTTTTAACTTCATTTACTTTTTGTAATTTAAGGCCGTTTATAAGATATAGTTCAGGTAAATTTATAATATTTTTTTTTTAAGATCTCCTGATTTTAGTTCGATAACCGCTGGACAATCGCGAGATATGAAGTTGAGAACCTTTTCCAATATGAAAAACTTTGTACGAGGTAATTGGATGAACGTTTTCACTTTCTTTCATTCCTATAGCAGTGTCAACTAGACGTCCATTAAGTTAACAGAGCGAAAATGGCAGAGCTGAAAAGAAATGCTTTAATAATAGGCTAATTAAAGGCTAGTGATGGGCTCTAACGCCGAATTTTAGGCTCTTCATTTAAAAAAAAAAAAATCTTAAGCTAGCAGAGCTATTTCGATTAAACACATATGGGACGTATATTGAACTAAAATAAGCAGTCAATAATTCTATGCTAATTAAAGGCTATTTAAATGCCCCATCGCCAAAAGAAAAGCTTTTCATTAAAAAAAAAAAAAAAAAATAGACCAAATCAATTTTCTTGAACTAAGGGACTTTAAATAACAATTCCAGGCAAAAAAAAAAAACAACAACAACTTTACAACAATAACAATAACTTTACTATTCCTGCAAAAACAACAAAGAGAACCAGCTTTAACAACAACAGCTTTACAACAACAACTTTACAACAACAACTTTACAACAACAACTTTACAACAACAAATTTACTACTACTACAACAACAGTAATTTTACATAAAAGTAGTGGTAAGTGGGCGGCCTGCGGCCGCAGCTCAGGATTTAAAACTCCCAAAAATCCAACACCGGCTTCGCGGCGGCCTTCGGCCCCGGATCAGTCTATAATATATACAACAAATAGTTTGCTAGTCAAATTGCGCGGGCAATTTTTAATTTTTTTAAATGATAAGTAGCTACTGCGCTTGCACAAGATTGACCCGCGAAGCCGGTGTTGGATTTTTGGGAGTTGTAAATCTTGAGCTGCGACCACAGGCCGCCCACTTACCACAACTGTTATTGTATTAGTAAATTTGTTGTTGTTGTTTTTTTTTTTTTTTGTCTGGAATTGTTGTTAAAAGTTCCTTATTTCAAAAAAATTGATTTGGTCCATTTTTTTTTTTAAATGAAAAGCTTTTCTTTTGGCGACGGGGCATTTAAATAGCCTTTAATTAGCCTATACTAAAAGCATGAAGCTAAACGCAAAGCATGAAGCTAAACGCAAAGCATGAAGCTAAACGCAAGCAATGACATCACGTTTAAAGCTGGCAGTGATGACATCGGAAACGTCGATAGCTTCACGTATCTAGGCAGCATTATCTCCATGGATGGTGGAGCAAAAGAGGATATCAACTCAAGAATAGCAAAAGCAAAAGGCGCGTTTGCTCAACTGAACAAAATATGGTCTTCATCCGTTATATCCACCAAAACGAGAGTGCGCATTTTTGATTCGAATGTGAAATCGGTTTTGTTATATGGGTGCGAAACATGGCTTGTTACTGAACAACTAACAAACAAGCTGCAAGTATTCGTCAACAAATGCTTAAGGCGTATACTAAAGGTTTGGTGGCCTCGCACTATATCAAATGCCGAGCTACATCAAAAATGCAAACAGAAAGCTATAGCAAACGAGATCAAGCTGCGCAAATGGGGATGGATTGGTCACACTCTCCGGAAACCACACAGCGAAGTTTGTCGCCAGGCCCTTGAGTGGAATCCACAAGGCAGTAGAGGACGTGGTAGACCCAAAACCAACTGGAAAAGGTCGTTGGAAAAGGAAATCCAAGAATCGGGAAAATCGTGGCAAGAGATCAAAGTCATCGCAAGGGATCGTGACAAATGGAGAGATTTCATATTGGCCCTATGCTCCTCCTAGGAGTTAAAGGAGAATACATACATACATACATAATTAGCCTATAATTATTGACTGCTTACTTAAGTTCAATATACGTCCCATATTTGTTTTATCGAAATAGCTCTGCTAACTTAACTTTTTTTTTTTAAAAAAAAAAAAAGAGCCTAAAGTTCGGCGTTAGAGCCCATAATTAGCCTATGGCATATTTTTTTCCAGTTCTGCCATTTTCGCTCTGCTAACTTAATGGACGTGTCAACTAGATATCTCGGAACATTGTCATCATTCTTTTGAATTTCTCGCAGTTCTACAAATTCATCTTTTGAAGACGTTTCTCTCTTTTTCTTCTTGACTTTTAATCTTAGGTTTCGTCAGGGCTTAAGGCTCCAAACCTATTGCTATTATAAGACTGACCCAAACACCTTATTGAACTATTTTCTATTTATCGTTTATTTTGTTTCTTAGTAGCGGAAAAATTTTTAGAGAAGGTAAAAATGCTAAACTTACGCTTAAAAATACAACAATTTATAAATAATTAATAATAACAAAAATTTATTTTTAATTGAACTTTTAGTCATATATTTGCAAAGATCGATTTACATATAAATCTATCAATGTATTTTTAACACATAATTATGACAAATTAAGGAACGGATTAAAAACACGGCTATAGTGACATATGTTTCGTCTTTCGCCACAAAGACTCATCAGACTATTTTTGTTGTGAAAAATTGCAAGTTGAAAAACTTTTTGTGTTTTTGGCCTGGGCGGGAGTTGAACCGAGGACGTCACGGTTCGCAATGCGAGTCGTAAGACCAATGCACTAGCCTTGCCCGGATGCGAAGCCGACTTTTGCCAGTTTTATTTGTGTGTTAATACGTAAGCCTTGATGTCATAATTGTTGCTTGTGTTATTTTTTGATATATGGTATAGCTATTCCATTGGAATTAGATTCAATACCGATTGGTCGGTGGCAAGTGTTGTCATCTTATCAGGGTGTGTTCTCCCAAATAACTCTAAGAATTTTAAATGTGTTACTTAATGACATTTATATATTGAAAAAGTAATTTTTAATTGAACTTTTAGTCATATATTTGCATATGTCATAATTATGTGTTAGGAAATGCATTGATAGATTTATATTTTTGTAAATTGATCTTTGCAAATATATGACTAAAAGTTCAATTAATTTTTCAATATATAAATGTCATTAAGTAACACACTTAAAATTAAAAAAAAAAAACAAAAAAAAAAAAAAAATAATAATACATACCCGCACGCTATAAAAATCACAAAAATGTATTTATTTGTTTTTATTAATTGAAGTATGTTTTTCAACCATGTTGACTTTTTTTTAACAAACCAAAAACTTATTTTAATTCAAGGATGTGTTTTACCACCTGAAAAGGAAAAAGGTGAACACTTTGATTCCAATTGTATTACTCCGGGAACACCATTTATGGATCGTTTAAGCCAATGTCTTCATTATTATGTTCATGATCGCTTAAATAATAACCCTGCCTGGAAAGGAATTAAAGTTATTTTATCTGATGCCAATGTTCCTGGAGAAGGAGAACATAAAATAATGGATTTTATTCGTAAGCAACGTTCTCAACCTGATCATGATCCAAACACACAGCATGTCCTTTGTGGGGCTGACGCTGATTTAATAATGCTGGGCCTTGCAACACATGAGCCAAATTTCACTATAATACGTGAAGAATTTTTGCCAAATAAGCCGCGGCCGTGCGATATTTGCGGCCAATTTGGCCATGAAATGGATAAATGTGCTGGCCTAAATGCTTTAGAAGTAGGAAGCTCATCGAATCTTAAACCGGATGTTGCTATTGGGGCAGAAGTAAAATTTATATTTGTAAGGTTAAGTGTGTTGCGTGAATATTTGAAGAAAACCTTAGAAATGCCTAACTTGCCATTTAAATATGACTTTGAAAGAGTTTTAGATGACTGGGTATTTATGTGTTTTTTCGTTGGAAATGATTTTCTACCTCATTTACCAAGCTTAGAAATTCGTGAAGGAGCTGTTGATCGATTAGTAGAGTTATACAAAAAATGTGTATACCGAACAGGAGGATATATAACTGACTCTGGTGAAGTAAATTTAGACAGAGTACAATTGATAATGACTGATCTAGGGAATGCAGAGGATCAAATATTTAAAGAGAGACAACGCCGTGAGCAGCAATTTAAGGCTCGTGAAAAAGCTAAACGTAGACGTGATCAAGGTCCAGAATTTGCAGCTTTACACAATTCAGAGCAATTTAGACCAACAGCGTTAGGTGTAAAAGGTGGTTTGCTAAATCCAATAGTTAATTATAAAGAGGAAGCTGCAAAAATTCGAAATTCAGCTTATAGTAGAGATGGATTGGATACACTTCTGCAATCTCAACAAAAAGGCGTCAAAAGAACAGCGTCCGACGCTAATTTAGACGAAGAAGATTACCAAGATAACGACGAGGTTCGCCTTTGGGAAGATGGTTTCAAAGATCGCTATTACGAATCAAAATTTGATGTATGCTCAGACAACCTCAACTTTAGATATTCAGTTGCGCTGCAGTATGTAAGAGGGTTATGTTGGGTTTTAAAATACTATTACCAGGGTTGCGCGTCGTGGAAATGGTATTTTCCTTACCACTATGCTCCATTTGCATCAGATTTTGTAAATATAAGCGGACTTTCTACATCATTTGAAAAAGGAACAAAACCGGTATGTATTATAAATAAAAATATAAAGAATATGGATATATTTTGTCTCTTCTAGTTTAATCCTTTAGAACAATTAATGGGAGTATTTCCAGCCGCAAGTAGTTCTCATGTTCCAAAGCCTTGGGCTCAACTAATGTCAGACGCAGTAAGTAGTACAAATTAATTAATTAATATTGTATATTTTTAAGAATTTTTAAAGTGTGCTACTTAATGACATGTACATGAGCCGTTTATTATGAAAGTGGGGTAAATCAAAAGAAAAAGAAGACTGACCCGACATGTCGCGACATTTTGAAACTAAATTTCTTTAACATCGTTCACATGGAAACGCTCCAGTACAGAACTACACTTTTTCATCGAACTAAAAATCTTAAACAAACCAATATAATCATAACCAAATGGTCACCCTATCAATGTTTTTAGATATTAAAATAACAATCTATGGGTACCAACCAAACCAAAAGAAATGTCGGGTCAGTCTTTCTTCTTTTGAATGTAATACATTTGCATAATAAAAGTAACATGCCATAAAATGATCAGTCAAACATTATTTTCCAATTTTATTATCTTCCACTAACTTTGCGTTTTTTTTTTTCAAGTGTAAACATGTTTTTCGTTTGACAAAAAGCTGTTAATTTAACTGCAAATGTAAGATTTTGCATTCGTAAGATAAAATAATGCATTTAAAGGGTTGTAGTCTTAAAAAAATGGGCTAAAAACATTATGGTAGTTTTGGCCAAGATTTGTGCTAAATGGACAAACATAACAAAATGAATTATTGATATATTGGGTAAAAATATTCCAATCAATCTTAAACTTAAAAAAAAACCGTCCTCCTGACTAAACTAAAAATATTTAACAAGTGTATTTTCTTCCGAAGTCAAATATTCGAGAAAATCGTGTTTTGTGAAATTTTTTCTATAAAAAATTTTCCGCGATAAATTTTCACACTCATAATATCATCAGATAGCTCATTAAATAGAGAATAAACTCTTAAAAATTCAAACCATTTGCTTTAGCATTAACGGTTTTATGGGCAGGTTAATAGACCAGTTGCATACATGTACTTAATTCGCTCCCCACTGTATGTGTCAAACAGTGTCAGAGATGTAACGAATTTGGTTTTTTAGGGGCGTTTCACAAGCCATTTTTCTAGCCTTTAACCTTCCTGATTTATACTAACCTGATTTATACTAACATACTGTGAAAGTTTCATCTCACACTGTCAAACAAAACTAGTAAGGGTGTTACCTTTGGCCTGGCCAAACATTAAATACCCTACACAGTAGTATTTTGAAAATTTTGCTTATATGACAGGTGCCACGTCCTCTTGTCCGAATTCATCCAGTTTTTTCTCAGAGTTTGAATTCATAGTTCATAGTATTTGAGTGAAATTTGGTTCTATTATCTCAAAAAATGTTTTCAGTATAGCGTTTTGAATCTTTTGCTTACATGGGAGGTGCCACGCCCTCTTGTCCGATTCTATCCAGTTTTTGCTTAAAGCTTGAATTTATAATTCTTAGTGTCTGAGTAAAATTTAGTTCGATTATCTCAAGAAATGCTTTCAGTATAGCGATTTTAAGCTTTTGCTTATATGAGAGCTGCCATTCCCTCTTGTCGAATTCGCCCAGTTTTTATTCAGAGCTTGCGCTTACAATTCGTAGTATTTATGTGCATTTTGGATGCATTATCGTGGCAAATTCTCCAAAAGTTGTATTTTGAATATATTTTTTGTATGGGCGGTAGGCGTGTCCGTTGATCGATTTCGCCCATTTTCAATCCCCGGAGGCTGTGAACCAAATTTCATTAAATTATCTTGCTTAGTTTTCCCAAAAAATGTTATTCCACACATAGCCAGCCAGCCAGACGGACATGGCTATATCGACTCAGGAGGTGACGCTGATCAAGAATATATATACTTTTCTATATCTGCCATGCATCCTTCTCTGCGATAAAAACGAAAGGACAAAGTGAATATACCGTGGGTGTAGGGTATAAAACAAACTTTAATTTTTATATTAGGTTACCTAAAAAGAAAGTAAAGCTAAGTTTAACCAATTTTAATACCCTACACCCAGGGTATATTCACTTTGTCCTTCCGTTTGTAACGCAGAGGAGGAGGCGTGGCAGGTATGGAAAGTGTCTATATTCTTGATCAGCGTCACCCCCTGATAGGCGAGGAGCCGGCAATACAAAAAGTGCCGTCATCGCAGATTCTGAAATTTTTAATGCAAAATGGTAGTTTACACTAAGACGAATAAGAAAAGCTTGGTCAGCATGGCTATTAAGCATGCGCTTGTTTTACGATTTTCTGATTTTCGTTCATGCCGCCCCCTGAAATCCTTCTAATGATCATAAAAACATATACTATGAAGTTTCACGGCGATCGGATAACGACAACCCGGCCCGCAAGAGAGGTCAAGGTCAAGTTGAGGTTTCAGGCAAAAAATAATGAAAATTTTTTTTAAACTTAATTAAATTAGTCAAAGCATAACTTTATCTTATAGCAAATTGAAATACCTTTCCAACAAGCTATAATTGTTTAAAATCGGGTAATAAATACGAATTCTATGAATTTTTCTTTTACGGCATTAACAAAATTGCCGCAAAATAGAATAGCATTTTGCGGCAATTTTGCTAATGTCGATAAAAGTAAAATTCATAGAATTCGTATTTATTACCCGATTTTAAACAATTATAGCTTGTTGGAAAGGTATTTAAATTTGCTATAAGATAAAGTTATGATTTGACTAATTTAATTAAGTTTAAAAAAAATTTTCATTATGTTTTGCCTGAAACCTCAACTTGACCTTGACCTCTCTTGCCGGCCGGGTTATCGTTATCCGATCGCAGTGAAACTTCATAGTATTTGTTTTTATGACCATTAGAAGGATTTCAGGGGGCGGCATGAACGAAAATCAGAAAATCGTAAAATAAGCGCATGCCTAATGGCTATAGCCTGGCAGAAATATATTTAAATGATTTTTAAATTGTTAAATTTTCGGAATGTTTTGCCGTCATCGCGGATTTTGATCAATCTTAATATTAATCGATGATAAATTTCATAACCATTCAGAAAAAATCCGGCCGAACAAATTTCTTGCCGAAAATGACCGCAGACCTATTTTAATGGTGCGGCAGCGGGTACTTCTTGCAGTTTCTATGCTCGCATACCAAGTAATTTTTAAATTTGACATTAAAACACGTAAATTAAAAAAAAAAAATTTCCGTGATAACAGAGAAATTGTACCCACTGTAGCATCATTAAAATAGGTCTGCCGGTCATTTTCGGCAAGAGAAATTTAGTTGGTGGATTTTTTCTGAATGGTTATGAAATTTAGCATCGATTAATATTAAGATTGATCAAAATCCGCGATGACGGCAAAACATTCCGAAAATTTAATAATTTAAAAATCATTTAAAAATATTTCTGCCAGGCTATAGCCATGCTGACCAAGCTTTTCTTCTTCGTCGTAGTGTAAACTACCATTTTGCATTAAAAATTTCAGAATCCGCGATGACGGCACTTTTAGTATTGCCGGTTCCCGGACTATGAGTCGATATAGCCATGTCCGTTTGTCTGGCTGTCTGGCTGGGTGGGTGTGCTTGGAAATACATTTTTTGGGAAAACTGAACAACATATTTCAATGAAATTTGGTACTCTGCCTCCATCGTAAAAGTTAGCTCGGGGGATTGAAAATGAGCGAAATCGGTCAACGGACACGCCTACCGCTCATACAAAAAATATATTCAAAATGCAATAATAAGAGCATTATTTGCAATAACAGAAGCAAAATACACATAAATACTAAGGATAGTAAGTACAAGCTCTGAGCAAAAACTAGGCGAATTCCGACTAGAGGCCGTGGCACCTCCCATATAAAGAAAAGTTTCAAAATGTTATACTGAAAGGGTTTTTTTAAGTTACCCAACCAAATTGCACTCAAATCAATAAATGCAAGCTCTGAGAAAAAATTAAGCGAACTCGGACAAGAGGGCGTGGCATCTCCCATATAAGCAAAAGTTTGAAAATGCTATACTGAAAGATTTTTTTTAAGAAACCCTAAGGGGCTGTCTATAAACTCCGTGTCGCTTCTAGGGGGGGAGGGGGTTCGAGCAAGCGTCACTTTTTGTCACAGGAGGAGGGGGCTCTAGCAAGCGTCACAGGACGGCGTTTAAAATAATTTTAAATAATTTTTCAGAAGAAAAAATTTAAAAAATTAAACTAAAGTTATTCAAAGGTATAAGAACCTAATTTTTACGATTTGATTGTCAGAGAAGTGTCGTTATTTGATTTAAAAGGTCGTTTTGACTCTATGAACTTCGAATTAACAATCGCAATCTTTTGAATTCAATAATATTGTAGTACTTCCGTAGTTCTTACGATTATCGAATCTACAGTGTATTCAGTGTTAGGTCTGATTATAAAAATAAATGACAGTTTTGCACAGGCAATTGCCGCGTATAGACCTGTTCTCTCTCGTTGCGATATTGTTTGAAACTTTTGATTCTCTTTTGTGGTTTTGTCTGCTTTGATTAAGCAGTGATACAGTTATTTGTATTACACATTTTTTTATTTACACCATCGTATTTAAAAACACGTGGATTAATAACTTTGTGTCTTGGTCGTTGGCCCGAAGATGAACGGGGTCGAACCCCCCTATCATAATAGGTTCCGGGACTTAAACCCGGATCACTATCCTACTAACTCTAAACGAATTGAAAACAAACGCTTGCATAATGAAGATTTTATTGCTCTACCTGAAAAAAGTCAAAATATTCCACGCTATGTGGTGATTTCTGCTACTGGAGCCGCCGGCGTAGATAATGTCCGACCAATTTCTTCATACAATGTGTTTCAAATTGAAAAAGGTCTCAACTTTATAACATGCGATTATTCGGAAGTTGCTGAACTTAAATCAGGAGATCTTTTAGTTAAAGCATTGAATTTGAAAGCAGCTAAAAATTTATAAAAGCAACTTTCGTAATAGATATCTCTGAAGTAGACCTAGTTACCTCACTGTCTAATCAGAAAGTATTAGGCGTAAGAAAAATAATGAAAAAAGATAACGACAACCTGGTCCCTACTGGTGCTGCAATCATTACCTTCGATCTAGTCCGGCGTCCTAACATTATCAAATTAGGCTGGGAATGAGTGCAAGTCCAGGAGTATACCCCCAACCCTATGAGATGTGTAAATTGCCAGAAACTAGGTCACACCAAAAATAGATGTCGCAATGGACAACTCTGCAAAGAATGTGCTCACCCACCACCACATGAAACTTGTACTCGAAAGTTTTGCATTAATTGCAATACTGAAGACCATACCGCCTATAATCCGGAATGCCCTAGTTTCTTAAGACACAAAGCTGTCAACAAAATAAAGATTAATAACAGATGCAGTGCACGTGAAGCATGGCAGACGTATAACAGTAACCCCGCTATTCATAAGCTCGAACCATATAAAAAAAGACAGTTACACCGACTATGGCAGAAATAATGAAAAATACGAATCAGACGGACAACACAAACGTTTCAACTGAGAACACAAATGTATCAACTGAAAGCACAAATGTATCAACAAGTACCCAGAAAAAAAAATTCAGCGGACATTCAATCTATTAAAGACACCAATTCAATTAACAACACTACAACTACTACATCTAAAGTACAAACACAAGTAACAACACCTACAATTATCCTAAGGCTAAAAAACAACAATTCACCAAAACCCAATAAAACAACAAATAAACAAAACACTCCAACAAGAAACAATAATAAACCACTAACAACTAGTACAACTAAACCAAATTTAAATGAAGAAATAATGGACACAACCGATACTGACGATTCTCCAGCTAAGACTAGCAATGATATAGAAATGTCACCACCCAGTGTGCCAGACGGTTCATATCTTCGATTTTTTACCCGTTACGGCAAGCTCTCAAATTTACAGAAGATTTCCCGACTTAAATGTTATTATAACACCGAACACCTTGAAAAATACTTTGCCTAAGCAAACCAAACACTAATAATTTTGAACATTTGTACTTACATTTTATATTTTTTTATGTATAGAAACATATCGATACCTTAGAGCGCCATAGTACTATCTCCACTTTCTGCGATTTTTAGATTTTTGCATTTACGGTATCTTTGTGGGCTTCTTTACAGTGTGTAAAACTGTGTGATGTCAAAATAACTTTAAAAAACCAAAATATTTGAAAATCAAGAAAAATCCTATCTCCAAACTGTAATTTTTTGAACAGTGCCATTGTCCTATCTCCACTAAATATTCAAATAAGCCACCTTTTTAAAAAATCTTTTTCGTTTTTTGTGTTTTCTTCGCGTTTTATGGCTTTTTACGACATTTTAGAGAGCAAATTTTAATACACCCAAGGGGGGACCCTTGTATGGCGGAACGTAAAAAAAAAATGTTTTTTTAGTGTTTTATACGCGTTTCATGACTTTCGACGACATTTCAGTGGAAAAATTTCATAAAATTTACTAAATGTGCCATTTATTTTAATAGTAGTACAATTCTGTATAAAGGCAAAAGTAATGACATACTATAAATTGGCTGGGACTTCGTTAGAAATTAATAAAATTGATTAGTAACATTAAATTATGTTAAAATATACTATGGGTAAAATTATTGCATGTATCGTTATATCAAAATAGTTGCCAATTCTGAATAACCACTGTTTGAAATCTTCTTTTTGCATTTCCCAACAATTGAAAAAATGGAGATAGGACTATAGCGCTGTAAGGTATCGATATATTAGTATTACTTATATAGTTATATTTAATGGTATCAGTACTTCAGTGGAACATTTATGGTTATTACAATAACTATTTTGAACTTCAATATCTAATAAGTAATCTTTCACTTGCAATTATTTCGCTTCAAGAAACACATTTAGCTTTCAACCATTCTCCATTTTCGCCCAAGCAATATTGCGCATATTTTCATAATATGCCCCACAATACCTCTAATAAAGCAGGATTTGGAATCCTGGTAAAAAAGGATTTACCCCACACTCTTCTTTATATTTACTCAACTATCCTTGCAATTGCCATTCAATTTGACATTGGTGTCAAGATCACTATTGTTTCAATATACATATATTGCTCCTAATCAAAACTTTACATCACAAGATCTTTTAAATATTTTATCACAAATCTCCACTCCCGTAATTTTTTCAGATGATTTTAACGCTTGGAGCACATTTTGGGGTTCAAGCCAAACAAATACGCGTGGCAAAAGCAGTGAGGATGTTGTATTTACCAGTGACCTTATTATTTTAAACAACGGTTCGCCTACACACTTTACCACTCACTCAACTTTTTCTCATATTGACCTCACACTCTGTTCCTCTAGTTTAGCTCCCAATTGTGATTGGCAAGTTTTAGACGATCTTCATGGTAGCGACCACTACCCAACAGTTACCAAAATTACAGTAGGCAACCCAATTCGTTGGTTTAAACCCGCACCAAAATTCAAAACAGATCAAGCCAATTGGATTAAATTCCAAAATATGTGTGACTTCTTTTCAATGAATAGTCCCACCAGTGACAATCCAAATAGAGAAGTAGCCAAAATTAAAAAAATAATTATTTCAGCAGCTCATCATTCTATTCCACAGTCAAAAAACTCTTTAAAGAAATCAGTCCCTTGGTGGAACCCTACTTTAACAACACTTAGATCGTTGAAGCAAAATTCATGGCACGACTTTAAGCAACACCGTTCTTCTGATCTTCTTGTAAAATATAAAAAAGCCAACGCATTGTTCAGACTTCATGCAAATATCGCAAAAAAACAATGCTTCAAAGATTTTACAAGTAAAATCAATCCACAATCTACTCCGAAAAAAAATCTGGAACGACATCAAAACAATAACAGGCAACCATAAACAAACCTCCATAGCATATCTCAATACAACTAATGGTCCAATAACTTCACCAGTAGCTATAGCAAACTGTTTTGCCACACAATTTTCCAACACCTCATCAGACATTATATTCTCCCCACAATTTTTTGCCGAAAAAAATATCCTTCGCAGTGCTGTATATCATCAAACACGGTTATCACTATCAGCAAAACAAATAGAAAATGACATTTCTGTTTCTAAGTTCACATTCATTATTTCTTCCCTAACAGGCACAACCCCCGGCTCTGATAAAAATTTACCCAATCCAGTTCGTTCCATATTAATTAATCTTTACAACCATATCCTGCAACACAGCAGTATCCCATTCGCGTGGAAAACTGCTGCTGTTGGCCCAATACCCAAACCTAACAAACCACTAAACAATATAGAAAACTACAGGCCTATATCCCTTCTGTCTTGTGTTAGCAAAGTACTTGAGAAAATCGTGGCTGTTAGATTGTGGTTTGCAAGGAAAAATATGCTGATAAGCCCAAACCAAATGGCATATAAAACTGGTCAAAGCTCAATTGATTTATTACTTCACCTTGATAATTTTATTTTAAATGCGCTAGCGAGCAAAAATCATGTCTCCATTCTAACATTAGACTTTGAAAAGGTTTTTGACCGCGTCGGAGCCCATGTTGTTTTAAGACAATTGGAGAAATGGAAAGTGGGACCAAAAATGTTCAACTATGTAAAAAACTTTTTAACTAATAGGAACCTAGTAGTCAAAATCAACAACGTCTTATCTGAAAGAAAGCCACTTGATCCCACAAGGATCACCATTATCTGTAACACTCTTCATTATAGCTTTTGATGAAGTTAGCAAATTAATCTCAAAGCATAAAGGCTTAGACCACAGTTTATATGCAGATGATGTTATTTTATTCTCTAAAAACAGTAACTTAACAGTTTTGAAAGTATCTTAGATGATCTCTCAGAATGGTCTCTGTACTAAGGAGCTAAAATTTCATTTCAAAAAAGTAATATTTTGCACATATCGCCGGTGCTTACGAAGACTATAGTATCTCTTCTTAAAATGCGGACAAGAAAATCCTTTTTTTCAAACTGCGGCGAAAAATATCTTTTTTGTGCGAATGCGGACAAGAAAATCACTTTTTACAAAATGCGGAGAAGAAAATAACTTATTACAAAATGGCAAAACTTTATATAATTGGTTGCAATTTCAAGCTTTAGAGTTTTGTAGAATCTCACATAGCTTGCCGTCTTACCCCTTAGGTTCTTCATTTTTAGATCATTTTTTAATAAGCTCAAATTTAGTCGATTTGATAAACCCAAATTTTAGTATTGAAAGTTTATCAACTTTTTCTGACCATTTTCCTCTAAAGTTAAAAATTAATTTAAATGATTTTGACTTTCTATTAAATCAACCGCGAAGTTTTATTTCATTCAGAAATACTAACTGGATTGAATTTAAAAATGATATAGAAGACTCATTCATTAATAATTTGCCTCCCATAAACTCAAATTTAACTAATGATGAGATTGATAGTTATATTGATTTTTTCACTGCAACAATTAACTCAATCACGAATACTCACACACAAACAGTCGATTTCAAAAATAGAAAATTCATTGTTTCAGATAATATTAAAAAGTTATTCAAAATTAAGTATGAATGGCCAAAACAACTTAAGAGGATTTACCATAGAAATTACAATAGAAGTAATTCAAATTACTTGCTCCTTTCTAAGCAATTACAACTTCTTAAAATAATAATCAAAGAACAAGTGGAATTAGAACAGACTAAAAAGTTCCAGGAAAGGCTTCAAAAAATTAACCCTGGCCCGACAGCTTTTAAGCAAATATATGGAATGATATGCAAAGAGAAAAGTCAGTTTTGCAAAGGTTTAACCATTAATAATGTTAAAACTAGTAAGGGTGTAAAATTTGGCCTGGCCAAACATTAAAAACCCTACACTGCAGTATTTTTCAAATTTTGCTCATATGGGAGTTGCTACGCCCTCTTGTCCGAGGTCACCCAGTTTTTGTTCAGCGCTTGCATTTATAGTTTTTAGTGTCTGAGTGACAAACTTTTTCAGTAAAGCGTTTTGAAGCTTTTGCTTATATAGGAGGTGCCACGCCCTCTTGACCGAGTTCGTCTAGTTTTAGCTTAGAGCGTGCAATTATAGTATTTAGTATTTGAGTGAAGCTTGGTTCGATTATCTCAAGAAACTGTTTCAGTATAGCATTTTGAAACTTTTGCTTATGTGGGAGGTACCACGCCCCCTTTTCCGATTTCACCCAATTTTTGTTGAGAGCTTTCATTTATGATTCTTAGTGTCTGAGTCAAATTTGATTCGAATATTTCAAAAAACGCTTTCAGTGTAGCGTTTTTAAGCATTTGCTTATATGGGAGGTGCCACGCCCTCTTGTCCGAATTCGCTTAGTTTTTCCTCAGAGCTTGCGCTTACAATTTTTAATAATAATGCGTATTTTGGTTGCATTGTCGTGAAAAAAACTCCTAAAATTGCATTTTGAATATATTTTTTGTATGGGTGGTAGGCGTGTCCGTTGACCGATTTCGCTCATTTTCAATCCCCCGAGCTAACTTTGGTGACGAAGGCAGTGTACCAAGTTTCATTGAATTATCTTGCTCAGTTTTCCCAAAAAGTGTATTTCAACACACAGCCAGCCAGCCAGCCAGCCAGCCAGCCAGCCAGCCAGCCAGCCAGCCAGCCAGCCAGCCAGCCAGCCAGCCAGCCAGCCAGCCAGCCAGCCAGCCAGCCAGCCAGCCAGCCAGCCAGCCAGCCAGCCAGCCAGCCAGCCAGCCAGCCAGCCAGCCAGCCAGCCAGCCAGCCAGCCAGCCAGCCAGCCAGACAGACGGACATGGCTATATCGACTCAGGAAGTGACGCTGATCAAGAATATATATACTTTTCTATATCTGCCACGCCTCCTTCTCTGCGTTACAAACGGAAGGACAAAGTGAATATACCCTGGGTGTAGGGTATAATTACTAACGATACGGAGATTCTTGATGCATTCCAAAATCATTTTGAGGAAGTATATGAAGAGACAATTCCAACTAATTCTGACGTTATTAAACGTCAAATAAACTTAGCATTAAATCAGTCCTCTGGAAACATTACTCTCTTTAACGTTGATTCTACTTCCCTTAATATACAAAGTTCTAGGTATTTTATTTCAGAAGAAGATCTCATTTCTATCTCTAAAAGAATAAATAACAAAAAATCTTCAGGCTTAGATAATATTTCGAATTATTTGATTAAAAAACTTCCGTCTTTAGCATTAAAATTTCTCACAATTATATTTAACAACTGTTTAAATAATGGGTATTTTCCAAAAAAATGGAAGGTTGCTAAAATTATTCCTATACAAAAGAAACCAAACAATACCGAAATCAATAATTTTAGGCCAATTTCCAATCTAGGCAAATTGTTATAACACTTTATAAAACATAAAATGGACATTAATATTGATAATGACTTTATACCACATCACCAGTTTGGGTTTAAGAAAGGTCACTCAACAGTACATGCATTGCTTAAATTTCATAATGATGTTATTTGCAATTTGAGGCAGAAAAAATGTACCGTTGCAGTGTCTCTTGACATAGAAAAAGCATTTGACAAAGCCTATCATGATGGAATTTTGTATAAAATGACAAATATAGGTCTAGATCCATTTTTAATAAAAAATTTTTGCAATTTTTTTCTGATCGTAAATTTTGTATTCAAATTAACAACTCTCTATCAAACTTTGGTGATATTAAAAAAGGTGTTCCACAAGGTTCAGTTCTTGCCCCGCATTTATATAATTTATTTATACATGACTTTCCACATGTAATTAATGGATCGCAAAGTATTTTATATGCAGCGACTCACTTTTATATGCACATCACGAATCTCCTCTTGCTGCCGTTAACACACTCAAAACACACCTTTTGGCTGTTGATAAATTTTATAAAGATTGGGGAATTAAAATTAACACTTCGAAATCTGAGGCAATTTGTTTAAGGAATGCATCTGGGAAATGTAAAAGATTTGTGGTGCCAGAGAGTAAAAATCTCAGTTTGATTTTAAACGATTCTAATATTCCTTTCAAAAATAGTATTAAGTATTTAGGAATACATTTTAACAAATTAGTCAAGTTTAACGAACATTCAAGATTAATTTTAAAAAAGGCATATAGAATCAAATCGATGTTTTCAAATTTGTTAAATAGCAAATATTTGAACTCAAAGACTAAAATTTTAATCTATAAAGTATGTATTCGTCCAGTCCTTTTATATGCGTTTCCAATTTGGTTCACAATTTCACCTTCTGTCGCTAAAGAACTAGAAATAATTGAGAGAAAAATTTTGAGATTATGTGTTAATAAAGAATATGAATCTTATGCCAAACGTTTCTCCAATAATTACATATACTCTAAAGCATTTGTAAATCCTTTGTGTAAATATGCTCTATCTTTATTGAAAAAATTCATAGGGAAACTACCTTTCCATGATAATTTGCTTATAAAATAAATTTATAATTCACATAATAATTCAAATTGGTCCACAAATTACTACTTGTCACCAGTTGGTTTTATAAATGAAAACATAAACGTTGATATCGACTTCACTGCACCACTTTTACCAGAATTTTATAGGCTTACAAGTCCCAACACCCATAGAGGGTGGTTTTATTAGATTTATGTTTTTAGTTTTAAGTTAGTTGTAAGTTTAAAAAAAAAAAAAAAATCGAGATAATATCATCTCATGAAAATTTCATTGTGTTGGGAGCAAACACTTTATTACTTATTATATAATCAAAAAGAAATTAAACATAATTTATAACATAGCAAGTAGCTAACACCTTTTATTGTATAATTAGAACAATACATAAAATAGTTCTAAGAAGTCTCAAGTAACTTTTTAAAAATGTTAAAATTTGTAACTGATCTGGAAAAGACTCAATAAATATTACTTACTTACTTATTACAAAATGTGGCGAAGAAAATCACTTTTTACAAAATGCGGCGAAAAAAATAACTTATTACAAAATGCGGCGAAGAAAATCACTTTTTACAAAATGCGGCGAAGAAAATAACTTATTACAAAATGCGGCGAAGAAAATCACTTTTTACAAAATGCGGCGAAGAAAATCTCGCTTCATTCGCTGCGATTTAAGTGAAATGTTTATTTTCGTAACTCGTGAATACTTTCACTAAATAAAGACATTTTCTTCGCCGCATTTTGTAAAAAGTGATTTTCTTCGGCGCATTTTATAAAAAGTGATTTTCTTGTCCGCATATTACAAAAAAGATTTTTTTCGCCGCAATTTCAAAAAAAAAAAAAAGATTTTCTTCGCCGCAACTTTTGGTTGGAAGGTTCTCTTCGTAAGCACCGGCGATATGTAGAAAAACCAGTTGTAATAATATCAGTATTTCTTATAATAATATAATCATTCCAAATGTAAATAAGCTCAGAATTTTAGGATTAATTATTGACTCTAAATATACATTTGAACATCATTGGAAATATATAAGGGACAGTATAGAAAGAAGACTAAGCATTATTAAATATTTATCCTCAAAGAATTGCTGTATCCATCCAACTTGTTTTACCAACGTATCCAGAGCGCTTATCTTAAGTAAAATAGACTACGGCCTATGTATTTACGGTCACTGCGCTAAAAGCAATTAATTTTAGCGTCACGGAGTTTATAGACAGCCCCTAACCGAATTTTACTCACTCAGAACAATAAATGCAAGCTCTACGCGAAATCTAGGTAAGCTCGAAGAAGGCGTGGCACTCCCCATATAAGCAATTTGTTCTTATACTCTCCTAGAAGTTATGGAAGAATAAAACAATTTATTTTAATAAAAACTTGTATGTACAAGAATATTGAATAGTATTTATCAACTAATATACTTGAAATGCAGTGTAGGGTATTTAGTTTTGGCCAGGCCAAAGACACCACCCTTACTAGTTTTTTTTCATATGTGACCATCCAATGGAAAAGGTACCTTACCTTTACAAAATAAATAACCTTTCTTTAACGTTTTCTAAAAATATATACAATATATATTTGAATAAGACACCTCGATCACTGAAAAATTCCAAAAATTGACTGAGCTATGGCATTTTGAAATCGTAAAATGAAAAACTCAAGTTTGTAGATACAGTAGGAAGCAAAACTGTCAACATGTTTGCTATTTTTGACTTAGTACTGCTATAGCGTCCGTTCTGATTACGTGATCAGCAAGAAATATGAACCAAACGGAAGCTTAACCTATCCTCTATTCAAATATGTGAGCAATTTTACCGAACTTTAAACCATAAAAAAATAATGAACAATAAACCATTCCGAAAACATGTTGACAGTTTTGCACCACTTTAAGTGATGTGCGTACAAACCTGGAACGTGAATTTTTCCAAGTTTAAAAAAACGATTCCAATAGATTTCGTTGTGCTGATTCCAAAACTGGCCACAGAATCCCTCTACCTCGTCAGAATTTCGAGGTATCCTAAACTTAAAGTGCAAAAAACGACGTTTTTGCCGTTTTTCAAATTAGGTTCAAGGTCGCAAGGATTTTTTCTGCTCTATTCCGTATAATAAACTTGAACATCTTGCTTTTTCCCTTTCCAAAAAAGTGATGAGTAGTCATCTACGATTTTTCTTTGCAAAGTTATGGCCAATCTCAGATAACATCATGATATCTTATAAAACGGATATAGCGGCAGGGTTTGGATTTATGTCATCATAATATGGTTCAATTGGTATACATGGTTTATAAACATATCTTTCTGGAGAAATATGGCCAAAAAATACCCAAATTACTCTTAGTATGAATTTTGGGTATTTCATGATGTCATCTTAGAGTGGGCATAACTTTGCGAAACAAAATCGTAGATAACCATTCACCACTTTTTTGGAAAGAGAAAAACCAAGATGTTCAAGTTTATTTTACGGAATAGAGCAGAAAAAATCCTTGCGACCTTGAACCTAATTTGAAAAACAGCAAAAACGTCGTTTTTTTGCACTTTAAGTTTAGGATACCTCGAAATTCTGACGAGGTAGAGGGATTCTGTGGCCAGTTTTGGAATCAGCACAACAAAATCTATTGGAATCGTTTTTTTAAACTTGGAAAAATTCACGTTCCAGGTTTGTACGCACATCAGTTAAAGGTTTTTTGTTCATTATTTTTTTATGGTATGAAGTTCGGTAAAATTTTTCTCATATTTGAATAGAGGAAAGGTTAAGCTTCCGTTTGGTTTATATATCTTGTTGATCATGTAATCAGAACGGATGCTATAGCAGTACTAAGTGAAAAATAGCAAACATGTTGACAGTTTTGCTTCCTACTGTATTTAAGTTCAAAGTTTGTCAATTTATCAATTTTTACAGAGTAGAGGTTCGGTGAGACCGCTTTAAATGGTTTTTTTTTAATTTGATAATCGACCTCAAATTAGTTGTAAAATGTTCAGAACATGTCTAAGCACTGAATTCGACCTTAAACTGAAAAACGGTAAAATTGACCCTATCTCTTATTTTTAGCTGTACTGCTAAATTTTGTGAGGTCACATATATCAAAATAAATTTATTGAGTCAAATATTTTCCATCTTTCGGGCAAAACTATAATACCGTCCTTAAAGAATTTCTGGGATTTCTGCTCAAAAATCTACGACAAGACCTTGCAATCTTCTAGGAAATTCTATTTTATGCCATCAAGATAATAATGGTAAACCAAAGGTTCAAGGTCTGGGCTGTATGGTAGATGCATTAAAACTTCCCAGCCAAGCTCCCTCAGTTTTTGACGGGTCACCAAAGAATTATGTGGTCTAGTGTTGTCGTGATGAAAGACGATGCCCTTTCTGTTGGGCGATTTCCTAGAGCGCTTCATTTAATCTTTACAGTTCCGAATTAATCGGTTGCTCACGCGGAAGCAGCTTGTAGTATACAGGACCCTTCCTTAGCGTCAGTTCTGTCTTTGCGACGGATTGGGCAGACTCACCTCGTTTTGACCATGATCTTTTTTGCACAATATTATAATACGTTATCCATTTTTCGTCACCAGTAACCAATCTGTGTAAAAATGGTTCGAGAGCGTACAGTTTCAGAAGAGATTCGCATTACAAAATGCTGTCAGTAAGATTTTTCATTCGGCGATGTCGCGACTGCTTATGTGTCGGTCTTCCTCCACTTTTTCAAGAATTTCGTCCACTTTTTCGGCGTATAGTTGAAGAGATGTGCACAAATTTTTCTCGAAAACAAAGTAATGTGCAACGATTGTTTTCCGATTCTGTACTCATTTTAGCGAAGTTAAAGCAGTTGTATAACGAAGATACGTCAATGGGTAAAATTCTTATTCTTCTTCTTATAATATTACGTTCAAATCGAACATCATATGTGCGTTAAAAAGAGCCTTTCCAAAGGCTGCAACAATAACCTGTTCGAAACAGGTAAGACCAAGTTTATGTGAGATACAGCAGTAAATTAGATTTCCGCAGAGTTGAAATGAAATGCTCCATTCTTACAAAATTGATTATACACATGATCTTAGTATACAAATTCAAAAACGTCACTTGCTATTCTGCTTTCTAATCTGCTGCTGCCAACTGAGCTTAAGCTTATTATGATCAGTAGGATGATTTTCGCCAGTTCCAAGTTTTAGGTTGATTCTTTTATTAATCTTAATTAAGTACAAATTAAATTTTTAGGTTGATTCTTTTATTAAACTTACTAATTACAAATTAATATTCAATTGAATCGCTGGGCTTGTGTCTCAGCTGAATAATAGAAAAAGAATGCCAAACAGAAATTAAATAATTAACTTAAAACTAAGCCCTACCCTTACATCAGCGTTGTATGGCGTGATGCTGATCTTGCAAGAGGTTTCACATTTCCATTTTGCTGGCGACAGAGTCGGTGGCCTTATAAGCACTTGGTCAGCACTTATTTGCGTGCAAATGCCCAGTGCGAAACAATGCTCTTTACTACCCTCCTTCAAATCAAGCTTGTCCTCTGTCTTGCTCAAATTTTTGATTACGCTTCGAATTTCACACAAATTATGCTTCTTCTTTCTACGCCGCATGATAATTGCAATTCCCACCATGGCTGCAGAAAATGTTAGACCCGAAATGGTTATTAACAAGGGCTCTGTGCTTACCCGCATCTTCACATCCTCAACGTAACGTAAGTTTGTTTCACTTATGGAGAAAAGGTAGGCTTGCAAATGTTACTGTGGTTGAATGTTAAACAGCGTTTGACGTTAAGAGTCCTGGGTCCCTATTTTCTAACTTGCTTAGCTTATTCTCCATCTCCTAAATGCTAAAAATTTAAAAACAAACATTTTTTAGAGGTTAGGCATAAATGCGATTCTGTATTTCAACTTGCCTATCTAAAATATTTTCTTCAATATTTAGACACAAACCGTAAATTTTTATTTAAATTTTTTCCCGCCAGAGTATTTGAATATTATACATTTTTATTTCGTTATGAAAACACAAAGAGAGTAGCCTAGGGGTTATATTTTTGTTTTTCAAGCTATATGTCCAAGGTTCGAATCTCATAGCGGGCAAGATAATTAATTGTTTATTTTTTTTTTTTTTTAATACGTTTAAGTTTTAATGTGTTTAAGTTTTTTTTTCCGCTATTATGTATTGCAGTCTTTATCTTTTTAAAATTTTTAAAATGTTTTTAGCTAAGGAAATATCGTCAAACATCAATTTTATTGTGCTTTATTCCTGCAAAGGCTATTCGACAAGGTTAATAAAGCATTTTTGTATCATAATTTTGTGCTTAAACTAACATTTTATTCGTAAAGTAGAACAAACATATACGAATTCATTATCTTACAATCTTATCTTACAAATCGAGGAAGGCTTTCAAAAAAAAAAAAAAAAAAAAAAAAAATGAAAAGACAGCGACTGACGTCTGTCTGATCCTTTCGATGTATCGGCCGAAATATTTGTTGAACTTTTCAGATTACCAAAATCTCTTTGCTTAAATTTGATAGAAGAAGTATGTCCACGTATGACAAAAAGGCAAATAATTAGTGGCTTCCCAAAGAGGCTGCGGTTGTTAATAGCGTTGAGGTTTTTTTCTCATGGTATGCTATCATTACAACTTACATAATTTCTTTTAACAGAAGCTTATATTCAGTTATCAACGCTCTGTGGGCTAAGATTTTCTCCAGAATCACTTTCAAATCTGCATGTACATGCATAAAAATATAAATTGTAGTTCAAAAATAAGATTAACATATGTAATTTGGTCTTACCCATCATGAGCAAAATCTATGTTTTCCTCTAAATATTCAACAAGAGCGGTTTTATGCTCTATTGTGATTCTTTTTGTGTTGCTTTCTATGTAAAAAATTAGAGTATAAAAAATAAATAATTTTTGCAACATAACTACATTACTTACCTTTAAGATTGTTAAGCAAATAAATATTTGTTTCTTCAAAATAGCTTTCTCCAAAAATTAGATTATTTACTTCAAATTTTTGGCATACGAGTTTTATGTCGTTTTCCATTTGGAAATCTAGATTTTGCTCTCAGATCAAAAATTTTTCTTGCTGAATGGAACACGAAAACAGAGCAAGTATTTTTTTTTTAGTAGGGCGGGTGACGTGTGCAAAGATTTTGAAATTTTCAATAGAAATCAAGGTTGTAGTAGTGTAAAGTCATTTTTTTTACGTTTGAGTTTTAAAATTAAAAATAAACAAACAATAAATATTTCAAGTATCAGTTTAAAAACAAAAAAATGGATTCATCATTAGAAATTGATGAAGGTTTCGAAATTGAATACATCTATAATAATGGTTATGATGGTAAATATTCAAATATTAACATACATTCCAATAATAAGTAGTTCTAACATTTAAACAAAATTTTCAGCCGCTGCACAGTGCGAAATTTTCAGAGTCTAGCGGAACTTAATTCATATCTCAGCACATATAGCAGTTATAGTTATGAAACTTAATACTTGGATATATATTTAATTGGCAAAACACTATGCAAAAATTAAGGGGGATCAGACAAGGGGTTATTATACCCCCCATATATGAAAATGCTTAAAATGTTGTATTTCTGCTCCCATACCAGATATCGCTATGAAACTTGATAGATATAACCATTTTCTTATCAAAACACTATAAAAAATGAAGGGGGTAAGACAAGGGGTATTTGCTATTTCTTGCATTTTTATTCAGAAATGCTTCTGAATTTCGGGAGGATTCTCCCTACCTTTTTAGTATATTATAAACTAGCGTACGAATAGTTACCTGTAAACTATGGAGAGTGGCAGATGTTAGTGTTGGTGAGCCTATTTTTTCCAAAACAAAACCAACGATGGCGTCCGATATCGGTTTTTCATGAAATTTCGGTGTTATATGAAATTTCCAAAGACATTCTGGAAAAGGTTTAGTTAAAAAGAAGATCGCAAAATATCGCAGAAGATGTTTTGTGTTTCCAGTAGAGGATAAACCTACCTTTCAAATTTTGTACGTTTCAAAATGGCAATTTGTGGTAACACCTTTTAAAGTATCCAATGAAGTTGAAAATGTAAATCTTATCCACTTCTTAAAAAGCACAATTTTCACAAACAAATCACATACGAGTAAGAAAAGATTTTGCAATTATTTGAATGCCAACAAGTGACAATTTTATTAAAAAATAAATGATAAAAATTTCGCGGCCTACTGACTTACCGTTTGAATGTACCACTCTATTAACTTTAACAAATCGAAAAGCTTTTAATAGGCAAAAAGTATGATTGAATTAGTAATGCAAGTTTCAGGTGCATTTTGCAGTTGTTGGGCAGGGTTTTTCACCAAACTGAGTATGAGGTTTTTGAGGTGAGATATTAAGCTACTGAAATAATGAATATTCTTACGCATTTTATGTATTCCAAAAATTGAATAAAGTTCCGCTAAACTTCCCAAATTTCGCACTGTGCGCTGAAGTGGGTAATTCATACTCTTTAGATTTGGAATTGCCGGAAAATATGCCACAAAGGCCCGCATTTAAATGGGACACATCCAAAACAAAATTCATGCTGAGTTTATATGCAGATTTTCAAAACAAAGTAGGACCAGTAAAGAAGTTTAGGTAATTACATTCATACATCGTCGGCTTAACGAGTCCATTTTATGGCAAAAATAATGTCATACTGTACTCAAATCCGTTACAAAGGATATGGAGCGCGTATCCACAACAGATTCCTGCGTTTGATTAACTGTGCTCATATCCTTGTCATCTATAATCCGTTTGCTAAACTTCTTGGGTTTCATGGGCAACGTTTTAGCTACCGCTTCCTGCGCATAACTCACTATTCCCATAACCTTTTCATCAGCCTTATTAATTAATCCTTTCTCAGCTCTGTTACTTTTATCTGTTTCCAGGATGTGCTGTTTTTTAATTTCCTTCTTCGCCAAAAACCTATTTCCAGTGAGTGCTTCAACTACATTTTCGTGCGTATGATTCGCAACTCTCAACTTATTTTTCTTAAATTTTCTACTATTTTGGGATCCCCAGGCAGGCTGTGACTGGGCCCTACCTAGTTTCCCGAATTTTCCTGCCGTGAGCATTGGCTTTTCGTTCACATATGACTTTCATGACGAATTTCTCGTACATTGCCTTGGAAACACCTGTAACTCTTTTCATGACCGTATTCTTTACATTGCTCGCAAAATGGAGTATTTTTCCGCACCAAACACTCCTCTACAGTGTGACCATATTTATCACAGAAAGAACAATTTTCTGCTTGCTTATCAGTTGTATAAGATTTCCGTCTAATAACCCCCTTTGAAAAGATCTAACTATGGAGCTATATAGCTCTTTCTGCAAGCTATCATCTTCTACAGTGCCATATTTGGCCTTAAGGCTGTCCATTGCTTCTGCATACAAAGTGTCTAGTCGCCTCGCGAATGCACGGATACCTTCTCCCGGAAACTGTTTTGAAACTCCAATTTCCTCTCGAATTTTACTTAGGGACCGCCGCTTTAAATACGTATCTTTTAATAAATCGATTTAGTCCTGAACTGTTTCCAATTTTTCTAAATAAATTAATTCAAACGCGTCCCCATTGAGCCTAAGTCGAATCCATCCTAATAACTCAGATTCCTCTGAAGGGCCTACTACCCTACGTACATATTCACAGGCTGCTATGAACCTGTAGAGATCTGTTTTTGAGGCTGGAAAATCTATTCCTGAAAACTCTGGGACTATTTCCCGTACCAATGTTGGGATGTCTATAAATCTTTCCTCCGTGACTTGTCCCTCATGATAATTATTTGTAACCACCTGATGCGGCTCACTCATCCTGTTCTCCGAATCAATCATTCTTCTAGTATAGCTTTAAACTCCGAAATGCTAGTAGTAAATTGCTTCGACGCTTTGACTGCAATAACCACATAAACTAGCAACAATAAAGTGAATTTACCCTTAAAAATGTTTTCCCAACAAATTGGATCTACTAAGAATACTTTTGAAAAAACAAAAGTCAATGTCAGCAGTTTACTGCTTCGTCACCTCGACTACAATAACCGCATCATACAATCCAATCAGTCAATTACAACAAAGTGCAGTGAATCACGGCCTTGATCTGCAGTCCTTTATTTTAAAAATTCTCCCAAAGAAAAACAATACCTTCAACAACATTAACAAAACATTAAAAATCTTATCAAATTACAGTTTTCCCCACTGCAAACAAAAATGTTACCAACACAATTGGCAGTAATTTCAATTACAATAACAAAATAACGCATCGGCTTTGCTACGAACAAAACCCAACGCAAACCAAAAATATGACAAATAAAAATAAAAAAACTGTCAGCAAATGCTCACTTTAAATGACTTAATTTTGTCTTTGTATTTTTTGTTGAAATCAAAAACTAATCGTGCTAAAACCAAAAACAAAAATTAAAATTGCACCAACAACTGCAAAAACAATACATATGAACCACAATGCAAAGTTTTATTCACCTATATTTTTTAATAAGTAAAACCACGACCTGCACAACAATATACGAAACGTTTTATTGTACATATACCAGCTTTTAGTTGCTGGTATGAAGACAACTGAATATAAATTTATTTCCTTCGTAAAGATAGAAATAAATTTTAAAAATTTTCCTTATTATTTCTGCTGATTCCCGCGTTATCCTACTGATCGAAACGGAACCGTGGAATTGTTTGAAAAAAATTCCCAGGAACCCAAAACTGAACCAGTAGGACTTTCCGATTTTGAGCTCAAAACTTCAAGGAAAGCTTTACAAACACTAGCCCCTTGCAAAGTGGCTTCAAAGTTCATAAACTGTTCGAACAAAAGAATTGAACTACTTCGGTTGTAAAAATAACCAAAATTTCTCTCTTTTTAGTCTCCTTAACAAGGTTCTCAAACTCTTGGTACTTGATTATACCAAAGATCTTAGCCAACCCAGCACGAAAACCACTAAAAAGAGCAAACTCCAGAAATTTATCACCGATTATTTTTCAACGAAAACGAAACCGATATCGCACAACTGACTTCTTACCACGGGTGGGAGAAGCCAGTTTTTCGGTAAACAAAAATTTTAATTTTAATCCATCAATTTTTTTAAAAATTCCAATTTATCAATTTTTTTTCAACTTCAATTTTGTAATTTTCTTTTTTTTTCCCCAAATTCCACAAATTATTAATATGGTTTATTTAATTAATAAACAGAGCAATTATGTTTGTTTCAATTTATAATTGAAGTTGTTTATTAAATAGTAAAAAATGAATTTAAGTAATTAAAAAAAAGTATTTCAAATGATTAAAGTTTTTAAACAAAAGTATTTAAAAAAGATATATTAAAAGAATTTGCTTTTAATGAGAAAGTTTAGCGTCATTCCGTCTTCACGTCCTAACCTTCTTGAATCACGAATCAAACTGAAACATTCGAAGTTAATGGCTTCTATCGTTTGGCTGCAAATTGCTGATGATTACTATCTGTCTCACTCATTCCCACATTAATTTATTTTTTTTTTCACTTATTTGTTTTTAAAACCCAGCTCCGAAACGACTGTAATCTATAAAAGCCTACCCTAAAATTTGTTTCCTTTCCTACTCTCAGGGGCAATTTCTCTAACTACGTTATTAAGCTTCTTTCAGGTTTTCTTTATGTTATACTATGATATTCGATCCGGCTTCTACCGAATCGACTACCACAGGGTCTTTGAGGCGTATAGGCAGTAATGCAAGCAAGACTGCCAGTCGGCCACGGTTTTGGTTTTATTGGTTTTAATTTATCTTGTTTTTAAAAAACTCACCAATTTATTGAAACGAAAGATTCCTTCCAACGTTGCACTTCTGTCTGTCTATGCATTCACTACAAACACCTTTACAAATACTCCGCTTCCCTCGTTGCGTAGTCCTGGCTCGGACTACCGGCTGCGCCAAATGTTAGTGCTGTATTTCCCTTGCGAAGGGAAACTACAGCTGAGTTGTTTACCTGTAACTATTAAAGAGAACCCGAAAAATTGGTTGGTCGCCGAAGTATAATCACCAAATGTTAACGCTGTATTTCTGGGAACAAGCTCCGGATATTCGTCAGGAACTTCCACTCGGTGAATACGCGTGACGTTCGCTTGAATCAATAACCACACAATAAAACACTAGCACTCGATTATAGTTCCGATCACTAACTGATTTCTTTATTGTAAAATCACTTACCCGCTAGAGGTTTACAGATATTGGATAAATATGATTTTTTCAACTACGTGCTATCAATTTTACACCATTAAGTAAACTTTTCGTGAAAACAGAACCTAATTTTATTCATTTTTAACAAAATGCCAGCAAATGAGTTTTACATTACTTTTAGCATAAAATGGACCTTTTCTCATTAAGCCGATGATATGAGCATTTTCTTTAGGCTTATTTCGTTTATGTATGTATAACACATAAGTGTTATCAATTTTTGAATTTTAAATGCAAGTGAGCTTCCCCTCACAAAGTTGTATGTGTATTCTCCTGTAACTCCTAGGAGAAGCATAGATCCAACAAAGTCACAAAGTTAGTCTGCAGATAATTTGGGAACCGTTGCGAATAGTAGATGGAGTTAAATTAAAAACGCAAGTTAGGCAAATCTCAAAATTTTATGGAAAAATTTGTTTACAACTGAAACAATGAACGGTTTTGTAATGCAAATGTGGTATATTAAAATGTATGAAATGTTTCTATTCTGACGCCGGTAATGCATAAAAAGAAAAAGTAATGCTTAAACTTTTTTAACGAATACTTGCAACTTGTTCATTACACTGTACACCACGGAAGAAATAACATGGTTCTGGAAATGGATTTTTATAAATAGTCTAAGATACGAATAAGAAGAGATTTGCACCCATCTGTTTAATGGATGAAAACTATTTTATATGAAAGTAAATACGTTAAGAAACATATTGTGAGTGGGTTGCCTAAAAAAATTCTGGCAAGGCTATGGTTCATTCCAAATTGAAAAGTGAATTTTTTTCAAAAAATGCACTCATATGTTTAATGAAAAAATTATATACCATTCGAAAGTTTAGAGGCTCTACAATATGTTAAAGTAGGGTTGCCTTTTTTTTTTCCTGGCAAGGCATAGGGTTGCCAGGCATTAAAAGGTAGGTCAATACCACAAATTTGCACTATGTGTTTAAAAAAAAAAATGTGTTTAATGAAAAAATTATATACCAATCGAAAGTTTAAAGCCTTTACAATGTGTTTACGTAGGGTTGCCAATTTTTTTCCTGGCAAGGCATAGGGTTGCCAGGCTTTAAAAGGTAGGTCAATACCACAAATTTGCACTATGTGTTTAAAAAAAAAAATGTGTTTAATGAAAAAATTATATACCAATCGAAAGTTTAAAGCCTTTACAATGTGTTTACGTAGGGTTGCCAATTTTTTTCCTGGCAAGGCATAGGGTTGCCAGGCTTTAAAAGGTCAGTCAATACTACAAATTTGCACTCATCTGTTTCATATATAAATTTTGTGATAAAATAAAGATAATTTCATTCCGAACACGGTGATACAGGGCTGCCTGTGAAAAACCTGTTTTAAGCCAGGGTTGCCGAGCTTTTAGTAATGAAATATTGATACAAATGAAAATGTGCGACAGAGAGATCCGAGTGAACTATTTGGTTAGGATGTATACTAGACCTATCATAAGTTATATGCGAAAAATTTATAATGAAAAAAACCTTGCTCCCAGAGGCTAGAAAGTTTCCTATTGATGTATATATCAAGCATAAAAATTTTGGTCCCGATCGGAAAATAATTGACCGTGCCGCAAGGCCGTTGAAGGTGGGAAAACGCTATTCATATGGAAAAATTGGGCTTTAATCGCAAGAATCAGTCCTACCTTTGAAACTATTTGACATAAGTAAATGAGATTTGGTATATATATGAACAATGCTTGAGTAAATTGCATCCAATAAAAAAATGGGCGATGCCACGCCTCTTCGACCCGAAATTCATGTATCTCTGGAAATATTGGACTCAGGGGAATGAGATTCGGTATATATGTAATTGGCACTGGGAAAAAATTTTTTTATAAAAAATGGGCGGGGTCACGCCCCCTCCTACTAAAAAAATCAAATTTGTCACATTTTTGAAACTATTTGACACATATGAATAAGATTTGATTTCAGGTAAAGTGAAGCGAACAGGATATGGCACCGTAAAAATGTTAAACCAATTTAAGGTACTTAGTTGACATGGAAGCAGTATTTTTTTATGTTCTTATTTTGGTCTCCTAAGTATAAACACTAAGCAAAAGAAATTTGGTCCCGATCGGAACATATTTGACCGTGCCCGCAGGCCGTTAAAGGTCGGAAAAACGCTATTTATATGAAAATAAGGAAACAATCAATCCTATCTTTGAAACTATTTGACATAGGAGGATGAGATTTAGTACATATATGAACAATACTTAATTTAATAGTATCCATGGGCAATGCCACGCCCCCTCCACCCGAAATTTGTCGTATCTCTGAAAATATTTGACTCTGGTAAATGAGATTTGGTAGATATCTTTGAAACTATTTGACATAGGAGGATGAGATTTAGTACATATATCAACAATACTTAATTTAATAGTATCCATGGGCAATGCCACGCCGCCTCCACCCGAAATTTGTCGTATCTCTGAAAATATTTGACTCTGGTAAATGAGATTTGGTAGATATCTAATTGGTACCGGTTACAAAATTTTCAGTAAAAATGGGCGGGCCACGCCTCTTCATTCTGAAGAAGTCTAATTTGTCATATCTCTGAAACTATTTGGCACAGGTGAATAAGATTGGATTTTAGAAAAAGTGATAGGAAAACCTGTGTCAAAAAGGTTTAACACGTTGAGTGCCACCATACAAGCAAAATGTCCTCCGTCAGGTGCCACGTGAACCGCCGGCGGTACACACTCAACTTTCACCTGTGTGCCACGTGCACCGCCGGCGGTACACACTAAAACTTCCCCAGTGTGCCATGTGTACCGCCGGCGCACTATGGTTTTTTTTGGACTAAAAAGTGCCCACAAAAATAATTCACTACAAGGACCCTTTTTTTAAAAAAAATCAAATGCAAAATTAAAGGTTATACATTGAGCTATCTGAAAAGATGCCCGCTTTTTCTAGCATTTGATCCACAAATTAAGGACAGAGGTCGAAATCTCATAAATTTTGAAAAAAACGGTTTTTCTGTTTAAAAATGTTAGTCGCATTAAACGCAGGAGTGATATATGAATAAATTTATATGCATTCAATCAAAGCAATTAAGATGAAATCAACTCAAAGTGAAAATGGGCGGTGCCACGCCCCATAAACAAATTCGTAATATTCGTCATATCTCCGAAACTATTGGACGCAGATAGATAAGATCCGGTATATTTATAACAGGCACAGAGAGAAATAATATCCACTAAAAAAATGGGCGGTGCCACGCCCTACAAATATAAAATTTATCATATCTCCGAAACTGAGCTACAGCAATGAATTTTGTTGTATATATTAAAATTAGTAAGTCAAATAATATTTGCTGAAAAAAAGGGCGGTACCACACCCAACAATGAACATATCCTTATTAATTGCCACTCTGTTCTACAGGAAACAAGTTCATTCATGTAGCTCTTCATATGGGCGTGGCTCCACATATTTTTTCAGCAGACATTATTTGTCTTGATGACTCTTGTATATAAACCGATTTTCATCCACATGGGTCAAATAGTTTCGAAGATATGGTGTGTTTTATATTTTTGGGGCGTGGCACCGCCCACTTTTCTAATATATATTATTTCTCTCTGTGCCTATTACAAACATACCGAGTCTTATCTATCTGCGACTAATAGTTTCGGAGATATCAGGAATTTGTTTTTGGGGCGTGGCACCGCCCATTATTATAATGAATAAATTTTTTCTTGCTTGATTTCATTGAATGCATATAAATTTATTCATATATCACTCCTGCGCTTAATGCGACTAGCATTTTTAAACAGAAAAACCGTTTTTTTTTAAATTTATGAGATTTCGACCTCTGTCCCTAATTTGTGGATCAAATGCTAGAAAAAGCAGGCATCTTTTCAGATAGCTCAATGTATAACCTTTAATTTTGCATTTTATTTTTTTTAAAAAAAAGGGTCCTTGTAGTGAATTATTTTTGTGGGCACTTTTTAGTCCAAAAAAAACCATAGTGCGGCGGTGCACAGTCATATGTGAACTCAATGCAATATATTTATATTCTAATGCACTGCAGTAAATCAAAAAATTTTTGTATTTTATCACAGAGGAAAATGTATTTTTGGTTAGAGTTTTGAAATTTTTACGATATCTTTTATTTTGAAAGAATTACAAAAGTTACATAAAAGAGGACCAAAAAAAAAATAAATTTATTGGAACAAAAACTAACAAAAGTAAAAATTACATTCAATTAAAGGTTATTAATAATAAAAACTAGTAACTAATGCGTTACGTTGAAACATTCCAGGCAAAAGGTGGATTATAATCCCTAATAATTATAATAACTATTTATACACTTATTTCAAAATGTTGCAAACTTTTTGGTTGTTTTTATTGCTTCTTCACCTCAAGATGTATATTTGATTTGAATGATTGCACTGTGGTCAAATATTTTCAACAAATCTGCGGTGAACAAGGTACTTAGATAATTTGGTTTCACTCATGTGCCACGTGTACCGCCGGCTGTCACGCCATTTTATAGGACAAATAACACTTATTAGCACAAATCTCTTTCCACAAACTTATCATATACCCCTATAGATCAATATTCAACAGTTATTACAAGTCGTCATTTTTCATACATATTGAATTTGTATGGTGGCACCTGGTGATAGACAATTTTTTTGTATGGTGGCACAGCGCTACAAGTAAAGTGTGTACCGCCGGCGGTACATCTCATTTACCAGAGTCAAATATTTTCAGAGATACGACAAATTTCGGGTGGAAGGGGCGTGGCACTGCCCATGGATACTATTAAATTAAGTATTGTTCATATATGTACTAAATCTCATCCTCCTATGTCAAATAGTTTCAAAGATAGGATTGATTGTTTCCTTATTTTCATATAAATAGCGTTTTTCCGACCTTTAACGGCCTGCGGACACGGTCAAATATGTTCCGATCGGTACCAAATTTTTTGCTTAGTGTTAATACTTAGGAGACCAAAATAAGAACATAAAAAAATACTGCTTCCATATCAACTAAGTACCTTAAATTGGTTTAACATTTTTACAGTGCCATATCCGGTTCGCTTCACTTTACCTGCAATCAAATCTTATTCATATGTGTCAAATAGTTTCAGAGATGTGACAAATTTGATTTTTTTAGAAGGAGGGGGCGTGACCCCGCCCATTTTTTATAAAATATTTTTTCCCAGTGCCAATTACATATGTACCGAATCTCATTCCCCTGAGTCCAATATTTCCAGAGATACATGAATTTCGGGTCGAAGAGGCGTGGCATTGCCCATTTTTTTATTAGATGTAATTTACTCAAGCATTATTCATATGTATACCAAATCTCATTCTTTTATGTCAAATAGTTTCAAAGATAGGACTGATTCTTACGATTAAAGCCCCATTTTTCCATATAAATAGCGTTTTCCCACCTTCCACGGCCTTGCGGCACGGTCAAATATTTTCCCAAACGGGACCAAAATTTTTATGCTTGATATTTACATCAATAGGAAACTTTCTAACCCCTGTGAGCAAGGTTTTTTTCATTGTAAATTTTTCCCATATAACTTATGATAGGTCTAGTATACATCCTAACCAAATAGTTCACTCGGATCTCTCTGTCGCACATTTTCATTTGTGCCAATATTTCATTTCTTAAAGCTCGGCAACCCTGGCTCAAAACAGGTTTTTCACAGGCAGTCCTGTATCACCGTGTTCGGAATGAAATTAGCTACCCACTCACAATATGTTTCTTAACGTATTTACTTCCATATAAAATAGTTTTCATCCATTAAACAGATGGGTGCAAATCTCTCCTTATTCGTATCTCCTACTAAAAGGCGACAACGACAAAAATTTACGTGTTTCGGCGTTTTGAAAGTTTACGTCTGAATTTCCCATTTTACTACTTATATGAGCCTTACATCTAGATTTCCCAATGGAAAACGACATTAAATTCTGAAGGTTATAAAATTGTTTGTTGAATATATGATTAATTTTAAGTTCAGGAGATTCTGCATAAAACTGAGTGGAAGCTCTTGCACATTTTTTAAATGAAACTGTGTTACGCAAAATTAGTGATCAGTACTCTAATGTATATCAAAATTTAGGACTAAAAAGTAATGTGGGCATCGTTAACTTGCGAAGTGAACACAAAATACGGAATTCATTTGTCGCCAACTCAAGCAGAGTTGCGTTATAAGTGTATAAATAAAAGGACGAAAAAAGCTGTCGAAAACATTAATACGTCCGGAGCCGTTCGGGAGGAGACGGAGTATGACGAGGAAATAAAGGCATTAGTGAGGCAATGACTCAATATGCTCATCATGGGGGGCATAAATCAAAAAAACATCCCAAACAAATTCGATGTATTTTTTGTCAAGGAATTTGCTTGAATTTTTTCAGAATTTTCGGACCTGCCATCTGGGCGTAAAGAGCGATTTAGACATTTTAACCCATTTTGTCGCCACGACCCACATACGATTTTTCTGAATTTTACTCCAGAATATTTGGAAAGGTGCTCCGTAACATATCTACTACTTCTGAAATATGTGCTCTCCCGCATATTATCGGAAATCTCGATTTTCCCAAAATTTGTAGATAAAACGACCTCCTGACACCATCTCAGGTCGAAATTTTTTTGTTCGCCTATTGGGAATTTAATTTTATACGTCTAGAAATATATTCCACCACATTTGGTTATTGAACAAGGAAAACAATTTTTTTCTTAAAACCTGTGTCATATAAGAGGAGATTATTTTCGGATGTGCCCATACAGTAAAAAAAGAGCTAGGCTATTGAAATTTGGTACAGATGTTTTTTACATTAACATAATAAAAATCAGTGAATATGAACAAAATCCGCCGATGGACACGCCTACCTCCCATACAAAGTTAGGGCGTGGTCCGAATTTTTTTTTCAAAATTTCCAATAACTTGACCCCGCTGATTTCAAAAATGCTAAAAACTCTGAGATATCTTTTATAGTTTTCAAGTTATGAGGAATAAACGAAAATCTACTTTATAAAAACTAGATTTTGTTTGTTTGTGTATTTGTCCCTTATTAACTCGGAAACTAAGTAACCGTTTTTAAATAAGTTTTTTTATTGTGTTAGTACAAAAAAGGGCTAATTTATATACTAAAAAAGTGGGCGGTGCTACGCCCCCCAAAAAATTTACTTATCATATCAAAACTCTTTGACGCAGATAAATGAGATTTGGTGAATGTGCAAAAATCATCAGGACAAATAATGTTCACCGGACAAATGGGCGGTGCCACGCCCTCAATAATATAAATTCATTATTTCTCTGACAATATTTGCCGCACTTAGGTATGATTGGGTACATATGCTAAGGCAATTAGAACAAATAGTTCTCACTAGAAAAATGGGTGGTGCCACGCCCCTCTGAATGCTGACTCATCATACCTCAGAAACTGCTTGACGTAGATAGACAAAATCTGGTACATATGCAAAGGGCATTTGGAAAAATAATTTTCAATGAAAAAATGGACAGTGCCACGCCCTACGAAAATAAAATTTGTCATATTACTAACGCTACTTGGCGCAAATTATAAGGTTTGGTGAAATGCTTCGCTATGGTATGTCCAAGTAAAGAGAGGACAATTTCCAAGGGGCTAAAAAAGGGGGGAATATGTTCTTTACCTACTACCCTTTCGTTAAAAGAAAGCATCTTCCGAATTTAAGCAGACTGTAAGCTTAAAATTGATGAATCTGTTGTAAAACGTTGAAGAACATAAAGAAATAAAAATAGTTTGTTTTCTCAAAAACTGCAACAGGAAAAAGTTCATAGAAAAAAAAGCAGTAGGGACTTTGCACTTCGATTAAGCATACTTGGCCACATACGTAGGCTGCTCGATATATTTCTGGCCTAGGCAACACTAAGTGTTGCCAGGTGCAATCTGACATTTCTATTGAAAAGTTTGATATTTTTTAGCATAAACGTACTCAAAACGTTTTGACGTACGACCATCATTTGTGACTTACAGTGACTTGAAAAAATCAATTTGGCAAAAAAATGGAATTAACTCATGAACATTTTCGTGCGATAATTTTTCACAACTTTCGACGTGGATTATCACGACAAGAGTGCATCGATGAACTTAAATCTTTGTATGGCGATGAAGCACCATCCTATAGCACAGTGAAAAACTGGTTTAATGAATTCAATCGTGGCCGACGCTCGCTCAAAGACGAATTCCGTGAATGTCATCCAAAAACGGCCATTGTGCCAAAGAACATTGATGCCGTGCGTGAAAGATAATGAAAGATCGTCTTGTGACATACCGTTAGATAAAAGCATCCTTGGGCATAAGTTCCACTCCAATACATCCGATATTGCATGAACACCTGGCCGTAAAAAAGGTTTGTTCTCGTTGGATCCCGCACAATTCGACAATCGCTCAAAAAAAGGCTCGTGTCGATTGGTGCAAAGAAATGTTGAAAAAATACGATCGCGGTGCTTCAAAAGACGTTTATAAGATCGTCACAGGTGACGAATTATGGATCTTTGCGTATGAGCTCGAAACAAAACAGCAATCGACTGTGTGGGTCTGCGAAGACGAGCCAAATCCAACGAAAGTTGTTCGTGAAAGAAGCACTTCGAAGCAAATGGTCGCCTGTTTCTTCGGCAAAACTGGTCATGTGGCGACTGTTCCGCTTGAGCAACGTAGGGCGGTTAATTCTGAGTGGTACATCACCATTTATTTGCCTGAAGTCTTCGGAGAAATTCGAAAAACGAACAAGAGAAGACGAATCATTGTTCACATCGGCTCAAACCAGCGCCTTTTTGACCGGTCAAAACGTCGAATTGATGGGTCATCCGCCGTACAGCCTTGACTTGGCACCCAATGACTGCTTTTTATTCCCGCACATCAAGAAAAAAATGCGTGGTCAACGATTTTCGTTGGCAGAAGATGCTGTTGAAGCGTTCAAAAACCATGTTTTGGAGGTGTCTCAATCGGAGTGGAAAAAGTGCTTCGACAATTGGTTTGAGCGCATGCAAAAGTTTATAAATCATGCTGGAGAATACTTTGAAAATCCATAAAACCATTTTTGATGATAAATATTCGCATTTTCATTATTAGGCTAGAAATATATCGAGCAGCCCACGTATTATATTGAAAAATAATGATTATCAGAAAATGTATTTTTTTTTTTGAATGTCAAAGTTTTCAAAATTTATCGATTTTGTCTTTTTGAGCTTAAATTTTCGAATAATCCCCATAATTCACGTATTATATATAAAAACTCAAAGAAATGTTTTTTTAAAAGCTAAATGCTTGTACTTTTTGCCAAAATACTATTTTGACATATCTTGATGCAAACGAATTAAAAATAGCGTTCCAAAAAAGTCAATTTATTTTGTCCCGTCAAAAACTTAATATGAAAAAGTTCATAAAAAAAAGTACTTAAAAAAGGCAGCAGGGACTCAGCATTTCGATTAAGCATACTTGGCCACACATTATATTGGAAAATAGTGAAAATCAGAAAATGTATTTTTTTTTTTTAATGTCAAAGTTTGCAATTTTTCAAATTTTTTAATATTTGAAAATCACTATAATTCATATAAAATCTGCAGAAAAAAAATATGTTATTTTTAACAAAGTAGAAACAATATACTTTCTAACGATATGCTACATAAGTGCATCCGGCTTAAAACAAATTAACTAGAGCGTTTATCCAGAACTTTCTTATATAAAAACTTCCATAGAGCATTTTTGCTATTTAAAGTCCAACTTTGAGCCCATTATGCAACTAAAGCAAAACAAAATTTTAAGATTTTATAGTTTTTTTTTTTTCGTCACTAAGTATTATCTGATGATTGGCGTAAAAATATTTTAAATCCATAGCACTTTCAAATTTTACCTATTTATGGCCACAATCTCCCATTGTGCGGCGTCTACACCATCAAAAACAACGACAACTGCACCTGACAAAACTGCTACAAGGAAAGAAAAAGCTTACAGGAGGAATATCTAAAAGAAATTTTAGAAACAAAAAAAAATCAGAGTTTAACCAAAAGAGAAATATTATAAAAGAAAGTTAGAAAAAAGCTGAGAACGAAGCGAAAAAAGAAGAAAGGCATGTAGAAAAAACAAAACTTTTGAAGGAATTAATCGAAATTCAAAAATCTAAAAAATAGTTTGGCCAACATCTGCGTTTTTTTAATAATAATTCTTTTTTTTTTATACACAATATATCGCCCTTGAAATGTAAAAACGCGTAACATCATCTTGAATTTTTGCAAAGGCGTTGCATAAAACGTGTTGAAACTCCAAATATTTTAAATTTAAAAGACAGTTTTGGCAAGTATTGCCTAAAATAAAATCGGTATTAAGCAATACCAGCCAAAAGTGGCTTTTAAATTTAAAATATTTGGAGTTTTAAGACGATTTTTGCAACGCCTTTGAATGATGTTACGCCTTTTTGCATTTCCGTCACCTGAATGTATGTACTTATGTACCCAAATGCTTTAATCGTTACTTTGTGAAATGAATTTGATGTTTATTAAAGACACAAATTAAACTATTCAAAGATTTGCAGCAATGTCGTCTCTTTTAATTTTTCCTCTGAACTGTAGAACTGCTTCTGGTACGTCGATTACTTCAGCATCAGCTACATTTTCATTACGAATGTCTGGCGTTTCTAGTGGATCTATGGGAATATCTTCGTTTTGAGACCATAAATCATTTTCTTCTATGCAAGGTTATGTAAGACGCAACATCCAAGGACAAATTTGCACATTTTTTCCATATAGAAAAAGTCGAGACGCATGAGCTGTCGAAATCTTTGTTTGAGCAGCCCAAAACTGTTTCCAATTGAGGCGTTCTTCTATGCAAGGTTATGTAAGACGCAACATCCAAGGACAAATTTGCACATTTTTTCCATATAGAAAATGTCGAGACGCATGAGCTGTCGAAATCTTTGTTTGAGCAGCCCAAAACTGTTTCCAATTGAGGCGTTGCGTGCATTAACGCCCTAAGTCGACTTAGGGCGTTTTTGCGCCCATCGCTTTTTTGAAAAGCTTGGGTCCTCAAATATATGTGCACTTAATTTCAACTTCCAATTACGATCACAGAATGCTGTAGAGCAATATATATGTACTGTTTAAAGAGTTGCGTGCAAGAAGGGTGCAGTGCGACTTGGGGCGTTTTTGCATAAATCAGTTCGCGGCAGGAAAAACGGTTTTTACTCAAAACCAAGGTGCCTAACGAAAAAATTTTATATGGCAAAAATGCTTAGAATTGTCTAAAGAGAACGTGTGATTTTTTTAGATTTTTTTTGAGATTTTTTTTTTTAGCCAAATTTTGAAAAATTATAAAATGTTCGAAAAAATTCTGAAAAAATACACACATATTTTTTGGACGATTCTAAGCATTTTCTGCCTTATACACTTTTTTCGTAAAGCACCTTGCTTTTGAATTAAAACCATTTTTCCTGCCGGGTAAAAAAAGTCCCTATGTTTGAGTGGCCATATTTCGATAAATTTTTAGTCTAAGAAATTTTTCAACAAAACTTTTTAAAGGAAATTTTATCTCCTTATTTTTTGTCAAATTTTGTCTTTTCCTATCTTTGATCTAAAAAAAGTTATCGTCAAAAGAGTAAAAAAATACAAGAATTCTAAAATTTTTTTTGATTTCAATATTCTATAAATTCGTTAAAATCCATTGCGCCGCTTTTGTGTAATATTGAATCAAAATATTCAAGCCTTTAAAAGTGTGTGTGACACTCTTGCCATACCATCTACATGTCACTATTTATAATCAGCATTTGTCTACCAAACTTAGCCACCGTTTGCGACTTATTGCCCAATAAATTCTAATTTTAAAGAATTTGCTACGCTTTTCTAACAGTATCTACAAGGTTAGAATTGATCCCAGTCACAATGTTATGCTAATATAGAACATTGTACCAAATTTCGTTAAAATCTTTATAACCGTTTGCAAAAAAAAATATTTACCAGGTGCAAAACTTAGATGCAAATATAGGCTTGCGTTTTATAAAATTAAAATTTTGAAGAAATAAACAAAAACGCACATTTATAAATAGTTGAGGTGAAAGAATATTTCATTCCCCTCATTTAAAAAAAAAATTCATTAAAATCGGAACAGTTTTGCCGGTTTCCCAAGCAAAATGCTAACATTACTCCAGTGATAGTCATATGGATTTATGCAAAAACGCCCTATAATTTAAATTTTTCCTTCTTCGATAATTCTGTCAAAATGCGTTAGTATTATGTGTTAGCGGTAATTATTTACTCATTTTATTAGTTTTAATTGAATAAATTTGTTTTTCAAGGTTTAAATGATGGTTTGTTCATTTTATCAGCATTTAGAAACTTTAAATTGAATTATCTCGAAATGCCATTTTTCGACTTGGGGCGTTAATGCACGCAACGCCTCAATTGTCACTCTTGTTTGAGAGTGCTTATGATTGTATCGTATTTGCTGACTATTTAAATCACCTTAATTCTTGTAGGGAGTCATTAAATATTCTCGCAAGGGATATGCAGCATCACCCAGGAAATGGTATTGTTGCCCTAAATAAGAAAAATATGGTTTTGAAAGGCTTATAAACTGAATGTAAAGACTAACCGCAAATACTTGGAATATCTTTAGATATAAATGATATTTTAAAAATTCTTGCATCATGTATTTTGCTGGGCGATCCGACGACGACGTCAGTAAGTTTTTTTTTTGCATCACATATTCCTTGCATCTTAATTGATATTAATCCATGTCTATTGGCATATGTCGATCTAATTTTGTTAACAGGCTTCCTTATATAAATATAGCAGCCATCAATGCAGCCTGCGATCTACATATCGCGACCTTAGAACAACAGGGTTCTATCTACACTCACATCACTTTCGAGAAATCTATGTTTGATTATTTCGTGTCGCATAACTTTTTTTGAATTGAGCTTAATCACAATATTATTTATATTACAAGCATTTTATTCTCGCGAGGATTTCATTGATACTAAAATAATTTAAAAACGTTGCCTAGTTAATAAGGAATTTAAGTTTAACAAAATCGATAGAACTTTGTTGCTAAACGATAAGGTACTTGAAATTGAGAAACAAGGTTCTAACTGCCAGATAGAACTTTGTGTTTCTGTAAGATTTTTTTTTTATTCAGATAGAACTTTGTGTTTCTGTAAGAGAGTAGGCAAATTAGTTAAAATCATGTAATTTTGGTAAACAAGCCCCGATTTTGAGCCGACATGGCTTATTATATTAGTAAATGGACTTACAAAAAACTTAAGATTTATGTTGTTTTTGGAAAAAGGTCGAAAAAGCGTTTTTGAAAAATTGACATACCTTTATGTATCATTTAAAGCGAGTATAACTTTTTAAAGCAAAATCACACAAGGCCAGTTTATAGCTCATTTTGAAGACAAAGAACAGTACTAAAATGTTGCATTCAATAGAAAAGAGTAAAACAGTTTTGGACGTCTTCTACACAACCACAAAAATCGTGTTTTTGATCATTTTTGAACATTTGGGGTAAGATATCTCGAAAACCATATAAGGTATAGCGACTTTGAAGCCAGATTCGGATTCAGCGTAGGCAAGTTTATTCAAAATGACTATTTTTGATTTGAATTCTTCAATTTTCCAAAACTGTTTTTCGACCTTTTTTTAAAAACTGCATAAATCTTAAGTGCTGGTTTTTTCTAAGTTCAATTACTAACAAAATGAGCCATGTCGTCTCGAAATCGGGGCTTGCTTAACAAAATTATAAGATTTTATCTAATTTGCCTGCTCTCTTACAGAAGCACAAAGTTCTATCTGGCAGTTAGAACTTTGTGAAATAATTTCAATTTGAATATGTGTAGATAGAACCTTGTGCATCTCAATTTCATTAATTACCTCAGAAACCAAACGAAATAGAAAAATTTGAGTAGCGGTAATCGAAAGAGCGTGGTCTATTTAGTACGAAGCAATTTCACAAAAAATGTCAGTTAGAACCCTGTTGTTCTAAGGTCGCGATATAATCAAATATGTATGTACATTAAACTGGTTCGATTTGTATGAAGCAAAAGAAAAAAAAAATGATCCCGAAACTATCTCAAAAGTTAGAAGAAATCTTAAAAACGATTCTAAGCATTTTTCGCTTTATACACTTTTTTCGTAAGTAGCCTTGCATTAGAGTTAAAAATCGTTGTTCCGAACGCGTAATTGAAAAATGGCCAAAATCGATTTTTGAAACCGAATATGATTACACATATGTATAATTTTTTAACACCAACTTTTTTGTAGGAATATAGACATTATTTTTCAAGCAATCTTGGGTATCCAAAACATATTTTTTAACCAAAATGACCCATCAGTAGAATCAAAAGCGCTCCATTGATTTTTCGCGGAACTAAAAAAAAAAAATGATGTAGCTATCGTTTTTAAGAGTCCTTCTAACTTTTAAGCCGGTTTCAAGAGAATCTAAATTTTGACTCTATCTGTAAGGGATAGGGTGGAGGTTTCGACATTTAACAAATCAGTTAATGCTCATGCCTATCTCCCATATACTCTTTTTAAAACTTTGTATAAAAGGTAGGCGTGAAAATTGACCAATCACTCCCATCTTAAAGCCAAAATCGCCTTTCTACATTGTTGTTATCTGTACCAAATTTCATGTATCTAGCTTTATCCGTCTGGCTGTAAACAATATTTTTCACAGACAGGCGGTCAAATTTACCAAAAGGTCGATCAGGGCTCAGTACAAAAATATAAAAAAATCAGGGAAATTTGTTTTTTGACATTTGGAGCTGGTTTACCTCCTTCCATCATTGAAATTTGACCAAAAGCCATTTAACGGCCACCCTAATGTTTATACAATACTTGTTCGTGTATTGGTATTCAATATATTGTACATTTTCAAATTCGGCGCTTATTTGAGCTAAATTAGCAGTTTTTTCTGGCATTTTTATATAATCCTTCGAAATATCGTATAAAAAGTCAAGAAACGATGACAAGTGTCTGTATGCACTTGAAAGTGAAACATTACACAAATTCGCCACTTCCCTGTATGTATTCTTATTTCCAGCAAACCTATTAAGGATTATTTATTTTCAAAAAATTCTTCTAGATACAAGAAATTATATTTCCACAAAAATATAAGACATTGTGCATAAGCACTTGTAGCTTTCCGTCCTCCAAGATTTGCTTTTGCCTTAAAATATCTTGAGGTTCTGTACATTTCTGAAATTTTAAGTGCTGTTTCCCGGGAAACTCGAAAATTTTGCTTAAACTGCAGGTTTAAAACTGTATTATTGAAACATATGTACAGCAGAAATTATGATAGACTCGTACCTCCTTTTCTCCATAATTATACACTACGTTTTCTACGAAATGTTGGACTCTGCATATTTCCTCTCAAAAGTGTTGCTTCGAGTTCTTCATCTGAAGATGATGACGATGAAGATGAGGAAGATGATGACAAAATCATTTCCATTTTTATTTTCGTTTAATTCCTATTATTCCTATATGTTTGAATTAAACAAAATTAATTTGAAATAAAAAAATATTTTTTTTTTTTTTCATTTGTTTACCTTCAATTTGACTTCGAAAACAATAATAAATTCAATTCATTGTCAGATGCTGCTGTCTTTTTGGCAACTGCCCTACATGCCTGTAATAGTGTGAGTGCGAGCAAATGAAATCTGAGAAAAAGTCTAAATTTGAAAAAATTGATCTGAGATCAAAAAATTTTGCTCTAGATTTCCCAATGGAACGCAAATTGTAAAAGATTTTGATCTAGATCAAAAAAAGATTGCTTTTTTTTGCCCAATTGAAAACGACATAAGAGAATACAAAAATAAACCTTTAGGAGAAAATTCAACTAAAATTTTAATACATTTTTTTACGCTGGAGTCGAAAAAATTTGAAATTGAAAACTAGATGGCGCATTGACCCCCTAAAAATAAGCTAAAAATTTAGAGATTGCTAGCAACGAGAATCGGAATTTAGCTTAAAATCTCCAAATTTGAATTTTAGAATTTTGGCGATGGAGAATAGGAGATAGCAAGTTAGAGAATAGGGCCCCAGGTTACACATATAGATTATTTGTTACAATAATGGGTAAAATTTAATTTTCATATGTCGACTAAAAATATTTTTTTTTCATTGAAATTTTAACGTTTTTTTTTTTGGCATTTTTTCGAAAACCAGTCAGTCCATTGAATTTTTTTTTACTTAGTCTTATATTCTTCAGAATTTAATATGCTTTTATAATATATGAAGCAATCCACGCCAAGTGTACCAGCTCAAAATTTGTTTTTCTCCGATTTCGCTCAAATATGCCAATCCGAGAGGATTTGGTCCCAGTATCATTTGTTGTTAAAATACATACAGTGTGTTGAAGTTGGCGTTTTTAGTCATTTTCATGAAAAGGGTGTTTATTCAAAAATTTATAGCTTACACTTAAGTTTGTAAATTGATAAATTTAAGTTACTGGTCCCATTCAGTGTACTTTTTGTAAAAAAATATTTCTTGGTGAAAAAATTTTTTTCTCACCTAAATTTTTTACACTTAAAAATAATTTTGAATTTTAAAAAAAAGCCCCCTTCGATTTTTTTTTAAAAGTACTTTAAATTAAAGCATAATTAATACGCTTTAAAATGATGTATGACTCAAGATGGGATTCGGACGCTAAATGGAAGTTTTTGGCTTTTGAACGCCCGCGGAATGCAAAAATCTTTTTTTACTCAAGAGGAAAGCATCTAACGAAAGAAGTGTATTGAGGAAAAAATTTTGAGCTGGTACAATTGGCGTGGATTGCTTCATATACACATAATAATCATTATTTGTTGAAATAATAATAAAAATTTAGTTTTTGTGTGTCCACTCACAACTTTTTGTTCATTCCAATTTTAACGGTTTTTTGTCATTTTTTCCAAAACCGCTCTAACGATTTTTTTAAAAATTCACCAAAATATGCAGAAGTATTGTGTTGTTATCGTCATTTAAATTCTCGAAACAGCGCGGTGTGTGGTTCCCAACAAAATAACATTACTTAACTATGATTAATATTTAAAAAAAAAAAAATAAATTTTCGAAAATCTTTACCAGTCGCTACAAAAATTAAATTTTTTTGATAACCTGTTTTAGGTTTAGATTTCTATGTGGTTCACTTGAAAAATTTTTGGCTAATACTAATAACTTCGGGACATTATGTTGTAATGCAAAGTTGTCTCCGAAAATACAGGATGCAATCATCGTTTACATACGAGAAGTTTCTAAACATTTCTTCGCCTATTACTTTTTTAAAACTACTTACCTGTTTTTTTATTTATTTTTAGAACTCACCTATTATAGATTTTTACCCCGAAGACTTCAAGATAGATTTGAATGGAAAAAAATTTGCGTGGCAAGGTGTTGCCTTATTACCATTCGTTGATGAACGAAGACTTTTTAAGGCCTTAAAGCCACATTATTGCAAGTTAACAGACGAGGAAGGTATGTTTTAATAATATTTTATCATGTACTTAATTATTATAAAAAAAATATTTTCAGTTCGACGTAATTTACAGGGTGAAAGTCGTTTGTATGTTAGCTCTGGGAGCAAATACTTCAAATTCTTAAAACTACAATATAACGCAAATTTAACAATAGATGAAGAGGTTTCAGTGTGTATGGATGGTATGCGTGGCACAATTTTATTGGCTGAAGAAAATGTTCCATTGCTTGGGTAAATTCATTCAAAATTTTAACATATCATATTTTAGATGACATTTATAGTATTCTGGATATGTAATGTACATTACTTTAATTAATGTATTACTACCGCTGAATTGTACTTTAAATTTTCAAAATCAAATAGTAAATATTCAACGTAAAACATGTACCCATGGGTGTACTGAACCATTGTTCAACCCCCAAAAGTCAGAAAAGTATATCTTAATTATATCAATTCATGTGGTTTTAGTAGCTGTAGTCTCCTTAATTTATGCGTAATATACAGGACACGGTGTCGAAAACTCGATTTAAATCAATTTTTATATAACCCCATTTTTTATTGCATCCATGTTTTTCGAAAAATAAAGTTGTTGTTTTTGCACTTTTAAGTGTTGGCAATGGTAGAGTATTATCCTCTTCGTTTGTTTCAGAGGTCAGAAAGACCTCTGTGGCTAAAACACTCTTTCGTTTGAGTTTAAAGTTGACCTGTTCTTGCGAGAATTTAATATAAATATTAATATGTATAAAGCGTCTCAGTAAACAAGTGGAAAAATAGCTTCGGGTCATCTTTATGCAATGTAACAAAATGGAGTCTCTCAGTAAAGGTCTATTTAATACGTTTCCCAAATCAAAAGCGTTTTATCTCGTTCAAAGTAAATATACATAGGCAACTATTTCGTGAACATATATACACACAAAATATTGTTAATGTGGTTTTTAATATGACAAATGTCCACGGACATCAGTCTAATTTCCACATGCATCTTATTCAAGGTACATTTTTCTATGAATCTGTAAAAAAATTAGCTGCCCCGAAAAAGGTTATTAAGTAAAATATTGCTTTTTCGTAACAATTGATACCAGAAACCAAATTTTTGTAGAAAAAGATGCTGTGTTTAATGTAGTTAAGGTAGTTTTCCACTAAAAAGTTCGACGATGTGGATCGGTCATTTTGTATTTCGAAAAATGGATTTCAGACTCGTTACAAGCAACATCAGAAACTCTCCCCTACTGCCATTGGTAGTTTTGCACTAAACGGCTCGACGTTGTGGATCCGCTATTACTTATTTCGAAATAAGGATTTCAAATACGTTACAAGCAGCGTCAGAATCGGGTCTACGTCCCGGAGAGACTCTCCTTTCAGGAGGCCAGGAATCGCTACTACGACGACAACAACAGGTATGTACTTTGGAATTCAATTCATTCTTTTCGACCCCTATTGCGAATAGAAACGAAATTCGTTTTGTTTCTTAATTTTTTTCAGTTAAAATTTACTTTAGCGAATTTTTAAAAATTTAGAATAAAAATGTGAAATGTGAATATTTGTGAGCAGGACGAAATTAGCAAAACAACTGCTACCTACAAAAAGGGTTGAACTAAATAACTGTTCAAAAAATATGCAGGTTAGATTTTATTCGGCATTTTTGCGTGTTGGTGCCGTACTGTTGCAAACAGTTTTAATGTTCTTTTATGGCCTACAATTGTAAAAAAACCAAATAGTTTCAGCACATTAAAATGAAGAATTATCTTCAAATTTACTCTTATTTATGGAGTAACATAGTTGTCTCTTTTTAACTAACGTTGATTGCGCACATTAAAATAGAGAAAAGTATTTGACATTAGTTAGATCTGAAAATCACAACTTGGCATCGATATTGAAAAAGTAACTAAAAATAATATATGTTCGCAATGTCAAAATTTCCGTTTCGTCTATCGACTAGTAACGAAACAAAATGTTGTTTCTATTCGCAATAGAGGCCTTCATTTATGGGGAAAGTTCTACCGGCCAACTTGTTCCTTATTCTACTAGTTAGAGCCGAAATTGAGGCGAGTCCAGGACCTAGAATTTGGATCTGCCCTATATGCGGGAAGCAGGTTCGCAACGGATTCCCGTCTGTGCGATGTAATAGTTGCGTTAACTGGTACCACTTAATACCCTGTTCTAGACGTCTAGTATTCAAGGCCACACAACTACCTGTTTGGGTAGTTGCTGTGCAGTCATCCTATTCTACCTCCGCAGTCCGTCCGCAGCCCTTCTCCAACAAAACCCACTACCTCACCCCTGGCCTGAGGAATAAAATCATAGAAATAATGGACAACAGTCAGACGTGATAGACCAAACAGAGGTGGAGGCGGTCTGGCCTTCATCCTCAAAAATAATGTCTCATATAGACCAATCATCATACCCGCACCCCCCAATGCTCATCTGGAGTGTATGGAAATTGCCCTTAGGGCAGGCAGAATACCTCGGACTAAAGCTAACTAGCCTACTACTGCTATCCGATTGTCGGAAGAAAGAGAGACTCTCCGGGCGGCCCACCCGAGTGATCCTAGAATTCCACAAAGGACGAGGGACTTACGTAACCTGGACGATGAGCATAAAAGGACGCTGTGGCAGAGACATCTCGATGAATGCTCCATTGGTTCTAAAAAATTCTGGTCCACAATCAAGAATCTCTCGGGCAGAAAAACACCACCGTGCACCGCTAAAAGTTTTGACAGCAGTCAGTATTGCGATAGTTTAAAATGTGCCTCATACTTTTGTGGGCAGTTTGGGGAGCAATTAGAAGAGTGAAGATCGGCCCTAGGTTCTGACGGAATTGCCATGGTCATGCTGAAGAAGTTGCTTCCGTCAGCGATGCCCTACCTAACTGAGATTTTTAACCTAAGTATAGTGATCCCAGCATTCAGACACCGACGTATGTACATATGTATATGCCTAACTGTTATGTACACGAACTATATACATGCCGAACTACTGATATGCTGACCTCACTTGAGTATGTTTGAGCTAGTATAAATTAGTTGGTATCGAGACTTGAATATAGACACTGAAATAAAATAAGTATAACAACCATCACGCTCGCAGGAACATACCCATCATGTGGAAGGATGCCAGTGTAATCCCTATAATCAAACCGGGTAAGCCTGCTGGCTTGGGCACTTCGTATCGGCTCATTTCACTTTTACGACCCTCCCCGTCAGCACCATAGGAATTTAAAAATGGTAGATCTAACGATGATGGAAGGCTGCAACTTGCCACGCAAAAATCCTCTGCGACGCTCTTCACTTCATGGACAAGCAAGGTTAATTAAACCCTCAACATCCAAATAAATAACGACCAAATGCCTACTGTTAAATATCCGAAAATTCTCGGGGTGACACTGGATAACCTGTACAAATTTTCAAGGCACGCAAGTGAGGTTTGCTCTAAATTGAGCAAAAGAAACGTGTTCTGAGTGCGATAGCCGGAAGCTCAAGGAGACCCTGATCGCAACATTTATGGCGGGATCGCTGGTAATTTTAGTTTGCGCTCCACAGCTCTTCTACGTTCAATAAAGCGGATTTCTTTCATGTGACATGAGCTAACTTGAACTCATTGAGTTTAATTTTGCATTTGTTGTTCCATTTGCTAACTTCATCAAGAGTATGTTGAAGAGTCTTCAAAGCGTATTGTTGGGAATTGCTTGTAGACATTATAACAGTGTCGTCACCGAATGTTCCAATAAATATATTTTCTGTTAACGGAATATCATCAGTATATAGGAAGCAGAGGAAAGGACCCAAAACGCTTCCATGTGCTACTACAGCAGAGATTTGGTAGAAGTTTGAAAAAGCTTCTTCATGTGAAACTCTGGGTAGTAGCCAGACTCTGTCAAAAGCGTTATAAACGTCTAGGAAAACTGCAGGACAGTTTTCTTTTCCTCAAACTCCTTTTCGGTAACAGTGGTCACTCGATGTACTTGATCTATGATTGAATGCTTACTTCTGAATATTAGTTAGTGGGTTTTGATGCTTTAAAATAACTTTTCAAATAGCTTCGAAATAGTGGGTAACAGTGATATCGTTCTTTAAGATGTCACTATTTTAGCTGGCTTGTCTGGCTTCTTTATCATAATAATTTGCGCTATTTTGAACGGAAAAGCCCCTTATAGCCGGAAATGGTGCAGTCATATTACACAGTGCATTAAAAAAAAAAAATACTATTTCTGAAAGCACATGATGTCACTAGTAAAACCCTATCTGTGTTTCGCTTGTTTGGCTCCAGGTTGAATTTTATAGTACTATAAAAATTGCTTCAAAACTGCTTTTTCAAAGTTGCCACGGCTATAAGTCGTAAACCGTTTGAGATTTTGTTTTCCTACCTATAGATATAGATTAAAACAAAAAAAGAAATTGTTCAAAAAACTGACCCGAAAAAATTGAGTATTGGGCCTTAAAATCACAAAATGCCGAAAAATTGTACCTTTTTAAGTCGTAGCTATGAAACCGTTCCGTATTTTGCCAAACAATTAAAACAAAATTTTAGCCAAGACTTAACTGAACAACTCTCTAGAGCATGTCAATAGCATGCGAGTACTCCTTGATACTAATTTTAATTAAAACATTGATGTATCAAAAAATGCTTGGGGTCCTATGTGACCCCATCGCACACTGGTTCAAAATCCTAAAAACCTGGCCCAAAGTCGAAAAAAAAATTTTTTTAAACTAACTTTTTATGGACCGTATTGTCTAACAGATATTCATAGACCTCAAAAAATTTATAAGAAAGATCCAGGTATTCCTAAAATGCTCTTGAGATCTCTCCAAAAGTACGCTTCTCAGACGAAAAATTCTGTGAGTTAAAAGTAAAAATTTAATGTTCACTGTAAAAACTATGTGGTTACTTTGAAACTGAACCGGTTTTAATGTTAGAATATGGAATCTCTTTGTAAAAGAAAATACTATCGAACCTCTATATTGAAAACATGCAATAATTTATACTTTTGCGTTAATTGTGATTAACTTAAAATCAAATTATTTCACAAAATCAGTTTGCAATGGTTATGAAAAAAGCCCAGAACTAATTTATTCCACGTCATACCTCCAAGATTTTTCGGATTTAAGAAGACTGAAACCTTTTCTAACACATATAAAAAAATTGAGGTGCCTTTTTTTGCCCATTTTGTGTGACGCGGTTTTTTCTGAAGCAACTAGAGAAAAATTTAACTCATATTGCTGGCCAAGAGTCAATATGTGATGCTCGCCCGAAATGATAAAATTGTATATTATTATGCAGCTTATACTCCATGATAAAGGAATCTAAAACCCATTCTTATGTAGATCAATTTAACGTTGCACACAACTCTATCAAAGTTAAAGTTTTGAAATAAATTTTTAAATTAGATATAAAAATTGTGCAAGTATTGTTTTTTGTTATTTCGAATCCGCCATTTTGTTTTTTAAAAATCTAATATCAGATCCGGAATCAGTGACCCCAAAAACCCCTGAGCAATTTTTTTTGTTCGATTTGGTTGAATTTGAATATTTATGCAAATCGTCCGCCATTTTGAATCCGCCAATTTCTTTTTTAAAAATCTAACATCAAATTCGTAATCAGCGACCTCAAAAACCCCCAGGTAAAAAATTTCGTCTCGAAACTTTAATGATTTCGACTTTTGGCCAGCTTTTAGGGATTATGAACCAGTGTGCATCGGTCTCAAGGGGTTAAGCGGTAGTTCCTTAATAGTCCAAGACATAGCGACCAAATTTCCGCCTCCTCGCATAATGGCTGGAAAAATTACACAGTGCAACATTTTTCAAGTCATTGACGGTGAACTAATTATAATTATAATTATTTATAAATATAATTATATAGCCATATGAAAAAATCGAAAAATCGCTCAAAATCCAATTTGAGGCAAAAAGTTGCAATTTTCAGCTGGATAATTATAATTATAATTATTTTGAGCGATTTTTGGATTTTTTCATATGGCTATATCTCGGTAACGAGCCGAAAATATTGTTTTGATGACTTCAGCAATGTTGTAGCTATTGAATAGAAAATAGAAAAATGCCGAACAAACTTAACCGAAAAAATTCGTCTAGTGCCTTAAAATCGCAAAAATTACCATAAAATCCTTATATGTGCCAACTTTGCAAAACGCTCTGGCAGAATTACTTGTTTCGGCGAGTACTTTCGACGCCTTATAACGGATTTTAGTTCACTTTTCATGTGTCGCACTGTGTTATATTATATAGCCCCAAATGTGTACTATACGAAAACCGATGACTGCCAGCTCCGATATCTTTCGTTCGTTATTTATAGCCATCGGCAGATCGGGATATATCTTTTATAAAAATCGGTCTAAGTTGGGAACCCCTAAATGGATTTTAAAAAATGATCAAATGATGAGCAATGTATGTACCGTAAGCAGGGTTGACTTTGACATCCGGGGGCGACTTTAACCGGCAAGAAAAAAAAGATTAAAATCGTAATATTATCACCCCAAAGACTAGTTATCGATTTGTGTTGGGTCAATCAGTATCCTTGAGGTATTGGCTTTTAGCGTCTGTTTTCAATATTTGATTTGAGCGCGAACTTTCGGATATATTGTTGCATTTTCTAAGAGTTGTCTTATGCCGGATTTATTAACACTCGGAAAATTACTACTTATTGACTAGAAGGAAAATTGCTGGCGTTAGATGAGTGATATAACTAGAACTATTATTTAATTTACTTCCCTAATCCATCGACTTTGGTGGATATATTTGCCTCTAAGTATTTTTAATGCATTTTTATATGAGAGTATGTTAGAAAACAATGTTTTTGGGGTGACTTTGGACCGGTCGAAAGTCACCCCCAAAAAACTTTGTATTGTAAGGCTGGCTTAAAAGTAACCTAAACTCGGGCCAAATTAACGCCCAAAACACCAGGTATGGTGAACTTTAGTGAAAATAAAGTCTAGTCTTTTGCCAAAGTGAAATTATATTTTCCTTTTTATCTTTGTAAAACAATTGGCTGCCCAGAAAGGATATTTGCTATTATTTATTTAGCGAAATTTTGCAAAAAATTAAGCCACCGAAGCCCTTTAACAAATGAGGCATTTTTAAAGTTACCTTCTAAGAATTTCTTTCGTTTTTTAAATTTTTTCAATCAAGTATTTTTTGTTTTATAATTTTCAATCGATTTTAAGCTTGTTTTTGTGGATTTTTTAAGTTCCGCTTAGCTTTTAATATTAGTATTGTTATTTGATGTAACTTATGTACCAATAAGTAAAGCACTCTAAAGGCTTAAACCGCATTTATCAAAAATTTTAGTTTTTTTTTTTAATCTCGTCCTTGAAAACATCCCATTGCCTAGGCCGATTGCCTATATAAATATGCCAAAATGTAAAGTGAACTTAAGTTTCTAAAACCTGATACCCTGATTTTGGATCGTTAAAGGTATAGCATGTAAAATCAATGAATGAAATTTTTCGGTTAAAGTCGCCCCACCCTTGAGGTGACTTTAACCCACTTACAAAAATATTATTTTAATATATTTGTAATTACTTCGTATAGACCGATGACTGCCAGCTGAAACCCCCACGACAAATTAAGAGTAATAAAACCATTAATTTTATTAAAATTGTTGAAATTAAAGGCTCCTTAACTTGGAAATTCTGTTTTTTTGTATCAAAGTCACCCCTGCTTACGGTATGCATGCAATTTACTGTGTTTGAGTTATTCTATAAAAACAGGTTTTTTTTACGTTTTTTAAACTTTATGGAATAACTCCTAAATTGTATGTATACATATCGTCACTCTTAGGCCAGATTCACGAATGTGAAAATTATTGAATTTGTGAAATTGCTATTTGAAATTTTTTTAAATATTAAAATTATATGTAAATTTTCGTTTTTCGTGTTATAAACTTTGCATTTACTACGAAACCGCCTCAGATATAGCTTTCATACTTCTGGCATAACCTTATCGAACTATTTTGTACAAGAAGCCACATTAGTGCAAAACTCAAAAATTTGCACTTTCGTGAATCTGGCCTAAGAGTGACGATATATTATTATCATTATAGATCATACAATTACCTATAAATATTGTTGATAGTTTTGTTTTTTTTTTCATGAGACACGGTGTGCCTTAACCCGTTCTAAATCGGACGTCGTAGCACATCAAATTTTTTTCCAGATTATGTTTACTTATCGTTCAAATGATGTATAAAAAAATTTTCACTCGTGACTCCTCGACTAAATTTTGAGATAATCGCTTTTCCAATTGGGGCATTTTCCCATACAAAAAGAAAAAAAAATTTTTTTTAACTACATTAAACAAAAATTAAAATAATCACAATCTATGTGTTTTGCGATGCTACCTCAGAATTGCTCTAGCGTGTATAGTTTATGAGATATTGTAACCTAAAGACCAAAAAAATTCGTTTTTTGCCATTTTTGAAGCTATATAACTATGTAACATATCATTTATTTGTCAAATGTGGCTTAGACACTTGAAAGCCCCAATCTTTTCCTTTAAAACCTAATTTAAATTATATTTATATCTTCATGCTTCTAAGAGATATCGTAGACCGAAATATTGTCAAAACGGATCTTTTGCACTTTTGTGTCTTTTTAGGTTAGGATATCTTTGAGGAAAAAAAGATATCAACATAATTTAAATTAGGTTTTAAAGGCAAAGATTAGGACTTTAAAGCAAAGGTGTCAGCGTAGAACAAAAGTGAGCCAATTTTGGCTCGACCACAACAACATCAATATTTCTCTGTACAACAATCAAGAAATAGTTTTTGTTGTTTTTTTTCACGCTCGTCAAAATTTCGCGTTTTTGTTGCTTTTTTGCGTACACACAAAATCGAACTCCAACCAACATAAAACAACAACAACGACTACGTCGCATCAAAAACAAAAACAACAAACAATATGGTTATTAATGCGTTGATGCGCAGTTGCGAAAATGCAAGTCTTTTACGCACTAACGCCTGAACGTTCAATGTGAATATTTCCATCTTGAGAAATTGCAGAAGTAGTGCGAAATTTTTGGCAATGTGTTTGTTGTTTTACAAATGTCAAACTTTCGCAAACCGCACTTCCGCAACGACGCAAGAGCATTGCGCATCAACGCGTGAATACCCCTTCTTTTTGTGTGTCCTATTCCTTAGACATTTTGAAAATTGTTGAAATATTATTGTTCTTGTAAATGTGTTATGAAAAAACAACAAAAAATTTTGTGCTGACTGCGCTGCATGCGCTTGGCTCAGTGATTTGAAAACGCTGACACCCTTGCTTTAAAGTTGCTTACCAGATTTAACGAAATTTAAATTTCTTTCACATTTTAAACATGTTCAACGAACCGACCATTTCAAAATTCAGCCGTGTTGCCATACACGTAACAACAACACTGGGGGTGTACATCATTTGAACGATAAGTAAATGGAATCTGGAAAAAAATTAGATGTGCTACGACGTTCGATTTAGAACGGGTTAAGGCACGCCGCACAGTGGTCTAGAATGCTATTCTAGCTGGTCATAAATCTTTCCTGGTTATTTTTTATAAAAAAATATCAATTTCTATGTTTTGTGGGTCGCTGACTCTAAATCTGAAAACGATTTTTTAAAATTCAAAATGGCGGACAATTTTCTTAAAAATTGATTATATCACGACAAAATTGTGGTTTAGGGGGTTTTTGAAGTTGCTGATTTCGAATTTGGTATCTTTTTTTTTGTAAACAAAATGGCGGATGCAAAATTACGGACAATTTTCTTAAAAATTGACTATATCACAAGAACTTTGTGGCTTAGGAGTTTTTTGAGATCGTTGGTTTCAAATTCGGTATCATATTTCTTGTAAACAAAATGGCGGATCCAAAATGATGGACAATTTTCTTAAAAATTAATTATATCACTACAAAACTGTGGTTAAGGGGGTTTTTGAGGTAGCTGATTTCGAATTCGGTATCATCTTTTTTTTTAACAAAATGGCGGCTCCTAAATGGCGGACAATTTTCTAAAAAATTGATTATATCACGACAAAATTGTGGCTAAAGGGGTTTTTGAGGTCGCTGATTACGAATTCGGTATCATCTTTTTTGTAAACAAAATGGCGGACATTTTTCTAAAAAATTTATTATATCAAGACAAAATTTTGACCTACATATATGGGAGGTGGGCTTGTCCTTGATTTGATCACGCCCATTTTCACCAAATGACTTAATTATATCAATACTAACTCAGATATTAAATATTATTGTTGTACCTCAAATATTGACGAAGTTATAGCGATTCCAAATTTTTGATTATATGGGAGGTGGGCGTGTTCTTGTCCCGATCACGTTCAATTTCACGAAGTGATCTTATGCTATCTATACTAACTCAGATGTTTAATATTATTTTTGTACTTGAAACATTTACGATAGGGCGGATCGATTTGTAGGGAGGCAAAAAAATCGCTCATGGCTCAAGGAAAATCGTATTCTAGGGATCAAAATAAGAGACTTGGCCCGAGGAACCGTGCCTCTAAAACGAATTCTGATGTCCCGGAAATTGATCCGTAGGGTCAAATTTTGAAAAATCTCACTTTGAGCCATTTAGAGTGCCCCAATCGAGTCCAAATGCATAACTGATCCCCACTTACTTTGGAGGGCCGACCCACCCATGCCAGTGGTATGCCCCCAGAACCTCTCTGGGGGTTCCTCATACAAACATTTCCAAAAATCACCATTTTTGGCATTTTACATGAAAAAATCAACGAAATGACTATATTTTTTTCTTGGAGTTTATTTTTCTCTTTAGAAATTTATTCAGTCAGAACATATGCGTTCTGGAACCAAGCCGCATGCACATGGAGCAGACTTCAAATCGCATTTACACGTTTAGCACGTTCGCTCAAGTAAAAATAATATCTCAAGATATCCAGATCGGTTGGTAAATTTAGATCAGTCAAATCAGTAGACACACCAAAAACAGTAACATCATGCTTGGGTATATGACTCATTAGATTTTCGATAGTTGTTGATGTTGTTGCTTCATCTTGCGGTGTAGAAGATGGTGGATTCATTGTAAGCCAAAGAAAATATAAACTAGTAAGGGTGTAAAATTTGGCCTGGCCAAACATTAAATACCCTACACTGCAGTATTTTTAAAATTTTGCTCATATGGGAGGCGCTACGCCCTCTTATCCGAGTTCACCCAGTTTTTGTTCAGAGCTTGGACTTATAGGTTTTAGTGTCTGAGTGAAAAACGTTTTCAGTATAGTGTTTTGAAGCTTGTGCTTGTATTGGAGGTGCCACGCTCCCGTGTCCGATTTCACCCAATTTTTGTTGAGAGCTTTCATTTATGATTCTTAGTGTCTGAGTGAAATTTGGTCCGAATATATCAAAAATCGCTTTCAGTATAGCGTTTTGAAGCTTTTGCTTATATGGGCGGTGCCACGCCCTCTTGTCCGAATTCGTTCAGTTTTTTCTCAGAGCTTGCGCTTACAATCCTTAGTATTTATGCGTATTTTGGTTGCATTGTCGTGAAAAATAATCCAAAAGTAGCATTTTGAATATATTTTTTGTATGGGCGGTAGGGGTGTCCGTTGACCGATTTCACTCATTTTCAATCCCCCGAGCTATCTTTGATGGCGGAGGCAGTGTATCAAATTTCATTGAATTATCTTGCTCAGTTTTCCCAAAAAGTGTATTTCAACACACAACCCGCCAGCCAGCCAGCCACCCAGCCAGACAGACGGACATGGCTTCTGGCGCACTTGTTAACGATAATAACACAGGTTTACAAAAAAAAAAAAAAAATGTCATGGCGTTTTGACCAGCAGACTATGTGTTTCTTAGGGACTTTGACGTCCTCAATCCGAATCCCGGGTCCGTTTTTTTCCAGAACGTCTGAGAAAAAATATTTCAAGGTCATATGTCGTTTAGTGATAAATTCGCAAAAATTCTGAAACTAATTTTTTATCATTGAATTCTTAGTCCTTAAAAAGAATATGTGATCAAAAAGGGTATTTCGGCCCTAGTTTCGGAGATATAGCCATCGAAAAATCCGGATACATCTTCTATGAAAACCGTTATAAGTTGGGAACCCCTCGATAGATTTGTAAAATATTGGTGTCATATGAAAGATATTTTGACAGCCTATAAAAATGTCTTTGACATATTTTCAATTGGATTCATAGTTTTCGAGGTATGAGCTTTTTTGAAATTTTGTGAAATTTTCAATTAAAACAATATATCAAGAATATCAACAACAACATCAACAAAAACAACAACAACATCAACAAAAACAACAACAACAAAATACCTTTCATTTGAATCAAATATTTTCCGAATCCATCCAGGGGTTCCCAACTTATAGCGGTTTTCATAAAAGATATATATTCTGATCTTCCGATAGCTATATCTCCGAAACTAGGTCCGAGATACCCTTTTTGGTCACATATTCTTTTTAAGACTTAAGAGCTCAATGATTAAAAATTACATTCAGAATTTTAGCGAATTTATCACTAAACGACACATGAACCCCATTTTCACCTCCATACACACAAAAAAAGGGACATAATATTAATGAAAAATTTATTATTAATAACGAAAAAATTCATCGAATTTGAGCCGAGAACAGCATTCATTGACTATAAATATTTTCAATCATACGTTAAACAAGGCATACGCTTATGAATTATTCATAAAATGTAAGAACTTTTCTTAAAATCTAAGAACAAAATTCGTAAATTTTTTTTATGAATTATTTTTAAAACGTAAGAACTCATAAAACTTCATAAAATCTAAGAACCAAATTCATAAATTTTTTTTTCAAAATAAAAAAATTTGATTAAGCTTTTGAAATACAAATTTTACACAAAAACGTCAGAGGAGTCTGTAGCGTATGTGATAAGGAGCAAATAATATTTCTTTGCGCTTTGGTATCCGGGTTCGAACCCCAATGCGGGTGAAAGTTTTTTTTATTATTTTTATACCCTACACCCAGGGTATATTCACTTTGTCCTTCCGTTTGTAACGCAGAGAAGGAGGCGTGGCAGATATAGAAAAGTATATATATTCTTGATCAGCGTCACTTCCTGAGTCGATATAGCCATGTCCGTCTGTCTGTCTGGCTGGCTGGCTGGCTGGCTGGCTGGGTGGCTGGCTGGCTGGGTGCTGTGTGTGGAAATACACTTTTTGGGAAAACTAAGCAAGATAATTCAATGAAATTTTGTGCACAGTCTTCGTTGTCAAAGTTAGCTCGGGGGATTGAAAATGAGCGAAATCGGTCAACGGACACGCCTACCGCCCATACAAAAAATATATTCAAAATGCAACTTTTTGAGTTTTTTTTACGACAATGCAACCAAAATACATAGAAATACTACGAATTGTAAGCGCAAGCTCTGAACAAAAACCAGGAGAATTCGGACAAGAGGGCGTGGCACTTCCCATATAAGCGAAAACTACAAAACGCTATACTGAAAGCGTTTTTTGAGATAATCAAACTTAATTTTAGGTACAAACTATTTCAAAACGATCAAGATTTTTTTTATGGCATCCGATTTAGCTATAAATTGGCATAAGTAATAGTTGCATAGTGGAAAAAATTACTACCAAATATTTTTTAAAAATTTAAAAAAATGGCGGAGATATGGGACTTTGAAATTTTTAGGTTAGTTTTTTTTTGAGAAGCTATAACTTCGGTTGCATTTATCAAATTTTCAATTTTATGGTGTTAAATGATTTGTCTTAAAACTGGCTTTAAAATAAAAACTAGCAAACATTTTTTTCTTTTTTTTTATATAGTTTACACTGAAAAAAAAAATTTAAATTGAGTTTCCCAAAATACGTCCTTTTTAATATTTTTTATTTTTCTTGTAAAAAAAGCTACAAGTGTAACTTACCAGTCCTCCAAAAATTGGAGTGGGCCTCCCAGTGGTTCTCCAGAAAAACAATAAAATGTAGCTTTTGCCGCAATTTTTCAGTACAATTTTTTTGAATTTGAAATTTTTAATTAAACGTTAATTTGAATTTGAAAAAAGTGCGTTGGTACTTATATTAGTACTATACAAGCAAAAAAACAGTCAATAAACTATTTTCAGCATTTGAAAATTTTTTTTAATAAAAATTTTAAATTAAAAAAATGTACTGAAAAATTGGGGAAGACGCTACATTTTATTGTTTTTCTAGAGAACCACTGGCAGGCCCACTCCAATTTTTGGAGGACTGGTAAGTTACACTTGTAGCTTTTTTTACAGGAAAAATAAAAAATATTAAAAAGGACGTATTTTGGGAAACTCAATTTAAATTTTTTTTTTCAGTGTACACTATATAAAAAAAAAAAAAAAAAAATTTTTGCTAGTTTTTATTTTAAAGCCTGTTTTAAGACAAATCATTTAACACCATAAAATTGAAAATTGGATAAATGCAACCGAAGTTATAGCTTCTCAAAAAAAACTAACCTAAAAATTTCAAAGTCCCATATCTCCGCCATTTTTTCAAATTTCGAAAAAATATTTGGTAGTAATTTTTTCCACTATGCAACTATTACTTATGCCAATTTATAGCCAAATCGGATGCCATGAACAAATTTCTTGATCGTTTACACATGGTTTGTACCTTTACTCAAATGCTAAAAACTATAAGTTTAAACTCTGAAAAAAAAACTGGGTGAATTTGGACAAGAAGGCGTGACACCTCCCATATAAGCAAAAAGTTTAAAGCGCTATACTGAAAACATTTTTTGAGATGATCCAACCAAACTTCACTCAAATGCTAAGAGCTATAAGTTTAAACTGTGAAAAAAAACTGGGTGAATTTGGACAAGAGGGCGTGGCACCTCCCATAGAAGCAAAAGGTTCAAAACGCTATACTGAAAACATTTTTTGAGATAATCCAACCAAATTTCACTCAAATGCTAAGAACTATAAGTTTAAACTCTGAGAAAAAACTGGGTGAATTTGGACAAGAAGTCGTGGCACCTCCCATATAAGCAAAAGGTTCAAAACGCTATACTGAAAACATTTTTTGAGATAATCGAACCAAAGTTCACTCAAATGCTAAGAACTATAAGTTTAAACCCTGAAAAAAACTGGGTGAATTTGGACAAGAGGGCGTGGCACCTCCCATATAAGCAAAACTTTCAAAATACTGCTGTGTAGGGTATTTAATGTTTGGCCAGGCCAAAGGTTACACCCTTACTAGTTTTTTTTTTATTAGGAAAACGATCAAGCTCCAATGCATAGGACATACAGTATTGAAATGGAGTGGTATGTCTTAAGGAAAGTAAGCACTTGATGCTTAAGAACGCTTTTTAAGGCGATATTTTTCCTCTTGGGGAAAATAAATACTTACCATAGCATCCTTCTTTGCCTAGAAGTTCCAGGAGAATACACACATAGCATGATAGTGTGAGCCATATAGACAGGAACTTTAAAGAACACTTTATTTAAAATTTATCATAAACCAGTCTAGAACCAAAAGAAGAAGATGAAATATGAACTAAAAATAATATTTCTAATTGATGAAACTTACTTAAAATTTATGAACGTTTTGTTTAATTTTATGTAAACATGCATACAATTTTTATTTGTAGATTTATGAAACGTTGTTATTCGTACGAAGTTCATAAAAAATTCCTCATAGAAAAATATTTATGAATTCATGTTCTTATAATTAATGAATCGTTCTTAAAATTAAAAAATTTTTATTTTAAAATCAATGAATTTCGGTTTATGAATGCCATTCATAAATATTAAGTTCAATATTTTTTTGTGTGTATGACCTTGAAATCTTTTTTTCTCAGACGTTCTGAAAAACAAAAACGGACCCTGGATTTGGATTCAGGACATCAAAGTCCCTAGGAAACACATAGTCTGGTCAAAACGCCGTGACTTTTTTTTTTGTAAACCTGTGTAATCAGAAATGAAGCATTTTTCTTTGGCGTCATGTACTATTCGAGTTTTAGAGCAATGAGCTTTTACGTAGGTGTCTGTGGTGTTTTATATAAAGTAGCTTATGCGTAGGTGTTTGATGGAGTTGCCAACATACGTGTTTCAAGATACACATTCGTTAATGCAATTAAAGATAAGGAAAACCATGATGCATTGATGCATGTAGTGAGCCTTACCTTTCAAATGGCACAAAAACGGCACAAAAATTTTCTCAGAAATGTCCATTCGTGGGGGAGTGAAATATATCATTTAGCATTACTTTCTTGCCAATTTTCAGGAAGATACATATACTTTTGTAAGTTTCATGTTCGGTTTTGTGAAATTTTGAACTCCCTTTTATATGGGGGGAGCTCTAGTAGATGTCCGGTTCCCACCATTTGTGGAAGAGTAAAAGATATAGTCTAGCACTGCTTACTTGCCAATTTTCACGAAGGTGCATACATTTTTAAAAGCTCTATGCCCGGGTTTGTGAAATTTTGAACCCCCCTTTATATGGGGGCTACCCTTAAAAGTGGTCTGATCGGGTTCAAATTTGAACTTGATCTGCTTGTCGTCTCAAAAAGTATCTGTCATACATTTGGACTCAACTAGGGCACTCTAAATGGCTCAAAGTGAGATTTTTAAAATTTTGACCCTACGGATCAATTTCCGGGACATCAGAATTCGTTTTAGAGGTATGATTCCTCGGGCAAAGTCTCTTATTTTGATCCCTAGAATACGATTTTCCTTGAGCCAAGAGCGATTTTTAAATCGACCCGCCCATTGCTGCTAATACTATATCAGAAATCGAATTTTATTGTTTTACTTCAAACACTTTGGTTGTTATTAGTTTTACGAAACTGGAGCGTTGCAAGAATACAGAAAAGTCGCTAAAGAAAAACTCATCGTAGTCCATGAAGGGGAGGTATGGGGGAGTCAGATAAATGCACAGAACCTTCAGAGAACCTCATATTATACACTTAAATGATCTAGCCGGTGCAACTCCATTAAACATATTAGTTATAGTCCACAGAGTGCAAAATTCGTAAATTTGGGAAATGAAATTAGAGATTTTTTGTGATGATCCGGATATCCTTTTTATATTAAAAAAAAACTAACATCTGAGTACGCAAGTCTTCAGAAAATAGATCAGATTATCCTCATCATAAAAAAAAGTAACCGTTTGCGAAATATTTGCAAAAAACTGATTTTTGTGACCTTGAATAACTTACGACACAGACAGGAAAATGTTTTTGAGACAATTTTTAGAACACTGTAATGAAAGTGTATACGAGTTTTCAGCTTATTATCTCTCATTCCGAGGTAAAACCCTAATTTTACTGGCCTAAAAAGTTCCCAAATTTCAAGAAAAGAAAATTGGTCCATTTTTATTTTTTTCCATAAAAATGTACTAATGAAGCAATTTTAGAAACATGTCGCGTATCAGATGAAAGGAAATAATTTGGGAAATAATTTGATTATTAAAATCATAGGTCAATAATGAATTTTTTGAAAAAAATAACGGTTTTTTTGTAAAAAAATGTTGTGATTTTTCGAAAATCGTCATGCCTCGAAAACTATGACCCAAATTGAAAAATATTGTGTACCAATTATATAGTCCTTTAAAATACCTTTCATATGGCACCAAAATTTTTTAATCCCATTCTAGGGTTCCCAACTTATACCGATTTTTATAAAATATATATCCCGATCTGCCGATAGTTATAAGTAACGAACGCAAGATATCCGAGCTTCGTATAATACACATTTGGGGTTATATAATATAATTTTTCCAGCCATTATGCGATGAGGCTAAAACTTGGTCGCTATCTCTTGGACTATAAATAAACCAGGAGATATTTCATCAATACTAGATGCTTTTTTACGATTAAGATTTTTGTTTATTTCCATATCCACTGGTTTTATATTTTAAGTTGGTAGTCAGATCCCAACTAACAAAAATGTTTGGAAAATAACTTATTATACTCACAAAAAACAATTTTATAACCTTTACAATTTAACGCTTGGAAAAAGTTAATTTCCAAATGTTTTCATAACCAATTTTCAAACGTTTGGAAAATGTTGTTTCTTCGAATTTTCACAATTGATTTGCATGGTTAAAATCAACAATTGGAAAATATTTATTTCCAAATGTTATGGTAATCGTTTTCCAAACTTTCGAAAAAGTTTAATTTTTCATCGAGCTAAGTAAAACACAAGGCATTTGAATCATAACTGGCATGTTAAGGCCTAACTATAATATGCATAAACTGGCATATGTCAGCATATGCAACCGTGCGATTACACACATATTGTATGTTAAAACTGTAATGTACTTAACAAAAAGTTTCGTCAAGCTTCGTAAAATGTCATTTGCTTAAACAAAATGCGAAACTAATCGCACTTTCCGTACAGAAACAAGTCATACTGACAGTTTTGTTTAAAAAATAAAATTTGTTTTGAAATAAAATTAAAATCAAAAAATAAATAAAATGGAAGTTGAGGAAGAAACTTATTGAATTTAATTCAAAATGTGGGAGCAAAAAAGTGCCTATATTAATAAATTGGTTAAGGAAAGGGCTTAGGAAATAGTTGCAGAACATGCAACAGAAGTGGTATGTAATATTTTTTTAAACATTTTTTTTTTTTGTTTGTTTTATTAATTCGTATTTATGTCAATGTTAGACGCCGTTTGCAAACACAGATGGAAGCTACTCCGGTAGCGAAATCTATGCTTTCATCAACTGAAGCGGTATCAACAGACCAGGCTTTTATGACAACAATAGTGGCTCTGAAGGATCTGTTAGAGGCAATTAAGGATAAGTTCCAAGCGGACATGTCCCAAGAACTGTATTGCTTGCGCGCGGAACATAGAAGTACCTAAGAGTGCTTGACATGAAAATTTTGTTTTTTTTTTTTGTTTGGGTTTTTCCAAGTTAATTCTATAATTTATCCAATTTATGTAGAATACTTTTAAAGTTTTTGTTAGTTAAATTTTTTTACAAAATGTTATTTATGTTATACATTTGTATACAGACTGAAAATTAATGAATGTCACTGTACTTTGTTTCAAATAAAGGTAAAAAATGGAATGATGTTTTATGAAATTTTTTATTCTCTCTATTTATCATTTAATTTTTGGTTCATTATTTAAAATAAAAATGACAATTGCGATCAACTATCAAACAGTTTGACAACTCGGTAACACATTATCTTAATTTTATGAAAGTCAATGTAGCCAAAAATTTGATCATGCATGCATTAAGCATTTGAGAGGCTTTTCGTTTAGTTTTGACAGTGCTTTAAGCTAGACTATGCATATTATAGATAGGCTTTTAGGTCGGTTGATAAGATTGTCCACTCATAGCTTGTAAGTCATAGGTTCGATTCTCAGTAAACATAATTTTTTTATTTATTTTTAATTAAACATAAAATTCTTTGGAAAATGTTGTATAATTAACTTAACAAAATGTTAATTGAAAAATGTAAAAAACAATTTAGAAATGTTGAATAAATACATTTGAAAAATATTGTATCAAAACATTTATAATGAGGTTGTTGCAAATTATTTGCACAAGCTTGCTATGAACGGTCCAATTTCGATTTTTAAATAATTAAAATTCAAGAATTTCCAATCATTTTGCAAGTTCATTTTCAAACGAAATGTTTGCTTCAATGAGCGTTTAATAAGTTATTTTCCAAACGTTTTAGTTTGTTGGGCTCTTATTGAAGAAATCATTTCGTTTGAAAATTAACTTGCAAAATGTTTGCAAATTCTTGAAACTTAATTAATTCTTAATCGAAATTGGACCCTTCATAGCAAGCTTGTGAAAATAATTTGGAACAAGCTTATTATAAATGTTTTTATACAATATTTTCCAAATGTTTCTATACAATATTTTTAAATTGTTTTTTAAATTTTTCAATTAACATTTTGTTAGTGTTTATTAAGTTAATTAAAAAATATTTTCCAAACATTATTATGTTTAATAAAAAATAAAAAAAAAAATTTATGTTTACTGAGGATCGAACCTATGACTTCCAAGTTATGAGTCGACAATTTATCAACTGACCTAACGTGCCAGTTATGATTCAAATGCCTTCTTTTTTACTTAGCTTGATAATCATTGAAAAAACGCAATAACATTTTTTTCGAAATTTTGAAAAACGATTACCAAAACTTTTGTAAATAATTTTTTTCTAATTGTTGACTTAACCTTGAAATCAATTATAAAATTATAAAAAAACAACATTTTCCAAACATTTGAAAATTGGAATGAAAACATTTGGAAATTAACTTTTTCCTAGCGTTAAATTGGAAAGGTTATAAAATTGTTTGTTGGGATCTACATTGGTTTGAATATTATGTGGTTGAAATTCTGTCGGTAGAACTCAGCTTTTTTTATGGTTTCTTCTTGTCCAATAGCCTTGTGCATTTTTTATATGCGGCACTTGTATCAAGGGACGTTTAAATTTTCCAGTTGCTTTTCACAATGAGTTATCTTTGTCTGCCTAGAATCCATCTCACTCAAATATTTGTCGATACAGCTCTGTCTGTCATATTGAATTGCACTGTTTATATTATTGCTCACCTGATTAAAAATTCTCTTATCAACAGGGTTTCCACTTCTATTCCAAATACGCCTTGCTCTTCTGTTTTTAATCAGGTTTCTAATTGCAGCTGGATAGTTGATTTCTTCTTCTGCTCTTTCTCCTGGAGGAGGAGTGGCTTCATTAGCCGCATTAAGCAATTGCTCCCAGCAAATTGTTGCCTTTACCAGGTACTTTATATTGAAGTTTTTTTATATTCTAATTTCTCTTGCTGATAATTTTTGTTAGAGAATGCTTTTCTGATATTAAAGCTATATCTGAGTAATTCTCAGATAACTGTGTTTTTTCGGATTATAAAACAGTCAGATCATTTTTTTCGATTAATGCAAGTTTCCTGTTGTTTTCTTGTGTAAAACCACTCTTAACCCTTTCAGGACAATTTTTCAATGTCAGACCCGTATTTTCTTTGCGATTGGAGTCAGACAGGTATTTGTCGATAGAGAATAGATAAAGATATTCAAGTGTGCCAAAAAAGTTGAGCATCATATCCTCAGGACCTCACAGGGTGATCCCAAATCCAAAAATTTATGTTTTTTTTTAAATAATTTTCAGTAGATTTTAGCTCTAATAATGTTACAGTACCTGGAGACCGATCCCTGTTCGGTCAACAATCTGATCTTATTATTTTAGTCGATATTTTTATTCATAGCTATTTTTTGTTACGAAACTCGTACCTTTTCACCTCTAATGGTCATGCTTTCAAATTGATATATTAACCGATGAAAATAATAATAAGAAAAAACTCGCAAAGTATCGAATGGTACAGAAAATAACAAAAACTTAACATTTTTTTTGGGGCATTCTACCTAAAATAAATAAATGGGATATGCCACGCACCCAAAATTTTTCGATTTATTTATCGAAAAGTATTGGAAAAATCCGAAAGGTTATTTTGATATTACCTTTTTTTGTAGCTACGTTGTAAGACTGAACACAGCGTTTTCTTCAACTTCATGCAAGGATATTTCAAAATACTGAAGTTATAATGACAGTTCTGCTGATGAAGACGGACTCAGCGTCGAAAAGTACATAAGACATAAAGAGTTCACTAATTTTTTTTTGCGCCTGAGTTATTAACTAAAATTTTTTATTTTGGTAAAAAAAAGGCGTGGCAATTATTGAACAACGCCCACTTTTCGTTATGCTATAGATACTCATGATCCAGACCCTCTTACCAAATTTAATCAAAATATGTTGTACCATTTGCGAGGAATAGCATTTAATGTGTTTTACTTGTATGGGAGGTTCCACGCGCACCGGCGATATTTTGCCCACTTTTAGATCGTAGCAAGTAGACTCCCTACAGTTAAATTTAGAACGATTTCTTTAGTAGTTTTCTTTTCAAAGCGTTTTATATTTTTGTGGGCGGTGCCACGCCCTTCACGAGTTTTTTTTTTAAGGGGTACAGTCGCTTAAATTTTCATTAAAATTGTTGGAGTCTTTTTCGATTAATATTGAATCAAAATTTTCAAGGGTTAAAAAGTGGGCGTGGCACTTATTTCGGCCCACTTTTCGTTTATTACAAGGCATTATTAAACAGTACCTACAAACCAAATTTCATTCAAATGCCTTGTAACATTTGCGAGACATAGCATTTAACGTATTTTGCTTGTATGGGAGGTTCCACGCGCAACGGCGATATTTTAATCCGATTCAGATCAGAGATGCCCTATAGCAAGGAGGCTTGTTAAGTACATAAGTACATACGATTTTATCTCGTATAAGAAGAGAAGATAAACGATATGAAGCGTCTAAATAGTAAGTGTAACAAACTTTCTGCTTTTTAGAAATGCCAGGGAATTTCCAATTCAACGGTTTATTTTCCTACAGGGTGCTTGGATAAAATGGGATACCCGTGTCCCATAGGTCCTTAAAGGTAAAAAATTAGGTACTTTTTTTCGCTAAAATTTCTTATTTTTGCTTTTTTTTTACACAAAATACTGAGAAAAATAATTTATTCGAAATAAATTAGAGAAAAAAACTATACAGAAATCATCCATGGTGAGTTTTGAACCAAATTTCGTTATTTTGCCAAACTAGGTAAACATGTCTAATTTTGTTGAACATCACCCAATTTTGATCGGACACAGCTCATTTTGTTCGTAATCAAATTTGGATTTGTACTTAAAAATGGAAAATAATGCTACCATGGTGATTTTCGTGGTAATTGAATATGAATATGATGTTGGGAAAGTGAAAAATTCTAAATGGCGACGGAAAATTGTGCATACTCCCACGCCACCCAAAAAATTGTACCTATTATTTTACTTTTCAGGACCAATGTGTCCCATAATTTTTGTCTCACTTGGAGTTAAAAAAAATTAAGTTTTGAAAACACATTTGAATAGAAATGTTATATCGCTTAGCACGAATCTGCAAAAAAAAAAATTTAAAATTTTCCAGCGGTTCAGGAGCGGTCCGGAAAGGGTTGAAACTCAGTTTTTAAGTAGATGATCAACTTCAAGTGTGAATTTTCGGTTTTGAGTTCGAAACTAAGAAATTTTGTAGCCGCCTTTGTGACCGAATTGCCACTGTACGGACAAATGATAATTTAGAAGGGGTTTGATGAGAGATAAATGAATTGGTTTAATTGAAAGTGGAATAAGTCCAATTTCGGAAAAATTGAGTTTATGGTAGTTATAGCTAGCTATATATGCCCTCTTTTTATTTTGAAAATAACAGACTCATTAGGCCACGATTTCATCATAAATTACTCAAAAGAACTTTTCATGAAAAGCATTTTTACAAAAATGAATTTTTTGAAATAGCCCAGGAAAATAAGAATATTCCTGCGAAAAAACTCCAAGTGAATTTTTTTCACCGGAATTATATATATTTATGCATGGTTAATAATGTGTAAAAAGTCCATTGAGGTCCATTGTGCGCATAAAAAGGTATTCAGGCTCAAAGGTCGCTAAAATCATTTTTTTGCAAATATCTCGCTAACGCAAACTTTTACAGAAAAATTTTTCTACACAATTTTGTAACACAGAAAATTTCCTATTTAAAGATGTAAGAAATGTTTTCGTGTAGCTTATAGTTTAGGAGATAACCCAATTTAAAAAGTTGTGCACAGTTTTTATATGTAAATGCTACGTATAAGTTCATATTAAAATATCTTACTTTTAAAATTGCGAACACTCTTTAACGAGGAGTCGTACAAAAAAAATTAATAAACCGTTCAAAAGATAATTGAATTTTGTATAGACCGTATTAAATTTTTTTTGGAGCGACTCATGGTCCAAGAGATATTCTTCAAAAACCGTGAAGGTTTCGAAAATACTGGTTTAAAAGCAATGGCATCAATTTTGTAGAGCATTACAAGATTTACAAAAAATAAGCCACATGTGTACACATTGAAGTAACCGTTTAGAAGTTATTTAATAAAAACCGGTTTTTTGCCATTTAAAGGTTTTTTTTTTGATTATCTTCTAAACAGGTTCTTCAATGTGTATGGCTTATTTTTCGTAGATCTTGTAATTTTCTACAAAATTGATGCTATTGCTTTTTGTCGCATGACTTACCGTTTCAGAGATATCCTTCAAAAACCAGTATTTTCGAAACCTTAACGGTTTTTGAAGAATATCTCTTGGACCGTGAGTCGCTCCAAAAAAAATTTAATACGGAATCAGAATCCAATTATCTTTTAAACGGTTTTTTAATTTTTTTGTACGACTGCTCGTTAAAGAGTATTCGCAATTTTAAAAGTAAGATATTTTAATATGAACTTATACGTAGCACTTGCATATAAAAACTGTGCACAACTATTTAAATTGGGTTATCTCCTTAACTATAAGCTACACGAAAACATTTTTTACATCTTTAAATAGAAAATTTCCTGTGTTACAAAATTGTGTAGAAAAATTTTTCTGTAAAAGTTTGCGTTAGCGAGATATTTGCAAAAAAATGATTTTAGCGACCTTTGAGTCTGAATGACTTTTTATGCGCACAATGGATTTCAATGGACTTTTTACACATTATTAACCATGCATAAATAAATATAATTCCGGTGAAACAAATTCACTTGGAATTTTTTCGCACAGCAGCTCTTTTTATGTTTTTAATACAAAAATTTTTCCACACCATCAGAGTCATTGCTCAAAAGTGAAAGTTTTGACATTTACTTAAAGCTATAGAACAAAAACAACAACAAGTAAAATTAATTTTTGTCAATTTTTTTCATACACGTAACAACACTCGGGGTGTCAAACGGCTGAATTTAGAAGTAGTCGGTTCGTTGAACATGTTTAAAATGTGAAAGAAATTTTAATTTAATTTCGTTAAATCTGGTAAGCAACTTTAAAGTCCTAACCTTTGCCTTTAAAACCTAATTTAAATTATGTTGAAATCTTTTTTTTCCTTAAAGATATCCTAACCTAAAAAGACACAAAAGTGCAAAAAACCCGTTTTGACAATATTTCGGTCTACGATATCTCTTAAAAGCATGAAGATATTAATATAATTTAAATTAGGTTTTAAAGGAAAAGATTGAGACTTTCAAGTATTTAAGCCACATTTGACGAATAAATGATATGTTACATAGTTAATTAGCTTCAAAAAATGGCAAAAAACGAATTTTTTTGGTCTTAAGTTTACAATATCTCATAAACTATCCACGATAGAGCAATTCTGAGGTTGGATTCGCGTTTAGCATCGCAAAACACATCAATTGTGATTATTTTAATTTTTGTTTAATGTAGTTAAAAAATTTTTTTTTTCTTTTTGTATGGGAAAATGCCCCAATTGGAAAAGCGATTATCTCAAAATTTAGTCGAGGAGTCACGAATGAAAATTTTTTTATACATCACTTAAACGATAAGTAAACAGAATCTGGAAAAAAATTTGATGTGCTACGACGTCCGATTTAGAACGGGTTAAGGCACACCGTGTAAGGATACTGATGTAATAGAAAAAAATCAAGATCAGATTCGTAATTAGGAGATCCTAATCCACCATAAACGGCTATAAAAACAGAGGACAGGAAACCATAGTTGATCTGTAGGGCTGTAGAGGACTTACTTAGGTGTTTTTACGGTGGTGACTTACATTCAAGTTTGTCCAACCTATTAGATAACTGGTCGATGCTATCTTTAATATCGGCCTGAAGAGAGTTGAAAATTTTCATTACTTCTGAAATGGAAGGATCTTTATTATTGATTGATTTTTTCAAATTATTTTGCTTATGAGTTAAATCTTTGGTGATATCCCAGATGTAGATGGCGTACTCTGTTTGTCTACTTTTTCTTTTATGCGTTGCACGAGAGAAATTTTAGTCTGTTGTGATTTTAGTGTTTTTTTTTTTATAAACAGAGCATCCTTTATAATTGGCTGGATGCATAATGCATAGGTTGCTGCACTGTTGCGAGTTTTACTGCAGCTAGTAGTATGATAGTTTTCTACAGATTTTACACATTTAAGTCGGCAGCAAAAGCTCTGAGTATGTGCCATTATATATGCACATTATAAAAAAAAATATGCTTTGATGTGTTTTTGCTAAAGCTGCCACTTCATAAGCATAGTTTGACACTTCATTATTCGAAGCTAAAATGCTTAAGCGCTTTGCAAAAAAAAGTAATTGATCTATTATTGGGCTGTTTAAATGAGAGTAGTAGAAATTATTTTCAAAATTTTCATCATATTAAAGTAAAAACCGGGCTTAATGTTAGATTAGCGACTGTTAATATTTTTTTTTTTTTAAACCTAATTTGGTTTGTTAAGCTTTTAATTCAAAGGAAGAATATCTAATCAAAAATGTCTGAGCGGATCTACTTTCGGAGATATAGCGATCGGAAGATCGGGTATGAGTTGAGAACCCCTTGATGTCATATGAAAGGTATTTTACCGGGCTATATAATAATTGTCCAAAATTTTTCAATTTGAGCCATAGTTTTTGAGATATGACAATTTTTCAAAAATTCACCCTATTTTTTTACCCAAAAAAACGTTTTTTTTTTCCAAAAAATAAATTTTTAACCTATAATTTTAATAACTAAATTAAGAAGCCCATTTTATTTCCTTTCATTCGATATGCAACATGTATCTGAAATTGCATCATTAATAAATTTCTATAGAAAAAAACCAAAATAGACCAAATCCATATCCTTGAAATTAGGAACTTTAAACAACAACAATGCCAGAACAGATAACAACAACAACTTTACTGCTACAACAACAACTTTACTGCTACAACAACAACAACTTTACTGCTACAACAACAACAACTTTACTACTACAACAACAACTTTACTACTACAACAACAACTTTACTACTACAACAACAACAACAACTTTAGTACTACTACTACAACAACAACAACTTTACAACTACAACAACAACAACAAAAAGAACAAGGTAATTGTGCAAGTGCAGCAGCAACTTATTATTTAAAAAAAAATTAAAAATTTTTATTAAAAATTGCGCGCGCAATTTGGCTAGCAAACTATGTGTTGGATGGATATATGTATTATATACTTCGCGGCTGCCGCGAAGCCGGTGTTGGATTTTTGGGAGTTTTAAATCCTGAGCTGCGGCTGCCGGCCGCCCACGTACCCCTATTCTTATGTAAAATTACTGTTTTTGTAGTAGTAGTACAGTTGTTGTTGTTGTCTGTTCTGGCATTGTTGTTGCTAAAAGTTCCTAATTTCAAGAAAATTGATTTGGTCCATGTTTTTTTTTTTCTATAGAAATTTATTAATAATACAAATTCAGATACATGTTGCATATCAAATGAAAGGAAATAAATTGGGCTTTCTAATTTAATTATTAAAATTATGGGTTAATAATACATTTTTTGGGAAAAATAACGGTTTTTTTTGGGAAAAATGGGCTGAATTTTTGAAAAATTGTCATATCTCAAAAACTATGACTCAAATTGAAAAATTTTTATAATTATTTAGCCCGGTAAAATAACTTTCATATGACATCAATATTTTAAAAATCCATCCAGAGGTTCCCAACTTATACCGATTTTTATAAAAGATATATTCCGATCTTACGATGACTATATCTTCGAAAGTATGATCGACCAGAACTTTTTGTTGTTGTTATATTTTGATGACTGATAATAGTTTAAATTCTTCTGATAACTCTAATTGTTTGTGTATAAACCATTCTAGCGATTATCAGTGTTCAAGTTTTTCTATTGTTCATCAAAATATCCGGAGCTTAAGAGCTAATTTTGATACTTTTTTTGCCATCTTTCATCTTTGGATCATTCACCTGATTTAATTTTTGTGTCTGAAATTTGGATTAATGAAGATGAAGTTTGCAATTACATGTTTCCGAATTATGCTTTTGATGCTACTTGCAACAATTCGTACTCTACAGGTGGTGCTGGTGTATTTTGTAAAAGTGACTTAGTAAAGCCTGTGATTAAAAAATATAATTTGAAAGGTGCTGATGATCTGAATATAAATCTTTTATCCGAGTCATGTGATTCTAATCTTTTTCTGTCAACCATGTCGTCCTGTGGATTCGAGTCTGTTAAACGAGCCTACGCGTTTGACTACTTGCTTGGACCACATTTTTATAAGGCAACATAGAAATAATCGTTTTGGCTTTGAAGCAGCTGTGTTCGACCTTAATTTGACAGATCATAGTTTAACAATTATTCAACTTGAGTGCAGTATACTTAGGAAAAAACAACAAGTTAATTATGAACAAAGAAAAACTGATTTCGCTAGTTTGAAATCGTTTTTGACTTTTGAAGATTAGGAAGATGTGTGCACTGCTCAGTGCCCTAGCGTTGCTTTCGACATGTTCCTTAACAAATTGCAATGCCATGTATCGAAATTGTTAGAAAAACAAGTAATTTAAAATTCCTAAAGCCTTGGATGATGATGTTCCACTACCAGAAAAATTAAAAGAAAAAACCTAATCGGTGCAAAAGTTAAGAAACATCCGAACAACGCGAGGATTGCAACTTATTATAAAAAATGATGTCATGAACTCAAGACGGAAATTCCCTTCTGCCGGGATAATTACTATCAAAATGGTTTATCCCAAAGTATTGGAAACTCAGAACAAGAATGGCAAATAGTTAACGAAATTTTAAACCGCACGACTCCAAAAGTTGATATTACCATCAAAAGTAATGACGTTGCAAATATGTTAAATACTTTTTTTCGAACATCAGTTTTGATGGACCTGAACCTGTTAATTCATCTCGACTTGACATTTCGTTAAGTCATGATCATAATGTATCACAAAGTTTTTTCTTTGAGCCATTTACTGCCTTAGAAGTTAACAAAATAAAATCTTCACTTAAAACGTCTAATTCTTCTTCAGTTGATAAGATTTCTAGTGCCACGTTAAAAAATATATTTTTCCACATTGCTGATATTTTAAGTTTTATTTTTAATTACAGTGTTCATCTCAGGAGTCTTTCCTGAGTGTCTTAAAACTGCTGTTGTTATACCTTTGCATAAAAAGGGTTGTACAAGCTCCTTAAATAATACAGCGCAACAAAATGGGAAAACATTTTTGTCCCTGGGGGTCTCATAAAGTTAATAAATAATAATAAATAATAAAGTTAATAATAAATAAACACGTATTTTACCGAATATGTGTATCAGTGATTTTTTTTATTTTATGGCTACTCAAAGTTTAAAGTTCGCGTTTTATATGAAATTTAGAGATTTTGTGAAAAAACCATCTTATTACGAAATGTTGCTTATGTCCTTACTTTTTATATAATCCATGGAACTAAAGAATCAGCTCAGTAGTTTTTGTTTTATAAGCAAAACCATTTTTAATAGGGGTTATCGTGAATCAAGATTCCCGGGGAATTTTCTTAAACTGCAGTAGAGAATGCACGGCAGTTTGAGTAAATTCCCCAGGAATCTTGATTCACGATAACCCCCAATATATTTTTTTTTCATATATTTCGTAAAATAAAAATAAGAAAATAATCACAAAGCCTTTTAATTTTGAAATAGCAAAATTTGTACAGTTTTGCTTATAAAATAAAAACTACCGTGCGGATTCTGAAGTGCTATAGCTTAAATTAAAGGTAAGAATATAAGCAACATTTCATAATCTGATGGTTTTTTTTCACAAAATCTCAAAATTAAAATGGTCTATGTTGACTATATGAAAATTATACTAATTTTACGAACTTTTAGTCATAATTTGCAAGAATCTAAAATTCTATGCATTTTTCACCTTAGAAAATCATGACAATTAGGATTAGAGAAAAACACCACTAAACATGCACGGTGTACCTTAACCCGTTCTAAATCGGACGCCGTAGCACATCAAATTTTTTTCCAGATTCTGCTTACGTATCGTTCAAATGATGTATAAAAAAATTTCACTCGTGACTCCTCGACTAAATTTTGAGATAATCGCTTTTCCAATTGGGGCATTTTCCCATACAAAAAGAAAAAAAAATTTTTTTTACTACATTAAACAAAAATTAAAATAATCACAATCGATGTGTTTTGCGATGCTAAACGTGAATTGCTCTAGCGTGTATAGTTTAGGAGATATTGTAACCTAAAGACCAAAAAAAGTCGTTTTTTGCCATTTTTTTAAGCTATATAACTATGTAACATATCATTTATTCGTCAAATGTGGCTTAAATACTTGAAAGCCCCAATCTTTTCCTTTAAAACAACATTCAGCCGTATGCCATACACGTAACAACAACAAACGGGGTGTCATACGGCTGAATTTAGAAGTAGTCGGTTCGTTGAACATGTTTAAAATGTGAAAGAAATTTTAATTTCGTTAAATCTGGTAAGCAACTTTAAAGTCCAAATCTTTGCGTTTAAAACCTAATTTAAATTATGTTGATATCTTTTTTTTCCTCAAAGATATCCTAACCTAAAAAGACACAAAATTTGCAAAAAACCCGTTTTGACAATATTTCGGTTTACGATATCTCTTAGAAGCATGAAGATATAATTTAAATTAGGTTTTAAAGGAAAAGATTGGGGCTTTCAAGTATTTAAGCCACATTTGATAAATAAATGATATGTTGCATAGTTATATAGCTTAAAAAATGGCAAAAAACGACTTTTTTTGGTCTTTAGGTTACAATATCTCATAAACTATACACGATAGAGCAATTCTGAGGTTGGATTCGCGTTTAGCATCGCAAAACACATCGATTGTGTTTATTTTAATTTTTGTTTAATGTAGTTAAACAAAATTTTTATTTATTTTTGTATGAGAAAATGCCCCAATTGGAACAGCAATTATCACAAAATTTAGTCGAGGAGTCACGAGTGAACATTTTTTTATACATCATTTGAACGATAAGTAAACCGAAACTGGAAAAAAATTTTATGTGCTACGACGTCCGATTTAGAACGGGTTAAGGCACACCGTGCATGGCTATGGTGACATATCGAGCCCTAACCGCAACAGTAGCGTATGCGACATGATGCAAATATGTTCTAAAATGTCATTCACAACTATAAGCCAAATATTGAAACTGAATTTTGTGTATTAACAAAGATATCGCACTTTCAATTATGTCGTAAGAGCCACATATGTTTTTTTTTTTGTTGACCGCAAAAAGAACATAAGCACCTCAAAAACCAGAGAATTTGGCGTGGCAGGTATGGAAAAGTAAATAAATTCCTCGTCAGAATCATCTTTTAAGTTGGTATAGCCATGTCCGTCTGTTTGGATGGATGTTTGTGTGTCCGTGGAAATATTATTCACGGGAAAACTTAGATAATTCGGCGAAATTTTGTAAAGAGGGTTCGTTGTAATAGTAAGCTCGAAGGATTGAAAATGAAGCTTGAAGCCCCAGCCTTTTACTTTGAAAATCAGTTTGAGTTACATCGATATCTTTTTTTGTCTTCGAAATATCGTAAGCTGAAATATCAAAAAAACGTGGATTTTTCCTTTTTTCACCTTTTCAGGTTAGAATAATTCGAAGAAGAAAAAATATATCGATATAATTTAAGTTGGGTTTTGAAGTAAAATAATAAGGCTTCAAGATGTTTTCACAAAATGGATGGAAAATTAGTCTTTAGGCTAGGGTTCTCTCAAACCATTTTAGATATATCAATTCTAAAACCATATTCGGATTCAACATCAAAATTAAAATTGAAAATGATTTTTTATCTCGTTTACGCGATCAGTTAAAACTTTCAAAAACAATATTCTTGAATCTACAAGTAAACAGAAAACTAACTGCACACCCAGTTTTTAGTTAGTTTTTGTCATACTTTTTTGTTTAATGCAGAAACAATTTAAAGACCATTTGGTAACCTGGACTCGACTCGGAAAATCGATAAGCTCGATGACCGATTTTAAAAAAAACTTTTTCTGTATATTTTGACCTCTATGAACAACTTTGCAAAAAAAGACCTGGAGTGGGACTACAACGGAGTAAAACCAAGTTCAAACGATCTGTGTGTGTGATATTTTGTAAGTTTTTAATACTAAATAGTACTATAAATTAGCAATATTACAGTCAATCTACAGACAACTTTTTTTGCCGAAAAAAAATTTGCCGTATGAGTTGGGACACTTTCAAAAATCACAAAGTGAGCCAAAAAGTTAAGTTAATCTGCATGATATTATTTTTATTAGAACATTTATTCAAACGTCATATTTCAAAGAAACAATTTGGGTAAAAATATATAATATTCCGCCTAATATGGTTCGCAGTTTGTACAGGTGAAGAAACTGTTCCGCATATTTTATTTTTAAGGTACTTCTTCTGCGAGACACAAGATACTATCAACGGATTGGCGTGCGAAGCAACTCTTTTAACCAGCTTTAATAATGCATCGTCATCAATGGTTGAAATGTCCTTAATTTTATCATTCAACTTTTGGGTATACCCCGCCAAACTGCATTTTGGGATTTTATGGACTTTTCTGGTGGATCGAATGCCTTAGCCAATTTTATTTCCTTGATTTCTGCGACCAATGCATTGAAATCAATAATTCCACGATCGGTTTTTCGGGCGTTAATGAACTTGCCAAACTCATTTCACATAAATGCGTCACAATCTTCAAAAATTCATTAATAAATGCTTTTTAATTATTATGAATACAATTGCATTCATCAAATATTGTAAAAATATAATTTAAATGGTATCGCAAAGCCCTGGAATAAAAAAAAAAGTGCTGTCCCAACTTATACGACATGAGTGTCCCAACCTTTACAAAGTTGCCATTTCGTGAAAGCCCAAAAATTATGTATGCCACAACAATACATTTCAATCACTCTTTCACGCAATGAAAATACACTGAATACAAGACACATTGAACACACTTACACGAAATAATTGGTTTAAGTTCGGCAAAATACGAACACGCAGAAACTATCGAAAAGATCTTTTTGATATGACAATTTACTCTTTGTTTGGAATGGATGTAATCAACAGTAGTTCTTCGATCTTTTGCACATGAAACGTTAGGTTATAAACAGACTTTACTTGGACAGTTGAAACATAGGTGTCGCCAGTATTGAAAATTCAAGAAAAACAGCTGTCCCAACTTATGCGGCGTCCCAACCTATACGACATTCCCCTACTAATTTTACGAACTTTTAGTCATTATTTGCAAGAATCTAAAATTCTATGCATTTTTCAACTTAGAAAATCATGACAATTAGGATTAGAGTAAAAAACCACTAAACCTGGCTATGGTGACATATCACACCTCTCCCCACGTGTTTTAAATAAAAAGTGCTTGCACCCAAAATGTTTTTTCGGAAAAATGTGTAGAAGGACTCTATGATGAAACATATATAGCTTTTTTTAGCCCAGGGCTCTGTACTAAAACCAAAAAAAAAGTTTGACTAAATTGGATACAAAAAATTAGTATGCAGTAAATTGTCTGCTTATTTGCAGATTAAAAAACTGTAAGCTGAAAAATTCTATCTAATATCGTTTACGAGATATTGCAGTTTTACTTAATTTTTTTACTTTCTATTAAAAAATTTAATTTTTGCGTACTAAAAAAATAATGATCATTATATAGAAACAAAAATAGTCAGTTCTAATGTATTTTTTGATGCTTAATCCTAATCTGGTCTTGAAATTGCTCTATCACTTCTAAATTTTGAGATATTCTAACCTGAAATTTTGTCATGCACGGTTTTTTCACCACTTTTGACGTTATATGACAGGACCAGGTAATTGTTCATCATAAAACCCGATACGGTTTTTGAAAGCACTATTCTTTTTCTTCAAAACTCACTTTAATTTATATCGATATCTTTATTTTTCTCCGAAATATCGTAACCTAAAATAAGTTCAAAAAATGCACGAAAAATGCCATTGGCAACATTGGTTGATTTATATAAAAAGTTATTAAAATGATTATGGTAAATTACAAGTGATAATAATTACTTTTTACAGAAACATTCTTAAACATCATCATAATTTTTAACAACTTTTTATTTAAATCAACCAATGTTGCCAATAGCGTCTTTCGTGCATTTTTTGAACTTTTTTTAGAAAACGGATTAAAAGTACCGAATTTATGTTTTTGTCTGAGGCCGGCATTTAAGCTACCAATTTTTCTGAGGGTACATAGCGCAGACCATTGATAAATACGCTATGTAAGAGATTGACTTCGAAGGTTCCTGGTTCAATCCCGGCTTCAGACAAAAAGTTCAAAAAATTTTTCAATTGTTATTTCATTTAATTCAAAATAAATTAAATAAAACATAAATTGGTCTGATGATGGTTACGTGGCAGTATCCGAAACACATCACACCTCTCCCGACGTGTTTTAAATAAAAAGTGCTTGCACCCAAAATGTTTTTTCGGGAAAATGTGTAGAATGACTCTATGATGAAACATATATAGCTCTTTTTTCAAAGTCACTTTTGTTATTATCGGCCTTATGTAAAATTTTAATTTCCGTATTGGGCTTTGACCGTAGAAAATAAAAACACAAATCTTTGTTTTTTGTATTTTATTTTTAAAATTTAAAATCCGATATTTCGGCTAAAATTGCTAGCCATCATCAGGGACTGAAAAAATAATATGGAGAAATCGACATTTTAAAAATTTATATCACAATTTTTAACACAATTATAAACACAAACACAAAATTTTTACTATATAAAATTTAACAATTTACCATTAAATTTAAAATATTTTTACTAAAATTAAAATTTTAAACAAAACAACGTTGTTCACGTCTAGCTGTATCATTGTCAACTAAATTTATGTCTAAGAAGGTGTTTGTAAATATGCGCGCAACCATCGGTGTCGGATTTGAAGTTTAACCTTTTTTGTGTAGGTGTATTGATGATATGTAGCATCTCTTTCGTGTATCTTCGGTAGTAATTATTTTCTTGTTGAAGTATTTTGGTTTCGTCGAAGTTCGGTAAATGTTTGTTAAAAGTGCAGTGAGCCGCAAGTGCAGTTTTGTTCTTGTTATTTGATTTTATGTCCGATTTATGTCCCGAGATTCTTGTTTTTAATTTACATTTCGTTGTGCCAACATATGTTTTTCCACATTTATCTGTTTCATTACCTTTGCATGTTATTTGGTAAATCAGATTTGACTTTTCCATTTTATCTATTTTACTTTTTGTGTTGCTATAAACATTTCTAAGGGTGTTGTAAGGTTTTGGAGCTAACTGAAAATTGTTTTGGTTATAAATGTTGGACTTTTTTAATTTTTCGGTGTAACCGTGTACATAAGTCACACTTTTAAAAATTTTTGGTTCAGAGTTACTGATATTATTGTTGCTGTTGGTCGTTTGCTGCTCAACCTGTCGTATTAGGTGTCTAATTGTGGCCTCAGGAAAATCATTCATATGCAGAATGTTTTTAATTTTAATTTTATTTACTTCATGGAAAACCGTATCACTTATGTCGAGTACTTTTTGAATAAAATTTTTGGCGGTGTTGATAATCGTTTTCTTAGGGTGTTTGGAAAAGAAATTTATTAATCTGCCTGATGCAGTTGGTTTTTGATACCAATCTGTTTTTAAAACGTTATTAGCTCTCATCACGATTGTGTCTAAGTACGGTAATCGTCTCTCGTACTCTTCTTCCTTGGTAAATTTTATGTTTCTGTTATATGTGTTTAATATTTTCAAACTACTCTCGATCGAATCTGTTTTAACTATTGAATTTGCAATAAAGACGATTGCAAGTAAATGGAACATTATAGAAAAATACACCAAAATACCCAAAACCCTTTTTATGGAAATTCTCAAATTTTGTATTAAGGAGAATAACTTTTTTAAATATGAAGATACTATTTATAGCCAGCTCAAAGGAATGCCTATGGGATCTCAAATTTCCCCAATTATTGCAGATATCGTGATGGAAGAAGTGCTCGACAAATTTTTAGAAAATGTTGAACCAAAACCAAGACTGCTAACGAAATACGTAGATGACATCTTCGCAATAGTTAAAACAGATTCGATCGATTTGAATGATATTTTGTGATTGTATCTTTTAATTATGTTTTGTATTTTATTCGGCATAAATACCCAGTGTGGCAAACGGACCCGTTTCGAATCCGTAACGGGTTTATATTTTCGGAGAAATTCCTCCAAAAAAAGCTAGCCCGTTTTGAATTCGAGTTTATGAGTTCAAAACGGATTCTCTTTTTTAATAATGTTAATGCAGTTTATAAAAAGAAAAAACTGTTAAAGCGCTTATTTTTAATTAAAAAAAAAATAAAAAAATAATAAATTTACTACCAACCGGGGAGGCGAACCCAGGCTCCCCGGGGTATTAATTTACGAACAGTAGACTTTAGACAACTAGGCTTTTGACCTATGTGATGTAGACTTATCTGATGTCGATATATGTTGAGATATAAAGTTTGTATATTAAACAAATTTCTGTGGTTTTTTATAAGTATTCTGTGTTCTTTCTCTACCCTTCTTTTGATAATAATAATACCCAAATTTGGAATTAAAAACGTTTAAATAACAATTACACAAGATCATACGCATTAAAATAGTAAAAGGATAAAAAAACAAACAATTTTTTTTTTATCATCATTAACCACGGGTTTTGATTTTGACTTTATTGACAACAAAATCGTGGTATGGGGATGTGTTTGTACTCATTTCAGTATTATAAAACTGTTTCAAGTAAAATCGAAGCTGATCAGTTTCGAAAGTTACAGCCAATTACATGGTTTTTTATTTTCTACTGTACAGTAACAAAAAAGTTTAAATCAAAATGTCATGGATTCAACACGAAATCACGTAAAATTATTCGTGAGGACTAATGGAATCTACAAAACAGGGTTCCGAAATCAAACCATTGGTACTTCTTTGCAATTTTGTAAAGAAATGGGTTTTTTGCAAATTGGCCCAAAACTTTTAAAAATAACAAGAAATTAAGACAAAAATTGTCATTTATAATGGATTTGCCAAATCTAAATCTGAATCCGCAGAATTGCTCTATCGCATAGAGTTTTTGAGATATTCTGATACATAAAAAAAACTAATGACGATTTTTCGTAATTTTTGATGTTATATAATAAGACCAAATAATTGTAAGTCATAAAACCTGATACAGAAGATGGAAGATCCATTCTTTTACATTAAAATTCAATAAGAATAACATCAACATCTTTTGTTTTTTCCAAAATATCTTAACCTTAAAAGTTGAAAAAGGGCTAAAAATCGGTCTTTGGCTATATTTGGGGTTAAATATAGGCCGAATGAAATTGCTATGCTATTTTATATTAATTGCATTATTTAGTACAATTCTTAGTCTTCACAATGAGTTACAAAATGAGCTCGTATTATTTTTCATTACAAAGCTATGATCATTTTAAAAAGGCATTAAATTTACATTTTCAGGTAAATTTGTATGAGAGCCCCCCTAAGAGGTTGAGATAAGGGACGGACATTTTAGAAACAAATGTTGAGGAGAAGAAAATGTATGGAGTTGCTTATCAGTTTTTCCTTCATAGGGAACAAATTTATTATTTACTGCACAGTATAAAAGAAAAAACATGTAATTGGTTGTAACTTACGAAACCGATCAGCTCCGATTTTACTTGAAGCAGTTATGGAACACATCCCCATACACCGATTCTGTCGTCAATAAAGTCAAACTCAAAACACGTAGGAGCCCACTGTGTAATATTAATTAAAGCGAATCCGTTTTGAGTTCGTATTTGAAGTATTTACGGGTTCGAAACGAATTAACCCAGGTTCGAATCCTACCACAGGTGGATTTTTATCCTTTTTTTCTTCAAGTTTTTCTTATTTTTAGTTTTAATTGTTAATAAGCTCATCAAAATGTTTTTTTTTTTTTTTAAATATATAGCATTATAACTTTTATTCCGAATCCTGCTTGAATTCGTTTTTACGCACGTTTCGGATTCGAACATATATTTTTTTTTTTTTTTTTTCTTATACATTTTTTTTTAATCGCTAACAAGCGCTCCAAAATATTTTTTTTTTTTTTTTTCTTTTAAACACAACATTATTAAAAGCAAATCCATTTTTTTTAATAATAATAATAATAGAGTTTAGCTACTACAGCTATTAGCCTTCTTGGCTATTTAGCTTCAAGCTTTAAATCAAGTAAAGCTTATTAAATTATGAGTCTTAATGTGCTATTTTTTTATAATTTTTTCTTAGCTTTTTCGCACTTTCTCAACAGACCCACTCGAAAAAATGGAACTTCAGAGTGTCCAAACAGTGTTTTTGTGAAAAATCGATGAAATTTTTTTCCTAAGTCCCGCCATTTTGTCAAAAATAAATTTTTTTAATTTTTGTTTTCGGATTCTTGTAGCATTTTAAACGTTATTTTAATTTCCATTTTACAATTTGAAAAATTTTAAAAATGGCGTCCATTTTTTGAAAAATCTTAAAAGTTAATTATCTCAAAATAATATTTTTTTATTTTTTTTTTTTTTACAAAAAGGTGAATAAAATACAAACATTTTGTAGGAGACTTGTTTTGCGCGAAAGGGTTGTGAGAGCCACAGGAATTTTTTTTCTAAAGAGTCACGTGACAATTTTTATACCCTACACCCAGGGTATATTCACTTTGTCCTTCCGTTTGTAACGCAGAGAAGGAGGCGTGGCAGACATAGAAAAGTATATATATTCTTGATCAGCGTCACCTCCTGAGTCGATATAGCCATGTCCGTCTGTCTGGCTGGCTGGGTGGCTGGCTGGCTGCCTGTGTGTTGAAATACACTTTTTAGGAAAACTGAGCATGATAATTCAATGAAATTTAATACACTGCCTCCGTGTTGAAATTGAACAATAATTTACGAACGTACTTCTGTTTAAAGTAATCATTTGTTTTCAAAACGCATCACATTGTAAATGTCATTGCAAGTGTCATTATAGTTTTCTACTATATATAATACTTTTCTTTAATAAATTACTGTTTCGTTTAACCACTGAAGTTGCCGGACGTGTTTTTCTTTAAGCGGATCGATTTTTATTTCTTATAGGTTATGGGCCTCTAGACACGTGTTTCAAAAAAAAGTTTTATTTTATTATTTTTTTGTATTTTTCTTTCGGTGAAATGGCGTCGGAACACTTTCATTCCCTTTTGAAAAATTACGTGGACGCGAAAATTTCGACGTTTGGCAGCGCCATGCCAAATCTTATTTGGTGATTAAAAATTGCTGGAAAGTGGTAGAGTTGGGCATTAAAGATGCAAAAGAAAATGATATAAATCAACGCGCGTTGGCTGAAATCACGCTAATGGTGGAGCCAAGTAATTTCGCGCATACTGCAACTGCTGAAACTGCAAAAGAAGCCTGGGACGCTATCATATCGGCATATGAAGACAAAGGGCTGACGCGAAAAGTCGAACTTTTAGAACAGTTAGTGCAAATTAAATTAAGTGCGTGTGATTCGATGCAAAACTACATCAGCGCTTTAGTTATGACGTCACTGAAAGTTAAAAATGCCGGTTTGAATATCGACGATGAGCTAACGGCAGCACTTATGTTGGCCGGTCTACCCGATGAGTTTCGGGCGATGGTATTAGCAGTGGAAAATTCAAATGTTAAATTAACGGTGGATGCTGTGAAAAACATGTTGCTTCAGGACGCAAAGTTTGGCAATAAAGTTGAAGAAAGTGCTTTGTTTGTAAAAAAGAAACTAAATAAAGTAACATTTCGGTGTTATGCGTGTAAACTGGTTGGACATACTGCAAAATATTGCCCGAATAAAAATTCTAATAAAAATGAAAAAAATAATTTTAGTCACAAGGGAAAAAGTAGTGTTTTATATGCATCATTGCTTTCGCATGACAACTCGGCAGAGTGGTTTGTCGATTCGGGAGCAACCTCCCATATGACAAATGATAATTAGTTAATGCAAAAAACAGATAAGAAAGAGACTGCAGCTGTAATTAAAAATGTTGAATATGTACCAACTTACTCTCTGTGCGACAGTTAACAAAAAATGAAAATAAAATCGTGTTCGAAGGTGACGTTTGTGAAATTTTTGATAAAAACAAAAACTTAATTGCAACGGCAAATGTTTATAATGATTTATACAGATTAAATTGCAGTGCGCCCATTAAAGAAAAGAACGCGTTTATTGCAAATACAAGTGATTTTTATTTATGGCACCGACGTATGGGTCATATTTGTGACATTGGCTTAAAAAATGTTAAAAATTCGTGTATAGGCATAAACTCTTGTGTAAATCATGGTGTTGAATGCTCGATTTGTGTAAAAGGTAAACAAACAAGAAAACCAAATAAAGAATGTGGCCAACGTGCTGAAAATTTACTGGAACTAGTGCATTCTGATGTGGTTGGTCCGATACAGGAGAAATCATTCTCAGGTCATTGTTACTTATTGACATTTGTAGACGACTATTCACGCAGTGTTTGTTTATCCTATTAAACGAAAATCAGATGTTTTCGAAAAATTTGTGTTTTTCAAAAATCTAGTAGAAAACCAGTGTTAACGAAAAATTAAAATATTGCGTACAGACAATGGCAGTGAATATGTGAATGACAAGTTTAAATCTTTTTGGCAAAAGAATGGTATTATGCACCAAAAGACTTTTCCGTACGCTCCCGAACAAAACGGTGTCGCGGAGCGCATTAATCGCACTATTGTAGAAAGAATGCGTTGCATGCTGCTGGATAGTGGTTTACAAAATCAATTTTGGGCAGAGACTGCTGTTACAGCTGCGTTCTTAATAAACCGTGTGCCTTGCAGAGGAAAAAATTATTCTCCTGAAGAGTTGTGATCAGGAAAGAAGCCGAATTTAAAGCATTTACGTGTACTAGAGTTCGCCTTGTGGCCGAAATTCGCCCATTTCGATTTGACCATAAAATAAAGGAAAAAGTTTTTATACCCTTCCTTGGTCGATAAAACACAAAAAACTTTTAATATTCTTCCTTAGGGTTCGGGTTATCTGCATCGGTGCAGCAGCTAAGTTGCAATATCGTACTTTCCATTTAGAGGCGTGTAACTCCTACTAAAGAGCAAACAGTTTTTGATATCTATCTATACCAAAATTCATGAAAATCAATCATGTTATCGTGCTATATAGTGCTAACTCTATATCTTTACCAAATTTCATAAAAATCGTATGCAGTATTTTCGCTGTGAGAGCGTTTTTTCCATTTAGGGGCGTAGCAGCTCCCACTGAAAAATATAATGCTCATATAATCGTTCCTTAGTGCTAACCCTATCTTCATATCAAATTTCGTTAAAATCGATGCAGCGGCTTAGCTGTGAGAGCGTTTTTTTTCATTTAGGGGTGTGGCACCGCCCACTGAAAAACGTAATGGTCATATTATCGTTCTTTAATGCTAACCCTATCTTCATACCGAATTTCGTTGAAACCGATGCAGCGGCTTAGCCGTGAGAGCGTTTTTTCCATTTAAGGGCGTGGCACCTCCCACTGAAAAACATAATGCTCATATAATCGTTCCTTAGTGCTAACCCTATCTTCATACCAAATTTCGTTAAAATCGATGTAGCGGTTTAGCTGTAAGAGCGTTTTTTTCATTTAGGGGCGTGGCACCGCCCACTGAAAAACGTTATGGTCATATTATCGTTCCTTAGTGCTGACCCTTTCTTCATACCAAATTTCGTTCAAATCGATGCAGCGGTTTAGCTCTGAGAGCGTTTTTTCCATTTAGGGGCGTGGCACCGCCCACTTAATAAAAAATATATTCCTATGCACTGCTCCTCCTCAAAACCTTTCCAACAAAAAAAAAATCAAGCAAATCGGTTAAGATTTAGGTATAGAAACAGGGACCTAACCGATTTCGTTTGCCTATTTATATATAGATTTGGGTGCAGAGTGTTGGTCCATATACCTCAACAAAAACGTAAAAAATTGGATGCAAAATCGATGGAGTGTATTTTTTTGGGATACAGCGAAGATTCCAAAGCATATCGTTGTTTTAATCCATTGGATCAAAGTATTGTCATCAGCAGAGATGCAGTGTTTTTTGAGAACGTGAAATGTAATGCTGGATATGCAGAAAACAAAAACAGCAGTACATATTTTGTTTCCACATGAGTTTGAAGATGATGCTGCTGTAGTTGTCAATTCAGAGGAAAATCCACAATTGGAACTGACAACTGCCGCACCAAGTGAGAACAAAGCCGAAACCGACATAGATGAGGTGTTTGAAGATATGTTGGAAAATTTGTCAGTCATAAGTGAATATCGTCCCCCTGCTGGTACTTCCGTGTCTCCTAATGATGATGTTCGTCGATCGGATAGAATTGCAAGCTTGCCGTCAACGTCTTACAATTTTGCTGTAGCTGATTTTGTGTCAACTGATCTGACATGTGTACGTGAAGCTCTGTCGTCACCTAACGCAGATGAATGAAAGGCTGCAATGCGTGAAGAGATTGAATCGTTAAAAGTGAATAAAACTTGGGTTTTGCAGAACTTACCCAAAGACAAGAAAACGTTATCTTCGAAATGGGTGTTTAGAACAAAAATTGATGCCAGTGGAGATGTTGTTCGTCGCAAAGCAAGACTTGTTGCCAAGGGTTTTAGTCAGCAGAAAGGAATCGACTACAATGAAACATTTGCTCCGGTTGTCAGGTATGAGTCTATTCGTTTTTTAATTGCTATAGCTGCGAAATATAGCCTTTTTAATCCACCAAATGGATGCTGTTTCCGCATTTTTGAACGGAACACTAAAAGAAGAGGTTTATATGACTCAGCCTGAGGGTTTTGGCGATGGTTCCAAAAAAGTGTGCAGGCTTTTAAAATCGATATATGGCTTGAAACAAGCAAGCAGAGTCTGTAATGAAACGTTAAATCAGGTTTTAATCAAAATGGGTCTGCAACGAAGCAATGTAGATCAATGTATTTACTATCAAAATACGAATACTGAAATCTTGTACATTGCCATATACGTTGACGACGTATTAATTTTTTCAAACAACATGCAATCAATTAATAGATTAAAAAATGCACTTGCGAGTAACTTCCACATGAAGGATATGGGAGATGCTTCTTCTATTTTGGGCATTTGTGTCACTCGTATGCAAGATGATATCAAAATTGATCAGTCGCAATATATTGCCAATATTTTGAATCGCTTTAATATGGCAGATTGCAATCCAGCTGCGACTCCAATGGATTGTAATCAAAAGCTGACTGCTGAAATGTGTCCGAAGGATGAAACAAGCAAACATCAGATGTCAATGGTGCCGTATATGCAGGCAATCGGTTGTCTGTTATTTGCTGCTCAGGTTACACATCCAGACATACGTTTCGCTGTCAACACGCTTAGCAGATACGGTGTAAATCGTGTCAGTCGTTGCTGCAATTCAAGAGTCTATCTGGCTAAAACGTCTTGAGGCTGAGCTACTTCAGAACTACAATGAATCAATGGATTTGCATTGCGACAATAAAAGCGCCATACATGTAGCTCTTAATGCATCGTACTCTCCTCGTACGAAACATGTAGATATAAAATCCAAATTTATTCGTGAGAAACTTGAAAGTAAGCAAATTGAATTGAAATATTTATCTACTAAAGAAATGCTTGCTGACATTTTAACAAAAAGTGTTGATTCTCAAAAACTTAACTTATTCATAAATAAGTTTGGATTAAAATAACGTAATTAGTAAATATTTATTTTATTACCATTTTATGAAATATTAAATTTATATGAATTAATTTTTTGATTTGTCTTATATCGTAACTTCCATAACTTTTGGAATTAAATAAGCTAAAATGATTGTTCAGGAAAGGTGTTGAAATTGAACAATAATTTACGAACGTACTTCTGTTTAAAGTAATCATTTGTTTTCAAAACGCATCACATTGTAAATGTCATTACAAGTGTCATTATATATAGTTTTCTATATACTACTTTTCTTTAATAAATTACTGTTTCGTTTAACCACTGAAGTTGCCGGACGTGTTTTCTTTAAGCGGATCGATTTTTATTTCTAACACTCCGTCGTCAAAGATAGCTCGGGGAATTGAAAATGAGTGAAATCGGTCAACGGACACGCCTACCGCCCATACAAAAAATATATTCAAAATGCAATTTTAGCAGTATTTTTCACGACAATGCAACCAAAATACGCATAAATACTAAGAATTGTAAGCGCAAGCTCTGAGAAAAAACTGAACGAATTCGGACAAGAGGGCGTGGCACCTCCCATATAATCAAAAGCTTTAAAACGCTGTACTGAAAGCGTTTTTTGAGATATTCGAACCAAACTCGACTCAGACACTAAGAATCATAAATAAAAGCTCTCAACAAAAATTGGGTGAAATCGGACAATGGGGCGTGGTACCTCCCATATAAGCAAAAGTTTCAAAAGTTTCCAACCAAACTTCACTCAAACACTTAAGACTAAAAATGCACGCTCTAAGCTAAAACTAGACGAACTCGGGCAAGAGAGCGTGGCACCTCCTATATAAGCAAAAGCTGAAAACGTTTTTCACTCAGACACTAAAAACTATAAATGCAAGCTCTGGACAAAAACTGGGTGAACTCGGACAAGAGAGCGTAGCACCTCCCATAAGAGCAAAATTTTAAAAATACTGCAGTGTAGGGTATTTAATGTTTGGCCAGGCCAAATTTTACACCCTTACTAGTTTTAACTTTGTTTTGTGCTTTCATTTACACCCACTAGGTGGCCAAAAAAAAAAAAATTACAAAGTACAAGGATATAACTTCCATTGCTTAGGAAATACAAGCAATAAAAAAAACAATATTTCCTATATGAATCATAAAAATAAGTATTGACGAAATGACGGCCATGTTTTGAAAAATCTTAAAAATTAATTTTCCAAATTGCCCATAACTTGCAAAAAAAATTTTTTTTTCGCAAAACTAATAATGAGAGGTCTCCATGCTAAGTACTTAGAATATCTCTGTGAATTTTTATAAAAATCTGAGAACCCAACTGCAAATTTCGAGAAAAGTGAGATGATCACAGCCATGTATGTAAAAACATGATCTAAGGAATGAATGTTAGAAAAAATTAACCCTGCATGCTGTAGGGCTCGGACACAAACATAAATAAAAAAACCAATAACCAACAAATTTAATTATAATAATTTTCAATCTAAGTTTGAGTTGACCTTTTGACAAGCTAATGCTATATACTCCGGAATGATTAATAAGAGTTGTCATGCGATTAAAAAGGGCTGAAGCCATATGGGCAATTCTCAGGATCCTTTTACTTACGATCTGTACGATTACGATCTGTACATGGTAGCACGTTGAGCTCAAAATTGGCGCGAATTCCATATATTTCTACAAAAAAAATTTAATCCACAACTTGGTAATGTTTGAACAATATGTGCGCGGGCCAATATTCACAAAAAATCATTACTGTTTGAATTAATACCATGCACCTTACGATATCACCCGCAGATTATCAGGCAGAAAACTCCAACAGAGCCGCCCTATCAAAGACAAAAACGGAAATCTCTTAACATCTGCAGACGACCAACTAAACAGATGGAAAGAGTATTTTTGCGATATACTAAATCCCATGTCTACCACATCCCTGCAACCAGAATCACCAACTACAACTGCCGCAATGACTCGCAGTAGTAGTCGAATACAAACACCGCCGCCTACAATTGATGAAATTGTGAAAGCTATCCAAAGCATGAAAAACAACAAGGCCGCCGGTATAGATCAAATAACAGCTGAACTGCTAAAGGCATGCCCCATAACATCAGCTAAAATTCTTCATCCTCTGCTCAACAAAATCTGGAGTGAAGAGCGTTTGCCAGAAGATTGGCTACATGGCATGTTAGTCAAATTGCCGAAAAAAGGTGACCTAAGCGAGTGCCGAAACTATAGAGGCATCACCTTGCTCTCAGTTCCATCAAAAGTACTGACGAAAGTGCTTCTGAGCAGGGTAAGCGAAAAACTTGATTCGGCCATTCGAAAGCAGCAAGTAGGATTCCGGCGAAACAGATCATGCGTGTATCAAATCAACACGCTCAGAATAATTGTCGAACAATCATGCGAGTGGCGTGCTGCACTTCAACTTGTCTTCGTTGACTATAGCACTGCCTTTGACAGTGTCTCCCGAGAAAACATCTGGGCGTCACTGCAACGAAGAGGTATTGCCGCAAAGGCCATAAACTTAGTACGTGCACAATATGAAGGCTTTAAATGCAGTGTGTTACACAACGGGTTGTTGTCACCGACATTCACCACTAATTCAGGCGTACGGCAGGGGTGTTTACTATCACCATCACTCTTCCTTATCGTTCTTGATGATATCCTAGATAAAGCTCTTAATAAGGCCAAAAGGGGTATTCAATGGAACTTTACCGAACATCTGGAAGATCTCGACTACGCTGACGACATCTGCCTCTTATCGTCCAAACATTCAGATATGCAAAGCAAAATTGAAGACCTTGTCTTGGAATCACAAAAGGCCGGCCTAAAAATCAACGTATCCAAGACTAAAAGCATGAAGCTAAACGCAAGCAATGACATCACGTTTAAAGCTGGCAGTGATGACATCGGAAACGTTGATAGCTTCACGTATCTAGGCAGCATTATCTCCATGGATGGTGGAGCAAAAGAGGATATCAACTCAAGAATAGCAAAAGCAAAAGGCGCGTTTGCTCAACTGAACAAAATATGGTCTTCATCCGTTATCTCCACCAAAACGAGAGTGCTCATTTTTGATTCGAATGTGAAATCGGTTTTGTTATATGGGTGCGAAACATGGCTTGTTACTGAACAACTAACAAACAAGCTGCAAGTATTCGTCAACAAATGCTTAAGGCGTATACTAAAGGTTTGGTGGCCTCGCACTATATAAAATGCCGAGCTACATCAAAAATGCAAACAGAAGGCTATAGCAAACGAGATCAAGCTGCGCAAATGGGGATGGATTGGTCACACTCTCCGGAAACCACACAGCGAAGTTTGTCGCCAGGCCCTTGAGTGGAATCCACAAGGCAGTAGAGGACGTGGTAGACCCAAAACCAACTGGAAAAGGTCGTTGGAAAAGGAAATCCAAGAATCGGGAAAATCGTGGCAAGAGATCAAAGTCATCGCAAGGGATCGTGACAAATGGAGAGATTTCATATTGGCCCTATGCTCCTCCTAGGAGTTAAAGGAGAATACATACATACATACCTTACGCGTTTGCTATCAAAACTTGACGACAAAAAGTTAAATGTTTCTGAGAAATGCCCATATATATGGTTGTACTAACCGGTTGATAAAATAATTGGTTAGAATTACGATTACTTCTTTGGTTAGTATTAAAATAAATATATTTAAGAAGCTCTGGTGCGGCAAGATTCCCTGTAATAAGCTGATGCAGATAAAGTATATCTGCTTTATTTCTACGCGTACTCAAAGACGGCATACGTAACAACATCAAACGATCCTCATAAGGAGGAAGGTTTGAAGAATCCGTCCAATTAAAGCCTTTAAGAGCAAAATGAACAAAATTTTTTTGAATTTTTTCAATTCTATCAAAATGCACATTAGGCCGGGTCAATTTGTTCGGGAAGTAAAAAATTGGCAAAGAGTATAGCAACAAAGCAATCTATAAAAAATTTTAAATAACTTTGCCCAAGAAACCATGGGTCTAAAATCAATATCAAGCAGCCGTAAATTGCGTTGAAATGTGGATGTAGTACTCTAAAATACAATACAAATACGAAAAAATTCGAATCTTTTTATAATTGTTTCATACAAAATTATTAAAAAAATTTAATTTTTTTTTTTTATTGTATTTTAAAGTACTACATCAAAACTTCAACTTCAATTTGCGGCGGCTCGATATTGATTTAAGGCCCATGGTTTCTTGGTCAAAGTTTTATAAAATTTTTCGTAGATTTTTTGTTGCTATACTCTTTGCTGCAAGAAAATTTGACCCGGCCTAATGTATATTATAAAATGGTGACCAAACTTGGCTAACGTACTCTAATTGAGGACGCACAATTGTGTTATATAAAGTCACCGTTACTAAAGGCCTATTAAATTCTTTGCCCATCGTTTAATAAAGCAAAGCAGTGATGAAGATTTTTTACAAATTTGATTAATATGTTCATTGAACGTTAGTTTAGCATCAAAATATATACCAAGGTCTTTGACTGGATCGACACGACAGATTTGTTTATCATTGAATTTATAGTTACTCTATAAAATTATTCTTTCTCGAAAAAGTCATTGTTTGGCATTTATCAGAATTAAGATTAAGATATTTTTAGAACACCAAATTTCAAAAGATTTCAAGTCAGACTGAAGTGGGAAAATGTCTTCATCACCCTTCACGATCCTGTATATTTTCATATCATCTGCATATATTAACAAATGAGATTTATTAATAATGTGAGTAACATCATTTATTGCTAAAATAAACAGGAGAGGTCCAAAGTGGCTTCCTTGCGGAACACCTGAAGACGCAGTAAATGGTGGGGACAACACCCTCCGAAATCTTATTTGATATAAACGATCAGACAAATAAGATTCGATCCAACTGACAAAATTTAAAAGAAATCCAAGCTTTTTTAATCTAAACAAAATTAAGTTATGTGGTAGTTTGTCAAATGCTTTGCTGAAATCTGTGTAGATACAGTCAACTTGCCCACCAGAGTTCAAAGAGCTTAACGTAAAGGAAGTGAAATCAAGAAGGTAGATGGCATAAGTTATAGAAGCATAGTGAGAAAAATTACTACCAAATATTTTTTCAAAATTTAAAAAAATGGTGGAGTTATTGGACTTTGAAATTTTTAGGTTATATTATCCAATTCTCACTTTTATGGTGTCAAATGATTTGAATTTCAAATTCAAAAAAATTGTACTGAAAAATTGCGGTAGAAGCCACATTTTATTGTTTTTCTGGAGAACCACTGGCAGTCCCACTCCAAATTTTGGAGAACTGGTAAGTTACACTTGTAGCTTTTTTTTTCAAGAAAAATAAAAAATATCAAAAATGACGTGTAAACTATATATATATATATATATATATAGCTATATATAAAAAAAAAAAATAAAAATTTTTGCTAGTTTTTATTTTAAAGCCTGTTTCAAGCCAAATCATAAAAACCATAAAATTGAGAATTGGATAAAGCAACTAAAGTTATAGCTTCTCAAAAAAAATTAACCTAAAAATTTCAAAGTCCCATATCTCCGCCATTTTTTTAAATTTTGAAAAAATATTTGGTAGTAATTTTTCTCACTATGCTTCTATTACTTATGCCAATTTTTAGCCAAATCGGATGCCATAAAAAATCTTCATCGTTTACACGTGGTTTGTATCTAGTGTCAAAAGTTGTGTCAGGGTGCAGTCGCGAAACAAAAATTGATTTCGATTTAGGCAATGCACGCAAGGAGACAGGGATAACAACCGTATCAACAACTTGGGTATTGCTTGATGATGAAGGGGTTGGATGGCCACTATACGTATTTGGCATATTCGACGAAGCTGTAGGATTAGAAGAAGATGAGGTAGCTGGGAGGGCAGCGTTGTCGAAATTTTTAGTAAGCTTACGTCTTGGTTTTCTTTTCTTTTTAGGTGATTTAGCTAGCTTTCTTGGTATGAGTTGGTACCGACAGGATAGATGCAATAACCACAGAAGACGCGGTAATAGTATTATTATGAAGTAAGGTCTCTTCAATAACAGTCTCATTAAGACTTTTTTCTATTTGAGGAGAAAAATCACTAAAATTATTGATAATATCACTGAAATTGTTTTCCCCAAAATTTTTAATTTTGTCGAAAAAATTCGACGGGGAGAGGACCCTACAAGATGGACAATGCCATTGTAAACCTGATCGATAAATCCTGATGATAAATATTAACAAACAAATACAAAAAATATTATTTATGAATTCACTATTTTAGAATATAAAATCACTGGTATTTATTAATAATAAAAACAAAAATTCATGCACTAGCACTTATTTAAATTTGTTAATTTTGTATGCATTAAAACTATTGAAACATTCACAAAAAATTTAGCAACACAGTTTACACAACCGACACTAAATCAACTGTTTTTTTTTTACGTTTTTGATGTACGTTACGGGTTCATAACAGATCCTCATCCGTTTTTGTGCACATTGGGTACAGAAAATTCTGCAGTGGGGTTGGGGACACCCTTGGTCATGTTCAAAATCTATTTTCGACCTTTCCCCATTGATTGGTGCAACAACATTTTTTCACAAAATTGGACCCAAATCGGTCACTTGGAGGGATCGGAGACACCCCTGATCATGTCCAAAATGTATTTTCGACCTTTCCCCATCGATTGGTTCAATAATTTTTTTTCAGTCACCGGATCTTTTTTCAAGGTATTTTTTTCCCAAAAAAAAAAAAACTTTTATGTGACAATTTTTTTTCAAAAACTTTCATGAAAAACTTACATCCTTAGTAGTTTTTATATAAAAGTTTTTGAAAAAACTTTTATATGAAAAAAAGTTTTTAAAAACTTTTTGACATTGTAAAGATGTACACCAATAATCCAATTGAAGAAACAATAGACATAACAGTCAAACGTTTGATTCAAAGCGACACATTTAACAAAGAACAAATAGCAGAGATAAAAAGATTTATTAACGACGTCACTTAAACAAAATTATTTTCAATTCAACAACGAATATTATTACCAAAAGGACGGACTAAGAATGGGTTCACCTTTATCAGGAACATTAGCTAACGTATATCTGAATGATTTCGAAAATAAACATATATATAATGAAAAAAACGAATACAAAAACAACATCATATTTTATTGTAGACGACACGTTTATAATATTTGACGGTACTAATAGACAATTAGACAAATTAAAAACATGATGAATTGCAAAAATAAAAACATAAAATTCACACTAGAAAACGAGTGCAATAATAGTATTACTTTTTAGACATTAAACTTACGCGAAAAAATTGCACGATGTCATACAAAACATACAGAAAACCCACAACAACTGATGTGGTGATTCATGAATCTTCACATCACCCATTTAATCATAAAATTGCGGCTTTCAACAGTTTTGTAAATAGATTATTAAAAATATTGTACCTCTCAGCAAAGGAGACTATAATGAGGAGAAAAACACAATAAAATAAGTACATCGCTTTAGCCAATAGATACGACACAAATATTATAGAAATATTAATTATAAAACACTAGAAACGCATCAATAAAACAAAAATCAAAAATATAGTCAACATAAAAACAGATGCAGATAATGCATATATATCTGCAGAATTTTCTGTATTTATGCCGAATAAAATACAAAACATAATCAAAAGATACAATCACAAAAAATATCATTCAAAACAAACAATAATATTAAAAGTAGACTCAAAAACGACACCAAAAACACAAATAAATTAGAAGACCAAAGTGGAATACATAAAATAAATTGTAAAACGTGTGACAAATTCTGCAAAGGACAAACAGGTAGAAGCTTTCGGAAAAGGTGCAAAGAGCACAGTCCCGCTAATAACAACTAGTAAGGCTGTAACCTTTGGCCTGGCCAAACATTAAATACCCTTCACTGCAGTGTTTTGGAAATTTTTCTTATATAGGAGGTGCAACGCCCTCTTGTCCGAGTTTACCCAGTTTTTGCTCAAAGCTTGCATTTATAGTTCTTAGCGTCTGAGTGAAATTTGGTTGGATTATCTCAAAAAACATTTTCAGTATAGCGTTTTGAAGCTTTTGCTTATATGGAAGGTGCCACGCCCTCTTGTCCGAGTTCGTCTTGTTTTAGCTCAGAGCATGCATTTGTAGTACTTAATGTTTGAGTAAAATTAAGTTCGATTATCTCAAAAAACGCTTTCAGTATAGCGTTTTAAAGCCTTTGCTTGTACGAGTATGGGAGGTGCCACGCCTTCTCGTCCAAATTCGCCCTTTTTTTGCTGAGAGCTTGCTCTTAAAATTCGCAGTACTTATCTGCATTTTGGTTACATTGTCGTGAAAAGTACTCCTAAAGTTGCATTTTGAATATATTTTTTGTATGGGCGGTAGGTGTGTCCGTTGACCGATTTCGCTCATTTTCAATCCCATGTGCTTACTTTGACGACGGAGACAGTGTACTAAATTTCATTGAATTATCTTGCTCAGTTTCCCCAAAAAATGTATTTCCACACACAGCCAGCCACCCAGCCAGACGGACATGGCTATATCGACTCAGGAGGTGACGCTGATCAAGAATATATAAGTTAAATTATTCGTTTCCTTAATTATAAGGATTCTTTAAAATTTATTTTTATGATGTATTTTTTATTTAAATTAATAACATCATCTTTGATTGAATTCCAAATTACAATGATGAAAAAATTCTGATAGAAACATAAATTGAATAACAAATTTTGCTTTATAAAGAATTTATGAATTAATTAACAAGTGTGAAGTGTTGGAGTATTTAATTAATCAATTAACAGTTCCCATAAATATGTTTAATATGTAATGTTACATAGAATATGTTTTATAAACTAATAGAAAACAAAATAAAATAAAACAAAATACGTCATACAAGGGGCTTGCGATTTAAGTTTAGCTATATCAACTGATACTGTTAACTTATATAATGCAATCCACGCCAAGTATACCAGCTCAAAATTTTTCTCAGACTTCGCTCAAATTTGGCAATATGGTAGATCCGGTGTGCAAGAACAACAATCCGGGAGGATTTGGTCCGAGTACCATTTATTGTTAAAATACAGGGTGTTGAAGTTGGCGTTTTTTTGTCATTTTCATGAAAAGGGTGTTTTTTCAAAAATATGTAGCTTACACTAAAGTTTGTAAATTGATAAATCTAAGTTACTAGTCCCATTCATTTTCAAGTGTTCTTATAAAAAAAAATTTATTTTTTTTTCACCAAAATTTTTTACACTTAAAAATACTTATGAAATTTTTTTAAAAAACCCTTCTTAGATTTTCTTTAAAAGTACTTTAAATTAAAGCATAATTTATAAGCTTTAAAACGATGTATGACTCAAGATGGAATTCGGACGCTAAATGGGAGTTTTTGGCTTCTGAACGCCCGCGGAAAGCAAAAATCTGTTTTTACTCAAGAGGAAAGACTCTTACAAAAAAAGTGTACAAGGCATAAAATGCTTAGAATCAACAAGGAAATAAGTGTGAAATTTTTTTGGGAATTTTTTGGAATTAAAATGAAATAAATTTTTTTTTAAATTTTAAATAAATTATAAAAATATCAAAGAAGCGTTTCTTATCATTTTGGACCTCAAGCCCGTTAAATAAAGCAATATATATTTCAAAAGGCCGCTAAAAATTATCATATAATAACAAATAATTTTAAAGAAAAATAAAACATTTAAATTTTGTATAAATTTATTTTTCACATAAATTAATAAAAAAAAAAAATTCTCACTACAAACTTTGCTGCACAGTGTCGATAAAGAAAAAGAAGAAAACATAATGGTCAATGTTAGTTAATGTTATTTTAGTTAGTACTTATCATAACTGAAGATGACAGCAAGTCTGTCGATACATGTCTGAAGTAAAACTAAATAAATACGATCACAGACGGATAACAAAATAGATATTTTTTAATCAAATAGATAATAAATCTGATGCATATGTATATATTTTTTTCGTTAAAGAACATTTGAATCGCCGATAAATGGATTGTACGACATAATAGAAAATAGTGCAATAACAGTTCGATATAAAGATCCTGCATACTGCGAGAATTTTATTTTTCCAGCTGTAAGACTTTCGAAAGCAATCGATCCACCAAATGTTTTGTCACCAAATAATCGGGAAGATAACTACAAGCCAACAATTGGTAAGTCTAATTACATATTGTTACGAAATCAAGTCTTAAAATTATCGTTGTCGCTTTTAAACAGTTCGACATCACATACAGTGTCGGCCAAAATCTAAGCACCCCGTAAAGAAATTTTTACTTACAGTAGGTCCAAGCCAAAGTCGTACACCAAACAAACTTTTTTTCAATGCCCCAAAACTAAGTACGCAAAAATAATTTAAGAAATTTGAAGTACATTTTTAAATAGCCTATTTAATCCTTCAATTTTAACAAAAAACCAAACTTGAAATTTTCTGTTATTTTTGAAAATAATTAAAAAAGTTACAGAAATCAAGCATATTCAGTACCAAAGCCAAAGTCGTACACCTTAACAAAATTATAATTTTTACATGAGTTCAGTTATTAGTGTACATTATTTTGTTTTTATTTGTCATGTTTAGTCCTTTTGGCATCCTTTGAATTAGTTTTTCACAATAGCTCGGATAAATTTTTTTCCCATTTTCCATGAATACCCTTTTCAGTTCAGTTTTTGAACAAATATTGTGCTGGCGAACTTTTGCGTCCAGATAATTCCACAAGATTTTAATAGCATTTATATCTGGACCCCGCGCCAGTGTTACGAATATATTGGGACAGTTCTATTGAATCCGTGATCTCATATTATGAGGAATATGTTTGAGATCGTTTTCTTGGTAAAAATACATATCACTATATTGACCAAGTTTATCCTTATATTGCAGTAAATTTAGTCTTAAAATGTTCAAATAAATTTTATGATCCTTTCCCCTTTCAACAAAATGGAGTATTACAGGCCTAGCTGTTGAAAAGAGCCCCCAAACCATTAGTGAACCATCTGCACGTTTTACATTTGGTCTAACGTTTTTCTTTAATAAGGAAGAAGCATCAAGAGGCTCGGTTGCTGTTTGCTAAAACTCACTGCCATAAAGATTTTTTCTTTTGGAAAAATGTCCTCTTCTTGAATAAAAGTAAGATTAATACTTTTGGATCAGACGGCAGACCATACATATGGAGAAAACCAACTGAAGCACCTTGTTCGAAAAACCTTAAACCATATGTAAAACATGACGGTGGTTCACTAATGGCTTAGGGTCCTTTTTCAGCAGCTGGGCCTGGAATACTCCACTTTGTTGATAGTAGTAAGGATCATAAGATGTATTTGAACATTTAGAGACTAAATTTATTGCAATATAAGGATAAACTTGGTCAATGTAGTAATAGGTACTTTTAATAAAATAACGAATTCAAACATATTTCTTATAATATGAGATCATGGATTCAATACAACTGTCCCAATGTATTCGTAACACTGGCGCAGGGTCCAGATATAAATGCTATTAAAATCTTGTGGAACTATCTGGACGCAAAAGTTCGCCAGCACAATATTTGTTCAAAAACTGAACTAGGGTATTCATGGAAAATGGGAAAAAAAATTTATCCGAGCTATTGTGAAAAACTAATTCAAAGGATGCCAAAAGGACTAAACATGACAAATAAAAACAAAATAATGTACACTAATAACTGAACTCATGCAAAAATTATAATTTTGTTAAGGTGTACGACTTTGGCTTTGGTACTGAATATGCTTGATTTCTGTAACTTTTTAAATTATTTTCAAAAATAACAGAAAATTTCAAGTTTGGTTTTTTGTTAAAATTGAAGGATTAAATAGGCTATTTAAAAATGTACTTTAAATTTCTTAAATTATTTTTGCGTACTTAGTTTTGGGGCATTGAAAAAAGTTTGTTTGGTGTACGACTTTGGCTTGGACCTACTGTATATCAAAATTTTTTGAGAAAACGACGTTATTGAGTTAGTTATGTGTTTATTTTATTTATTTATACGTTAATTATTGTTTTCAGCTTGCTAATTCTAGATGGTCAAATCTTCAAACTTGCAATCATATAAGATCTATTTGGCCATCATATAGTATAAATCGTACTAAGTTTTTAATAGCAATGGAGAAACATAATGTACGGATCTTAATCGGTGCTATTACTGGACATTGTGCCATGGGAATCCATGCATCTCGTTTAGGTTTCTCAAACATTGGCGACCTTTGTAGAAGTTGTAAAGACCCTGATATGGAAGAAACAGTCTTTCATTTCTTTTGTGAATGTCCAGCGCTTGCGCTTAGACGTAGAAAGAATTTTGGTCATTTCAATTTGGAATCGCTTGACGCACTGTCTGAGCTTTGTCTTAAATCCATATGGTTCTCTTAGACTTTCTCAGCTAAAGCTTTTAGTATCGGGTAATACAATGGGCCCTTTCTCGAGGCCTAAGTTAATGATGACAACATGTTCATCTCCCGGATCTAACCTAACCTAACCTAACGTTAATTATTGACAAACAAGGACTTAAAATATTCAGGGTTTTATAAATTAAGAGTTAACATTTAATAAACATTAAAATTTAGAAACTTCATCGGACAAAACTAAAGCACCCCCTTCTTAACATTTAATAAAAACTTTTAAAATTAATATTTAGTTGAAAACCCTTTATACTGGGTAACATTAGCACATCTTTAAAGCATAGAGGACATTATATTATTAATGATATCCTTCGATATCCCTTCCTAAGGCTACTTTCAAAGCTTCAAAGAGATTTTTCTTGGTTTTGCAATTTTCCTTGTATATTTACGTGTTAACGATCTCCCAGAGGTTCTCAATGGGATTCAAATCTGGGGACTGGCCTTGCCAACCAAGGACTTGCATCCCATTGCTCTGAAACCAGGCTTTACAAACTTAAGCGGTATGTGTTTGTATCGTTGTCCTGTTGGAACCTCCATTTAAGTGGCATCTCTTGATCCACATTAAGCAGCACCACATCATTTGGTATGTCAAAGTGCATAAAACAATCCATAATTCCTTTAGTCTGGTGAATTAACCCACTCCCTTGACCAGAGAAAAACCACAGACCATTGAACTCCATCCTCCGTGCTTAACATAAGCTTTGCAAAACTTTGGTTTCAATATTTTTCCTTTTGGTCTGTTTACTCGCCTTAATTCATCCGAATTCAGCCAGATTAGCGAAGTTGGTTCGCGTTTTTTCAGAAATCAGCAATTACGCTGAAATTTTAAGATTTTTTTCAGCATTATTTCTGATTTCTGAAAAAACGCGAACCAACTCAGCTATTCTGGCACCATATTCGGATTCAGTGACCCCGAAAACATAAAGTTCAGGTGGTTTGATCGTTCGCGCATAGAATTTTTTTTTTTTTGGTTCTGTGTACAGATTCTTTAAATTTTTACAGAACTCTTGATACCAATTCTACATTAATTTTGCTATTCCGACCAATTCTGTTGGTAGTCCACCATAGGTGGTCTTGAAAAATTTTTATTACTGACTTTCGAACTTCTAGCTCGTTTGCCATTTTTTAGTAGATATGGTGGACTAGGGAAAAAAGTTGAACACAATAATTTTGGTACATCCATTTCAAAGCCTACTGCGAAAAAAAATTTTAAATTGAGTAATTTGGAAACAAGTTATTGGATAAAGTGTAACGGACAATTTTACCGATCGTAGTCCTTATTCACAGTTTTTTACAAAAGAGTTTATTAAAAATAGTCACTTATATTTCACACTGTTTCTTATCATGAATAAACATTCTCAAGAAGTTTTTCTCAGAGAGCATTGCAGACTGCAAGTCAGTCTGAGATAAAATTCCCAGAATATTTATTCATGATAAGGTCCCCTAATTCCGGCATCCGACAGAGCTGTCTACTATCAGACACTCTTTTCCTAATCGTTCCTAACGACATCCTAGATAAAGCTCTTTATAAGGCCCAAAGATGAATGCGATTAAACTTTAACGAACATTTCAAAGATCTCGACTACGCTGTTGCATCCAAGAATAAAAGCATAAAGTGAAACTGTATAGCTGAAAAGAGACTCCAAGTAAGCAGACATAAAGAAGAGAAACAAGAAATTCAATGACGTGGAATAAATTTCATGGATTTTTATTATTCACTAAAAATATCTTACGTGGATAGGTACTTCCCGCTTGATGTTTCAAAATCAAAAGTGGAAGTTGGAGAATCAAACATGGCTTACATTAAGAAAAGTTATAGTTAATATTTTAATATTTGATTTTCAATTTCATGGGTTGGCACCCATTCGTTACTTGAAGCCAGTAAAACATACCACAAGATATAAGATATTACAGGGCTTTTCAAACTTAGTTATTCCAAGGTATTTGGCTTAAACATTGCCGGCTGCCTTGCAGTGTACTACTGAGTCTTTCCTTGCGTTACCGACCAAGATTCGACTTGTCGTTTCCGATTTTTATGAAAATTGTTGAAAAGTTCGTTTTTAGCACATATATAACTGTGGTAAAGTGATTTTCCGAAATTCAAAAAACCTACAAGATGGCGGCTATAGAAAATTCGATCCAATCTTTGGATACTCACATATTTGAAAATTCATAGCTCCTCGGCTTTTTGTACGATTTTAATAAAATTTTCAACTTTTCTGTAGAAAAGTATGAGCTTTTGAAGAAAAAATAAAAAAGCAAAAACAAATATTTTTTGGGTGGAAAAAAATCTTTTTTTTCTTTTTCATAGTCATTTTGGAGCTTGGTGCAGCCTTTTTTTTTTTTGAAATATTTTTATTCAAAAGTAAATTTTATTGCAATTATTTTCCGGGTTTAAAAAACGTGGTATGTTTTATGGTTATTGAGTTATGAGTTTTTGAAGTTGTGAATATAATGTTGTGTTTATCATGAGTCGTTGGTGCGTGTGCGCTACTATGGCCGCCATCATGGAAATTTTCGGAATTTTAGAAAATCATTTTACCACAGTTATATACTATATGTGCTAAATACTAACTTTTCAACAATTTTCATAAAAATCGGAGATGTCAAGTCGAATCTTGGTCGGTAACGCAAAGAAAGACTCTACTGCAATAAAGAATAGCTTAAATATGAGTAAATCTTCTCTTCTTATAGGAGCTAAAATTGTATGTTTTTATGTTTTTTTGTTTGTACTTATTTCTGTGCCAATATTTTTTCTCGAAAACGGCTACAGCGATTTCAATGAAACTTGGAATAGTGTTAGATATTAGCAAACAATGAAGAATGAGCTAGGTTTGTAAATGCTCACCAGAGGGCGTGGCACTGCACTAAATTTCAAATTTGATTTAGTCATAACTCACAAACCATACAAGGTATTTGGACGAAATTTGGTGAGCGGGTACGGCTTAATATTGCCTTGTAACGGACAAATTTGGTGAGCGGGTACGGCTTAATATTGCCTTGTAATGGACAAAAAGTGAGCGGGATCGAAGGAGTGCCACGAAATTTGGTATGTAGGTACTACTTATCAATGCCTTGTAATAACCGAAAAGTGGGCGGTATCTAAGAAGTGCCACGCCCCTTTTTTAACCATTGAAAATTTTAATTCAATATTACTCGAAAACGAATTCAACAATTTTAATGAAAATTTAAAATATTTTCCCCTGAAAACAAGTATTGATATGTGATATGCCGTTATATTAGGAAAACTCGTTGGAGGGCGCTGCACCGCCCACAAAAATTTAATACGCTATAAAAAGAAAACTATTGAACTAAAGCAATCTTTCTGAATTTAACTGTAGGGAATCTTCTTTTTATGAGGCACCTACGAGCTGAAAGTGGGCAAAATATCGCAGGTGGGCGTGGAACCTCCCATACAAGTAAAATAAATTAAATGCTATTTAACGCAAATGGTACAGTACAACATAATTTGATGAAATTTGTTATGCGGGTCTGGATCACGAGTATCTAAAGCATAACGAAAAGTGGGCTTTGTTCAATAATTGCCATGCCCACTTTTTTCCAAAATAAAAATTTTAGTTAATAACTCATGCACAAAAAAAAAATGGAATGAACTTTCCATGATGATACGATGTTTCAGCCCCCATACAAGAGACGAAATATTTTGGAAGCGTGGCGTATCCCATTTATTTATTTTAAGTCATTCTATTTCTCTTAAAAAATTTGGAGTTCTTGATATTTTTCTATACCATTCGATATTTTCCGAGTTTTTTCTTATTATTTTTCTCATCGGTTAATTTATCATTTTGAAAGCATTGGAGGTGAAAAGGTACGAGTTGCATAACAAACAATAGCTATGAATAAAAACATCGACTAAAATAATAAGATCAGATTGTTGACCGAGCAGGGATCGGTCTCCAGGTACTATGTACTATTCTATATAAACTATTAAATGCAGAAGCGTGGTTTTTGATTTTTTTTAAGTATTTTTAATGAGCATTTCAATTTTGTATTCATTTAGTATTATTAAAAAAAGTTGTAGAGTAGGTGTTTATCAAACATTGGATTTGTTTCAAAAAATCAACTAAATTAAGCGTCACGGCTAGACTAGTGCTTGCTTTAAGCTCACTTTTTGAAATACCACCCGCGATTTTTTTCAGGGATAATGTTGGGGGACCCTTCTAGTATCTAAATCCGCAAACCGCGAAATCGAACGTCCAGCCGTTTTTTTTTTGACATTTTAGTTTTTTAACGATTTTTGAGTATGTCTCGGTGTTTATAAACATATTATGTACACATATATATGTATATACGTACATATATATACTTGTATATGTATATATGTGTAATATATAATATGGATATATATATACATACATACTAGGGTGGGCCAAATTGTATGGACGAAATTTTTAGACCTCGGCTACCCCCCTATGTGAAAGTTCATTCAATTCTATAAATATTTGCCCAATAAACTATACCTCTGCGTTCAACTTTAGTTCGGCGCATTTTTGATCGAAAATTTTACCTTTTATTAATATTTTTTTTATTTTCATACTAAATTTTAAAAAATTTTATAAGGACAAAAGTAATGTCATCATATGATTTGCCTGGTATTCTGTCAGTGATCAATTAAAATGCGTTCTGTTTACACAAGAAGTTCACTTGATGGTGTGGAATTGATACTATATATCTAAAAAAATGATATGGGTCAAATAGCTGATTATTATGACCGACTTTCAAAATAAACGATTCATATTTTTGGATGAATTTTTTCAAACAAAATACCAACCTAGGCTGAAAGCTCATTCAATTGTATGAATATTTGCCCAAGGAACCATACCTCTACGTTCAACTTTAGTTCGGCGCATTTTCGATTGAAAATTTTACCTTACGGTTAATATTTATTTTTATGCTTGAATTTTAAAATTCTCATAGAGACAAAAGTAGTATCATAATATGTTTTGGCTGGTATTCTGTCAGTAATCCATAAAATTGGGTTCTGTTTTTACGAAAAGTTTACTTGATAGCGTAGAATTGATTATTTTTATTCCAAAAAATTTTATCGTTCAAATAACGGATTTCAAAAATATGAATCGTTTATAATAAATCGGTTATTTGACCGATATAATTTTTTGGAATAAATATTATAAATTTCACGTCATCAAGTAAACTTTTCGTAAAAATAGAACCCAATTTTATTGATAACTCACAGAATACCAGCCAAAACATATTATGATATTACTTTTGTCTCTATGAGAATTTTGAAAATTTAGCATAAAAATAAATATTAACCGTATGGTAAAATTTTCAATCGAAAATGCGTCGAACTAAAGTTGAACGTAGAGGTATGATTCGTTGGGCAAATATTCATAGAATTGAATGAACTTTCAGCCTAGGTTGGTGTTTTGTTTGAAAAAATTCATCCAAAAATATGAATCGCTTATTTTGAAAGTCGGTCATTATAATCGGCTATTTGACCCATATCACTTTTTTAGATATATAGCACTAATTTCACACTATCAAGTAAACTTTTTATGTTAACAGAACCCAATTTCATTGATCACTGACAGAATACCAGCCAAATGATATAATGACACTACTTTTGCCTTTACAAAAATTTTTAAAATTTAGTATGAAAATAAAAAAAATTTTAATAAAAGGTAAAATTTTCGATCAATAATGCGCCGAACTAAAGTTGAACGCAGAGGTATGGTTCCTTGGGCAAATATTCATAGAATTGAATGAGCTTTCACATAGGGGGGTAGCCGAGATCAGTTTTCAAATCGGCCCACCCTAATACATACATATATATATATTAGGGTGGGCCAAATTGTATGGAGGAAATTTTATCGACCTCGGCTACCCCCCTATGTGAAAGTTCATTCAATTCTATGAATATTTGCCCAAGGAACTATAGTTCTGCGTTCAACTTTAGTTCGGCGCATTTTTGATCGAAAATTGTACCTTTCATCAATATTTTTTTTTATTTTCATACTAAATTTTAAAAATTTTTATAAAGACAAAAGTAATGTCATTATATGATTTGGCTGGTATTCTGTCAGTAATCGATTAAATTAGGTTCTGTTTCCATAAAAAGTTTACTTCATAGTTTGGAATTGATGCTATATATTTAAAAAAGTGATATGGGTCAAATAGCCGATTATTATGACCGACTTTCAAAATAATCGATTCATATTTTTAGATGAATTTTTTCAAACAAAACACCAACCTAGGCTGAAAGTTCATTCAATTCTATAAATATTTGCCCAAGGAACCATACCTCTACGTTCAACTTTAGTTCGGCGCATTTTCGATTGAAAATTTTACCTTGCGTTTAATATTTATTTTTATGCTTAATTTTTAAAATTCCTATAGAGACAAAAGTAATATCATAATATGTTTTGGCTGGTATTCTGTCAGTAATCCATAAAATTGGGTTCTGTTTTTACGAAAAGTTTACTTGGTAGCGTAGAATTGATTATATTTATTCAAAAAAATTATATCGGTCACATAACCGATTTATTATAAACGATTCACATTTTTACATAGATTTTTTCAATCGAAACACCAACCCAAGTGTTTTTGGATGCTAGGATGCCGAATCTGACATTCTTTTTTTTTCCAGAGCAACATCTTGTGGCAGTTTTAGGAAATAAATTAGCCGCTTTTTTTAATTTTACAGAACAATATACCAAAAATCTATGTAAAAATATGAATCGTTTATAATAAATATATATAATTTGACCGATATAATTTTTTGGAATAAATATAATCAATTGAACGCTATCAAATAAACTTTTCGTAAAAACAGAACCCAATTTTATTAAATACTGACAGAATTCCAGCCAAAACATATTATGATATTACTCTTGTCTCTATAGGAATTTTGAAAATTAAGCATAAAAATAAATATTAAACGCAAGGTAAAATTTTCAATCGAAAATGCGCCGAACTAAAGTTGAACGTAGAGGTATGGTTCCTTGGGCAAATATTCATAGAATTGAATGAACTTTCAGCCTAGGTTGGTGATTTGTTTGAAAAAATTCATCCAAAAATATGAATCGATTATTTTGAAAGTCGGTCATAATAATCGGCTATTTGACCCATATCACTTTTTTAAATATATAACATCAATTCCAAACTATGAAGTAAACTTTTTATGTAAACAGAACCTAATTTAATCGATTACTGACAGAATACCAGCCAAATCATATAATGACATTACTTTTGTCTTTATAAAAATTTTTAAAATTTAGTATGAAAATAAAAAAAAATATTGATGAAAGGTACAATTTTCGATCAAAAATGCGCCGAACTAAAGTTGAACGCAGAAGTATAGTTCCTTGGGCAAATATTCATAGAATTGAATGAACTTTCACATAGGGGGTAGCCGAGATCAGATTTCAAATCGGCCCACCCTAATATATACATATAAAAGGTATCGTTTCCGCACCAATTATTTTTTAAAAAAATCTGTTTTTTCGTATTTAAGAAAAGCACAAACAAAAACCGGAAACAAAAATAGTCATTCTAGATGTAATTTTTGAGGCTTAATCCGATTCCGGAATTAGAATTGCTCTATTACGTCTGGACTTTGAGATATCCTTACATAAATGTTTAAAGGACACCACTTTTTTTCCTATTTTTTAAGTTATATAACAAGATAAGGTAATATTATGCTGTAAAATCTGGTATGACAGTTAATAGCCCTAGCTTTTTCCTTGAAAACTCAATCAAACCGAAAACGATATCTTTTTTTTTGTCGGAGATATCTTAACCTAAAAAGTTAAAAAAGTACAAAAACACGATTTTTGGCTATATTGGATGTTATGTGTAGGACACATACAATTTTTTGTGAATTTCTATTACCAGAAGCATTTGGTACTTTCTTTTGGCTTTAAATTGAGCTATAAAATGTTTATCTGCAATATTTCTCTGCAAAGTTATGTTAACTTTAAAATCACACCATGAAACTCAAAGTGAAAAATCTCGGTTTTCGGCTATATTTGAGGATGTATACAGTACGGACGAAATTCGTCTGCTCTTTTTTACCAACCGACTCATTTAAAACCATTCTTTATCTTCGAAATGAGCTAACAAGTGGTCTCTTGTAATTGTTTTCTAAAAAGTTATGACTATTTTAAGACGACATGTTGCAGCAATATAAGGAATGCTCGTACACTGTGAGTTTGCACTCCATAATGTAATTTTTAAATGGTCATAACTTTCAATTGAAAATTACGGTAAAATTTTCAATCGAAAATGCGCCGAGCTAAACTTGAACGTAGAGGTATTGTTCCTTGGGCAAATATTCATAGAATTGAATGAACTTTCAGCCTAGGTTGGTGTTTTGTTTGAAAAAATTCATCCAAAAATATGAATCGTTTATTTTGAAAGTCGGTCATAATAATCGGCTATTTGACCCATATCATTTTTTTTAAATATTTAGCATCAATTTCACTCTATCAAGTAAACTTTTTATGTAAACAGAACCCAATTTAATTGATTACTGACAGAATACCAGCCAAATCATATAATGACATTACTTTTGTCTTTATAAAAATTTTTAAAATTTAGTATGAAAACAAAAAAAATATTGATGAAAGGTACAATTTTCGATCAAAAATGCGCCGAACTAAAGTTGAACGCAGAGATATAGTTCTTTGGGCAAATATTCATAGAATTGAATGAACTTTCACATAGGGGGGTAGCCGAGGTCGATAAAATTTCCTCCATACAATTTGGCCCACCCTAATGTACACATATGGCTTATTTTTTGTAGATCTTGTTATTTTCTACAAAATTGATGCTGTTTCTTGTTGTCGTATGACTTCCCGTTTCAGAGATATCCTTCAAAAACCAGTATTTTCGAAACCTTCACGGTTTTTGAAGAATATCTCTTGGATCATGAGTCGCTCCAAAAAAAATTTAATAGAGTGTATACAGAATCCAATTATCTTTTGAACGGTTTTTTAGTTTTTTATGTACGACTCCTCGTTAAAGAGTATTCGCAATTTTGAAAGTAAGATATTTTAAAATGATTTTATGCGTAGCATTTATATATTAAAACTGTGCACAACTTTTTAAATTGGGTTATCTCCTAAACTATACGCTACACGAAAACGTTTTTTACATCTTTAAATAGGAAATTTCCTGTGTTACAAAATTGTATAGAAAAATTTTTCTATAAAAGTTTGCGTTAGCGAGATATTTGCAAAAAAATTTATTTTAGCGACCTTTGAGCCTGAATAACTTTTTATGCGCACAATGGACTTTTTACACATTATTAACCATGCATAAATAAATATAACTCCGGTGGAAAAAATGCACTTGGAATTTTTTCGCACAGCAGCGTCTTATTTTCCTGGGCTATATCTACAAAAACACAATTTTTCAGGAGAGCAAAAAAAAAAATGTTTTATTCGCTATTTTTTAGAGTATAAATCAAACGAATTACTATGATATTAATTAAAAAGGGCCACTAGATCCTACAAATAAAAAGATTTTTAAAAATTTTAGTTATTCGCGCTATTATAGTAGATAGAGGATATTGCAATTCAAATATAATATAAAGTGCGCGTTCAAACCAGCAGATAGAGGCTATTACAATAATAAAAACAAATTTTTTTATGAATTGTTTATTGATGGTTTATTAAAATTTATTAAAAATAGATAGTTTTTTTAACAAAAGAAAATTCATACAGTGGCTCACAGCTTATTTCGTACAGTAATATTTTTGAACTTTGAAACACTGTATCTTTAAAACTAATACATATATCATCAAAATTTGAATTCAGGCTAAAACGAGCATGCCTATTGTTCATGGTAAGCAAAAAAAAATCCACAAAAATTGATTCCGATACGCTCAAGGCGGAAAAAACCGATTGAGCAGGAGAAATTCAGACCACAGCTTATTTCGTTGAGATGCTTATTTTCCCTTTGGAGCCAGAGTTTCCCGTTATTTAACAGGAATTCCTTTTACTATGTTTTCTGTGTGGTATTTGCAACCAGATGCAGCCAATTTTTAGTTTGATCATGTACATGTGAGGGTAAAAAAGTGCATTTTGCAGAAATAGGTCGTCGAGCTTATAAAATCGGTGATAAGTCATTCTAAGAACGGTCAATCACTGCGCAGAGCTGCTCAATATGGTAATTTAAGTCCTGTCCATAATACAAAGCACAATTGAAAGCTTTGTTCATGCAAATCGGGTCCAAAATAAGGGTAGAAGCTCGTCAAACCCCATTTTTAATTGCGCTGACGATCAGTTTTTTATCCATAAAATTAAGACAACTCACATTATCAGCTCCAAAAATAGTCACAAGCACGCAGCACGAACTAAGCAAGCCGAAAAGTGTGAAAACTGTCCACCTTGTGCACCGAGACCACAGTTTTAAAGCCTAAGTAGCCGTTCATAAGCCAGCGTAGCCTTCATTCTCTTTGATATCGAGCTCAGTATTAGCACGCCCACAAAGATTCGGACTTTTGAAACGGCATCATAATCATGGACGAGTCTAAATTTAACATATTTGAACCTGATGACAAGGCATACGTATGACGTATACGTATGACGGAAACGTAATAGTGAACTGAATCGCAAAAGCAAATAGACTTTTTTGGATTTTTTTTGCTTATGAAGGACTACTTGGGCTTTGAAGCTGTAGTCTTAGGACACGCAGCTGCCAGTTTTCGCACAATACGAGTTACTTAGTTTTCGATGTATGTCCCTGACGGTTTTTGGAGCCGATAATGTGGGTTAGTATTGATTTTGTGGACAATAAATGAATCATCAGCGGGATTAAAAATGTTGTTTGACGCATTTTTTCTTCTTTTGGACACGATTTGCATGAACGAACCTTTCAATTGGCCGTTCTTAAAATGACTTATCACCGATTTTCGCTGCTGGACGACCCATTCATGCAAAATGCACTTTTTTACAATCCCATGTACAAAATCAAACTAAAAATTGGCTGCATCTGGTTGTGAATACCACACAGAGAACATATAAAAAGAAATTTCGGTTAAATAACGCGAAACGCTGACTCCAAAGAGAAAATAAGCATCTGCACGAAATAAGCTGTGACAACTGAATTTCTCCTTCTCAGTAGGTTTTTTCCGCCTTGAGCGTTTCGGAATCAATTTTTGTTTATTTTCTTTTGGTTACCATGAACAATAGACATGCCCGTTTTAGCCTGCATTCAAATTTTGATGATATATGGGTGATTCTCAGATAACTGTACTTTTTGTGTCCTCTGGCAATTTCACCTATACAGTAGGCTTTTTTTTCACAAAAAATTACGCTATAAGTTAGAAACTATGTTTTTCTAATAGAGCGTATCAATTTTACCACCAAATATTTATTGGTCTACTTTGAAGTTTGCAAATATACCCCAAATGTCACAAACGTGGCATGTCCTACCCCTACTTTTTATACACAAAACGATGAAAAACGACCAAAAAACGGAAATAGAACAGAAAACAAGTTACTACACATATTAAGTAAATGCTTAAGGCTACAATATTCTGAGCTCATCTGCAGTTTTAAATAATTTTTAGAGGGCACAATTTCGAGTTGAAAACTGTCCCCTAGTTTTGGAAAAAAAAAATTTCTTGAAAGCATTATGCTACTACTGCATGGCAGTACTGTTTCAGTCAATAGATTGCAATACATATGCATTAATTCTGATCACTACCAGACGCGTCCAAAAAGAAATCCGTTTGCTTTTTATAGGGCAGTTTATAAACAAAAACAGTTTTTTTTTTAAATTATGGTCACAAACGTGGCACTCGGCACTCCCAGGTAGTACATTTTATTTTATGCATGAAACAATTTTTTTGTAGGGTTTGCATACATGAACCCAAATTCTTTCGGAAAAATCTTGAACTCAAAAGCGTGCTTTGCAATGAGCGATAAACTACAAAAATGTCACAAACGTGGCGCATCAAAAATGTCACAAACGTGGCACTTTTTATCAGTCTGCAAAAAACATATTTCGATATAAAGTTTGAGTATACAGATGTTAAGTTGAAGGCTATTAATTATGTTTTCAATACAAAAATTTTTCTACACCATCAGAATCCTGAGTTATCCTTGCTCAAAAGTGAAAAAATCACTGTTTTGACATCTACTTACAGCGATAGAACAAAAACAACAACAAGTAAAATTAATTTTTGTCAATGGATTCAGACAGCCAAATTTATTGTCAACAAGACATAATTAACCGTTTTTCAATTGCATTCCCAGCTTTTGAGTTATAAGCGTTTAAAATAAGGACATCTTTCGATAACATACAAAAGATTTTTCGAGACCCAAAAGTTACAAAAAATCAAGTTTTATTATTTTTATCAATAACATATTTAATTACAAAAATTTCGTGACCTTGCAGATCATAATCGCATAAAAAATGACAGTTCTATGCTAGATTTAGTGAATGACCCTACTAAACTATTGCTTTGCAAATTAACAGAATCAAAATTTCATCTGTTCATTCACTAAATCTACAATAGAGCCTTATTTTTTCATCCGATTTTAGTCTGCAAGGGCTTAAAATTTTTGTGATAAATCATATTTTTGATCAAAATAATAAAACTTACCATTTTTGTTAATTTTTCGGTCCAAAAAATCCTTTGTGTGTTATTGAGAGGTATCCTTTTTTTAAAGGCTTATAACTCGGAAACTAGGAATCCAATTGAAAAACGGTAAATTATGTCTTGTTGATAATAAATTCGGCTGTCTGAATCCATTGACAAAAATTAATTTTACTTGTTGCTGTTTTTATTAAGTAGATGTCAAAACTGTGATTTTTTCACTTTTGAGCAAGGATAACTAAGGATACTGATGTAATAGAAAAAAATCAAGATCAGATTCGTAATTAGGAGATCCTAGTCCACCATAAACGGCTATAAAAACAGAGAACAGGAAACCATTGTTGATCTTTAGGGCGATAGGGTTTAAAAAAATGGACCACTGGAGACATGACACTGTTGCAAAATTTGTCTTAAAGTGTAAATTTGTCATTGTATGCAATATATCTCTCATCAAAATCATCATTTTTCCATACTGTGGCTAAAATGTCACAAACGTGGCAATTTGGTCACAAACGTGGCAGCAAAATTTCTTAATTTCGACCTCAAAGCCGTAAATTCACACTTGTAGTTGATCTACTTAAAAGGTGAGTTTTAAGAGTGTGTTTACACAAGATAGCATGAAGAAACTTGCAAAAATCCAAAAAAATTATCTGCCAATTTTACAACTCGAAAAAGCACAGTTATCTAAGAATCACCCATATGGGCATATCCGAAAATAATCTCCTCTTGTATGACCCAGCACGGTGTGCCTTAACCCGTTCTAAATCGGACGTCGTAGCACATCAAATTTTTTTCCTGATTCTGTTTACTTATCGTTCAAATGATGCATAAAAAAATTTTCACTCGTGACTCCTCGACTAAATTTTGAGATAATCGCTTTTCCAATTGGGGCATTTTCCCATACAAAAAGAAAAAAAAAATTTTTTTTAACTACATTAAACAAAAATTAAAATAATCACAATCGATGTGTTTTGCGATGCTAAACGCGAATCCAACCTCAGAATTGCTCTATCGTGTATAGTTTATGAGATATTGTAACCTAAAGACCAAAAAAAGTCGTTTTTTGTCATTTTTTGAAGTCATATAACTATGTAACATATCATTTATTCATCAAATGTGGCTTAGATACTTGAAAGCCCCAATCTTTTCCTTTAAAACCTAATTTAAATTATATTTATATCTTCATGCTTCTAAGAGACATCGTAGACCGAAATATTGTCAAAACGGGTTTTTTGCACTTTTGTGTCTTTTTAGGTTAGGATATCTTTGAAGAAAAAAAAGATATCAACATAACTTAAATTAGGTTTTAAAGGCAAAGATTAGGACTTTAAAGTTGCTTACCAGATTTAACAAAATTAAAATTTCTTTCACATTTTAAACATGTTCAACGAACCGACTACTTCTAAATTCAGCCGTTTGACACTCCGAGAGTTGTTGATACGTGTATGGCATACGGCTGAATTTTGAAATGGTCGGTTCGTTGAACATGTTTAAAATGTGAAAGAAATTTTAATTTTGTTAAATCTGGTAAGCAACTTTAAAGTCCTAATCTTTGCCTTTAAAACCTAATTTAAATTATGTTGATATCTTTTTTTTCCTTAAAGATATCCTAACCTAAAAAGACACAAAAGTGCAAAAAACCCGTTTTGACAATATTTCGGTCTACGATGTCTCTTAGAAGCATGAAGATATAAATATAATTTAAATTAGGTTTTAAAGGAAAAGATTGGGGCTTTCAAGTATCTAAGCCACATTTGATGAATAAATGATATGTTACATAGTTATATGACTTCAAAAAATGGCAAAAAACGACTTTTTTTGGTCTTTAGGTTACAATATCTCATAAACTATACACGATAGAGCAATTCTGAGGTTGGATTCGCGTTTAGCATCGCAAAACACATCGATTGTGATTATTTTAATTTTTGTTTAATGTAGTTAAAAAAATTTTTTTTTTCTTTTTGTATGGGAAAATGCCCCAATTGGAAAAGCGATTATCTCAAAATTTAGTCGAGGAGTCACGAGTGAAAATTTTTTCATACATCATTTGAACGATAAGTAAACAGAATCTGGAAAAAAATTTGATGTGCTACGATGTCCGATTTAGAACGGGTTAAGGCACACCGTGCCAGGTTTTAAGAAATTTTTTTATCCACGTTCAATAACCAAATGTGGTGGAATTTATTCCAAGACATAAAATGAAATTCCCAATAGGTGAACAAAAAAATTTCGACCCGAGATGGTGTCAGGAGGTCGTTTTATCTAAAAATTTTGGGAAAATCGAGATTCCCGATAATATACGGGAGAGCACATGTTTCAGAAGTAGTAGATATGTTACGGGGCACCTTTGCAAATATTCTGGAGTAAAATTCAGAAAAATCTGAAAAAATTCTAGCAAATTCTTTGATGAAAAATAAATTGACTTTGTTTATGATAATTTTTTAATTTAAGAGCCCCTGCCGAGTAAAAAATGAAAAACGAAAAATTTGGGGTAAACAAATGCAATTTTTGGCGATAATCGATCGAGCACACCATAACGACACATAAGGCAAGATGGCGGGATGTCTAACGAATATTCCGGAGTAAAATTTTGAAAAATCGTATGTGGGTCGTGGCGAGAGAATGGCTCAAGAAGTCGAAATCGCTCTTTACGCCCAAATAACAGGTCCGAAAATTCTGAAAAAATTCGAATTCCTTGACAAAAAATAAATCGAGTTTTCTTATTATGTTTTTTTTTGATCCAAGCCCCCCATGTCGAGTAAAAAAAGAAAAACGCTAAGATTTGGGTAAAAAACTATTTTTGGCGGATTGCCAAATTTAGAGTTTTTCGTTTTTTGCTCATCGTGAGGGGCTTAAATCAAAAAAACATTATAAGCAAAATCGATTTATTTTTTGTCAAGGAATTTGCTTGAATTTTTTCATAATTATCAGACCTGTTATGTGGGCGTAAAGAGCAATTTAGACTTTTTAACCCATTCTGTCGCCACGACCCACATACGATTTTTCTGAATATTACTCCGGAATATTTGTTAGATATCATGCTATCTTGCCTTATGTGTCGCTAGGTGTGCTCGATCGATTATCGCCAAAAATCGCAATTTTTTACCCCAAATTTTTCGTTTTTCATTTTTTACTCGGCAGGGGGCTCTTAAATTAAAAAATTATCATAAACAAAATCAATTTATTTTTCATCAAAGAATTTGCTAGAATTTTTTCAGAGTTTTAAGACCAGTTATGTGGTCGTAATGAGCGATTTAGACATTTTAACCCATTTTGTCGCCACGACCCACATACGATTTTTCTGAATTTTACTCCAGAATATTTGCAAAGGTGCCCCGTAACATATCTACCTACTACTTCTGAAATATGTGCTCTCCCGTATATTATCGGGAATCTCGATTTTCCCAAAATTTTTAGATAAAACGACATCCTGACACCATCTCGGGTCGAAATTTTTTTGTTCACCTATTGGGAATTTCATTTTATATGTCTTGGAATAAATTCCACCACATTTGGTTATTGAACGTGGAAAAAAAATTTCTTAAAACCTGGGTCATATAAGCACGGGTGTTCAAAACATTTTTTAACCCTCAAGTTGCATCACTCGGAAAGTGTTTATATTTTCTTGTTCAGGGTACTTTCCTTATCATATAAAAAAAAAAAATTAAGCAAATCCGTCGGGCGCTTTTTTTTTAAATCGAATTTTCCGGTTTTTGCAAAGTTGAGTTAAGTCAAAAATAACATGCGAAAACTAAAATCAATAAAAAGGAACACGAATTGTCATTTTTAACTAACTTTTGGATGCTGAATTCAGATCCGTTAACAAATTCGTTCTATCGCTACAGAATTTTGAGATATCCTAACCCAAAAACTACCAAAATATAAGATTTTTCGTGACTTTTTCCCACTTTTGAGGTGATGTAACAAGACAGTGTAATACTTTGGCATAAAACCTGTTATGTTAGTCAAAAGCAAATATCTTTGTCTACAAATTTTTTTTAAAATTATATCAATATCCTTTTTTTTCTAGGAGTTATCCTAACCTAAAAATTAAAAAAAAAAAAACAAAAACAAGATTTTTGACTATGTTGAGGCTACATAGAGAACGCACGAAATTTTTCTGCTCTTTTGTACTAACTGAATTATTTACTACAATTCCTCGTCTTCAAAATCAGCCATCAAGTGTTCACCTATGAATTTTCCCTTTTTCGTCACAACAATTTTAAGCAAACTAACTTTTTAGCTTCAGTGTATTTCTTATTTTGGCATAACGTTTTTGCTTATCTTGATATCATATTAAAGAGCTCATAACTTTGTATAAAAAAATCATAGATGACTATTTGATAGCTCATTTTGAAGACAATAAATGCAGTTTGTATAAAAGACCAAAAAAATTGGTGCATTCTCGATGTAGCCTCCAACGTAGTCGAAAATCTTGTTTTTGTTTCTTTTTAAACTTTTAGGTTAAGATAACTCCAAGAAAAAAAAAGATATTGATATAATTTAAAAAGAGTTTTGTACGCAAAGATATATGTTTTTGACTAACATAACAGGTTTTATGACAAAGCATTACACTGTCGTGTTACATAACCTCAAAAGTAGGGAAAAATCACGAAAAATCTTATATTTTGGTAGTTTTTGGGTTAGGATATCTCAAAATTCTGTAGCGATAGAACGATTTTGATTTGATCTGAATTCAGCATCCAAAAGTTAGTTAAAAATGACTATTCGTGTTCCTTTTTATTGATTTTAGTTTTCGCATGTTTTTTTTTTGACTTAACTCAACTTTGCCAAAAAACGGAAAATTCGATTTAAAAAACAGCGCCCGACGGATTTTTTTATTTTTATTAATTTTTTTTTTTTTATATGATAAGGAAAGTACCCTGAACAAGAAAATATAAAAACTTTCCGAGTGATGCAACTTGAGGGTTAAAAAATGTTTTGAACACCCGTGTAAGAGGAGATTATTTTCGGATATGCCCATATGTGTTAGTTTTAAAGATACAGTGTTTTAAAGTTAAAAAATATTACTGCACGAAATAAGCTGTGAGCCACTGTAGGTTTAGCGCCAGACGGACTGGAATATGAGCTTGGTTTTTTCTTTCACGTCAGAACCCTGAGTTATCCTTTCTCGGAAGTGCAAAAATCACTGTTTGTACTTAAACAAGTTGTAAGATTATTTTTTGTCAACAGATTTGGATAGCAAAAATTATCCTTAACATGTTGTGTTCATACCATTTTTCAATTAGGTCCCGCCTTTCCGAGTTATAAGCTTTTAAAAATGGATATCGCTCAATAACATACAAACCCTTGCGGACCACGATCGAATGAAAAATGGCAGCTCCATTCTAGATTTAGTGAGTGAACAAACGAAATTTTGAGATTATAATTTAGTAGGTTTATTAAGTAATTCAAAAATAATAAAATATGTTGATAAAAAAACCTTTGTATGTTACAAAGAGACATCCTTTTTTTAAAGGCTTTTAACTCGGAAACCCAATTGAAAAATGTTATGCATACGGCTTGTTGAGGATAATTTTTCTATCCGTATCCGTTGACAAAAACTAATTTTACTACTTGTTGTTTTTGCTATATAGCTATATAGTAGGCCTCAAAACAGTGATTTTTGCACTTCTAAGCAAAGATAACTCAAAATCCTTACATGATAGAAAAAAAAACATAGTTCAGATACGTATGTAATAAGGAGATCCCAGTCCACCATAAACTGCTATAAAAAACTAGGGCGCAAAACTATGGTAGGCCTGCATGGGGGTCAGGGGATAAAAAAAAATAGTAGACCACCCTTGCTCCTGGGTACATCTACTTTTTAATTACTTGAGGTTCTTCATATAAAAATCTGAGCACAGATTTCAGTTCTCATATTTTGCATACTCAAGTCCGTCTAGATCCCGCTCTAATACCCAGTTTCTTTTGATAAGTGTATACAATTATGTTTATTTTCAAATAACGATAATTCATGAACGGTGAACCTCAAAATAAAAAGTTAAAAACGGTTAATGCATGAAGTTTAACCGATCACGCCCATTTTTAATCCCAGGTAGTCTAGTAATATTGTTGTTGTCTGCACCAAATTTCATGCGTCTAACCTTATCTGTTTGGCCGTAATCGTAACTTCAACAGACAGACGCACACATTTACAAAAGGGCCAATCACGACTCAGCAGTGCCAGCAAGGGTCAACATAAAAGTCTGAAAAAATCAGGAAAATTTATTTTCGGCATTTGGAGCGTATTGACGACCGTTCGTCATGACCTTGTATATAGCGGCCACCCAATAAATATAATAAAATGAAAAATCCTTCGTCTTTCATATGTATGTAGATTAGGGCTGTTCAAAAAAAAAAAAATTTTTCGAATTTCCAAGATATACTTTGGCATCACGATCTACATCATGACAGAATATCCCAAAAAATTTTTCAGATTTTTAAATTCATATTTAAAGGTGGCTCAAAGCAGAAATATATTTTTATTATTTTTTTTTTTAGCATTAATTATAAAATGTTGTCAAACAATTTGAAAAATTTGTTTTAGAGTAACTTAAAAACATTCATTTTGTTTGTTTTTTAATGAACTTTAAAACCTACGTTGTAATTTTGACAAAAAAAATTTTACACTTCTTAAAAAACGAAAAACTGCCCTAAGAAGGCGAAATTTTACGGTTTTTCAAAGAAAAAAGTCATCGTGCTTTAAACGAATTGAACATTTTTTAATTTACAAGATCTCATTCAAAAGAGCTCTTAAAAACCTTCAAGACAAGACATGTTATGACTTTTTTGGGCCAGCAGGCTCGATGACATAACGTTTGAAACATAGTAATGCAGCCCTGTGAAGGGCAAACGCTTTTTACTCAAGAGGGAGGCATCTTACAAAAAAGTGCCCATGGCATAAAATGCTTAAAATCATCCAAGGAACAAGTGTGAATTGTTTTTTTTTTTTTTTTGAAAAGTTTATTAAAAATGACGTTGAAAAAAATTTTTTTCTAAAATTAAGTAAAAAAAAAAAAAAACAATTTACACTTGTTCCTTGGATGATTTTAAGCATTTTATGCCATCGGCACTTTTTTGTAAGATGCCTCCCTCTTGAATAAAAAGCGTTTTGCCCTTCACAGGGCTGCATTACTATGTTTCAAACGTTATGTCATCGAGCCTGCTGGCCCAAAAAAGTCTTAACATGTCTTGTCTTGAAGGTTTTTAAGAGCTCTTTTGAATGAGATCTTGTAAATTAAAAAATGTTCAATTCGTTTAAAGCACGATGACTTTTTTCTTTGAAAAACCGTAAAATTTCGCCTTCTTAGGGCAGTTTTTCGTTTTTTAAGAAGTGTAAAATTTTTTTGTCAAAATTACAACGTAGGTTTTAAAGTTCATTAAAAAACAAACAAAATTAATGTTTTTAAGTTACTCTAAAACAAATTTTTCAAATTGTTTGACAACATTTTATAATTAATGCTAAAAAAAAAATAATAAAAATATATTTCTGCTTTGAGCCACCTTTAAATATGAATTTAAAAATCTGAAAAATTTTTTGGGATATTCTGTCATGATGTAGATCGTGATGCCAAAGTATATCTTGGAAATTCGAAAAATTTTTTTTTTTTGAACAGCCCTAATGTAGATAGAGGATATTTCACAAAATCGGTTGCTGTAGATTAGAGCGCCCACAAGATATATGAAATGTGCAAAGTTGTTAATTTGTTTCCTCCCCGTCCATTTCCTGAAATTAGAGATCAAAAAAATAAGATCTCAAAAAAAAATTTGAAATCGGTAGTGGAAAAAACCCATCCGGTTTTCGATTAAAGGTCGAAAAATTTGCTAAAAAAAGCCAAGTCGCTTTGACTGCCCGTTACTTCAAAACTATTAATTTTTTCGTAATGTTTTTAAGCCAACTTTTGTAGAGAATGACTAGGTCAACATTATCTTCTTAGAGAGTTTTGGTCCAAAAATTAAATTTGTGGCTATGTCGGTGCGAAAATTCAAATTTTTTAAGAAAATTTTCATGACTTTTTTCTATAAATTGTTTTTTTGTAATTTTTTAAGGGAGGAATATTTGTTCTGGAATCTTAATATTGCAGGGAATTAAATGTTGATTAATTTAACAAAAAAAATTATTTAAAAATATTAAGCTTAAAGGTATGGAGCCGGTCTCAATGTTGGAAAAAAATAAATATTTTAATTTTTTTTCTTTTAATCGCTACTTTATTGGACGCAAGAAAATACATTGCTGGTTGTTATTAAATGCATCATTTAGAACTATTTTTTGCCTTCAAAATGAGGTATGAAATGGGGTTGTGCGACTTTTTTTCAAAAAGTTATGATCATTTTAAAATGACATCATGAAAGTTAAAAATCATATTTGGATTCTCTATAGCAATTGCCATATTGCTATATCTTTTATAATGCTATTTTAAAATGGTCATAACTTTTTAAAGAAAAATTATACAAGACCATTCTGTAACTCATTTTGAAGAAAAAGAACACTACTAAAAGACACATTTAATAGAAAAGACCAAAACGATTTCGTGCGTGTTCTAGACAACCTCAAAAATCGTATTTTTTGAAAATTAGGGGTGAGATACCTCACAAACCATAAGTGCTATAGCGATTTCGCGTCCAATTTCGAATTCAGCATTAATAAATACATCTAAAATGACTATTTTGGTTTTGGTTTGTTGTCGTTTTTTTTAAATACCGTTTTTCGACCTCATTTTAAAAAACATGCCATGAACCGATTTTTAAAACTTTTTTTCTTATTCAGTAAATACTCACGTGCAATTTCAGTTAACGACAACTTGATTGAAATTTTTTCCTGGTCTGCGTGCACGAAATTTGAAATTTTCGATTATCTCTGCTGGAACAGCCCAAAAACGCACTAAAATGAAATTTTTGTGTTCAGCGATCCCAAATTAGTTTAGATAATATAACTACCAAAATGGTTTCTTACCAAATTAAAAATTAAGAAGAAACAATAAATTTTTTTCTTAACTTTGAAACGAGCTCCATTTCTTAAAAACTAATATTTTTTAATAATTTTTATTTTAAATTAATCAGCATTTAATTCCCTACAATATAAGGACTCCAGAACAAATATTCCGCCCTCTGAAAATTACAAAAAACTAATTTATAGTAAAAAAGTCTCGAAAATTTTCTTAAAAAATTTAAACTTTTGTACCGAAACAGCAACAAATTTAATTTGGATCAAAACATTTTAAAAAGATAATGTTGACCTAGTCATGCTCTACAAAACTTGTCTTGAAAATATTTAGAAAAAATTAATAGTTTTGAAGTAACGGGCAGTCAAAGCGACTTACCTTTTTTTAGTCAATTTTTCGACCTTTGATCGAAAACCGGCTGGGTTTTTTTCACTACCGATTCCAAATTTTTTTTTGAGATCTTATTTTTTTGACCTCTAATTTTAGGAAATGGACGGGGAGCAAGCAAAATCAGAATTTTGCACATATGGGCGCTCTACTGTAGATAGTGAATTTATTTAAATGAAAAAAAGTAGATCTGGAAGCAAATTTTTCGTTTGGAATTAATATCATAGATGACATTTGACTCAATGAAGGGCTTACCGTCAAAAACTAATTTTTGTGAAAATTGTAGATAGAGAGTATTAAATATAAGCCGTCAATATATATTCTTGATCAGCGTCACCTCCTGAGTCGATATAGTCATGTCCGTCTGTCTGGCTGGCTGGCTGACTGGCTGGTTGGCTGTCCGTCTGTGGAAATATTTTTTACGGGAAAACTACTAAAGATAATTCGATGAAATTTGGTACAGTGGATGTACCGTAAATGTTAGCACGTGGGATTGAAAATGAGCGAAATCGGTCAGCGGACACACCTACCGTCCATACAAAAATATATTCAAAATGCAGAGTATTTTTCATGAAAATGCAACCACGATAAACATAAATACTTGGAATGGTTAGCGCAAGCTCTGGGCAAAAACTAAGCGAATTCGAACAAGAGGGCGTGGCACCTCCCATGCAAGCAAAACTTTCAAAATGCCATACTGAAAGAGTTTTTTGAGATAATCCAACTAAATTCCACTCAAACACTAAGGACTATAAATAAAAGCTCTGAGCAACTACTGGATGAGCAAAAGTTTCAAAACGCTATACTGAAAACGTTTTTTGAGACAACCCAACTAAATTTCACTTAGACTCTAAGAACTATAAACGCAAGCTCTGAGGAAAAACTGGATGAACTCGGACAAGAGGGCGTGGCACCTCCGATATAAGCAAATTTGCAAAACGCTATACTCAAAACGTTGTTTGAGACAATCCAACTAAATTGCGCACAGATACTAAGAACTATAAATGCAAGCTCTGAGCATAAACTGGGTGAACTTAGACAAGAGGGCGTGGCACCTTTCATATAAGAAAAAATTTACAAAATACTGCAGTGTAGGCTATTTAACGTTTGGCCAGGCCTGTTACCTTTGGCCCTTACTAGTTTTTCCTAAATTTGAAGCTTAGTGGACTAGAACTTCTAAAGGTCACACGGTGCTCTTGAACAGTCGATAGGTTTTTTGAATATGTGGAGAAAATCTGTGAATGGGGCTTCATTTGCATTAGATTAGTGGTCTGAAAAATGCAAACCACGAAATCTTAGCTGATCATCCCCGCGAAATATCGCAAAAATACATATCCCATAGAAAATAAAAAAATTCAGAAAAAAAACGCGACAAAGAAATATTAAAATAGTTATTTTTAATGTATTTTGCAATGCTGAATCCGAATCCGGCCTTAGAATTGCTATATCTCATACGGTTTTTGAGATATCTACGCCTAAACAAGGAAAAAAAGCCGGTGCTATGTTTTATTGCTGTGTTTTGGAGCTATATAACAGGACGTATATCCGTAAATTCTGATGCAGAAATGGAAAGCTCTAATCAATCTTCTAAACCTAATTCAAATAATGTCGATATCTTTATTTTGCTCGGAGATATCCTAACTTTTTATGCGCACATGACTTTGCAATGGACTTTTCACAGTTTGTGTAGCATGCATAAATAAAGACAATTCCGGTTGCGTTTTTTTTCTAAATTTTTTTTATTTTATATGGGATATGTATTTTTGCGATATTTCGCCGGGATGATCAGCTACGATCTCGGGGTTTGCATTTTTCAGACCACTAAACTAATACAAATGAAACCCCATTCACAGATTTTATCCACATATTCAAAAAACTTATCGACTGTTCAAGAGCACCGTGGTCAAAAGGGAGGAAGAAAACTAAACCATCCATAGAAAGCTGAAAGTATCCCCTTTAGCCCAATATATACTTTTATAACCGCCCGGCCCGCCCGTTGAACACTTTTTTCATTTGAATGAAATTACTCAAAGGAATTATTTACGTAGGCTGCTATATACAGTAAGAAGCAAAACTGTCAACATGTTTGCTATTTTTGACTTAGTACTGCTATAGCGTCCGTTCTGATTACATGACCAACAAGATATATGAACCAAACGGAAGCCTAACCTTTCTTCTATTCAAATATGTGAGCAATTTTACCAAACTTCAAACCATAAAAAAATAATTAAGAAAAACCATTTCGAAAACATGTTGACAGTTTTGCACCACTTTAAGTGATGTGCGTACAAACCTGGAACGTGAATTTTTCCTAGTTTAAAAAAACGATTCCAATAGAGTTTTTTGTGCTGATTCCAAAACTGGCCACAGAATCCCTCTACCTCGTCAGAATTTTGAGGTATCCTAAACTTAAAGTGCAAATAACGACGTTTTTGCTGTTTTTCAAAATAGTTTCAAGGTCGCAAGGATTTTTTCTCTTCTATTCTGTAAAATAAACTTGAACATATTGCTTTTTCCCTTTCCAAAAAAGTGATGATTGGTCATCTACGATTTTTCTATGCAAAGTTATGCCCACTCTAAGATGACATCACGAAACACCCAAAATTCATACTAAGAGTAATTTGGGTATTTTTTGGCCATATTTCTCCGGAAGAATATGTTTATAAACCATTTATACCATTTGAACCATTTTAAGATGACATAAATCCAAACCCTGCCACTATATCCTTTTTATAAGATCTTATGATGTCATCTTAGAGTGGGCATAACTTTGCATAGAAAAATCGTAGATGACCATTCATCACTTTTTTGGAAAGGGAAAAAGCAATATGTTCAAGTTTATTTTACAGAATAGAAGAGAAAAAATCCTTGCGACCTTGAAACTATTTTGAAAAACAGCAAAAACATCGTTTTTTGCACTTTAAGTTTAGGATACCTCAAAATTCTGACGAGGTAGAGGGATTCTGTGGCCAGTTTTGGAATCAGCACAAAAAACTCTATTGGAATCGTTTTTTTAAACTAGGAAAAATTCACGTTCCAGGTTTGTACGCACATCACTTAAAGTGGTGCAAAACTGTCAACATGTTTTCGAAATGGTTTTTTGTTAATTATTTTTTTATGGTTTGAAGTTTGGTAAAATTGCTCACATATTTGAATAGAAGAAAGGTTAGGCTTCCGTTTGGTTCATATATTTTGTTGGTCATGTAATCAGAACGGACGCTATAGCAGTACTAAGTCAAAAATAGCAAACATGTTGACAGTTTTGCTTCCTACTGTATATTTCTATCCTAGGCAACACTAATGTCACTAGCTAAAATCTGGCAACACCATAATAAAGTTTGATATTTTTTAGCATAAACGTACTCAAAACGTTTTGACGTACGACCATCATTTGTGTTGTTTACACTGACTTGAAAAAATCAATTTGGCAAAAAAATGGAATTAACTCGTGAACATTTTCGTGCGATCATTTTTTTTACAACTTTCGACGTGGATAATCACGACAAGAGTGCATCGATGAACTTAAATCTTTGTATGGCGATAAAGCACCATCCATAGCACTGTGAAAAACTGGTTTAATTAATTCAATCGTGGCCGACGCTCGCTCAAAGACGAATTCCGTGAAGGTCGTCGAAAAACGGCCGTTGTGCCAGAGAACATTGATGCCGTGCGTGAACTGATAATCAAGATCGTCATGTGACATACCGTGAGATAGAGACATCCTTGGGCATTAGTTACACTCCAATACATTCGATTTTGCATGAACACTTAGTTGTAAAAACGTTTGTTCTCGTTGGTAACCCTATAATTTATCAATCGCTTAAATTACACAGTGCGACAAAATGGAAAAAAATTTTAACCCCTGGGGTCTCATGAAGTTTTTCTGATAGGTTATCAAAAATAAAAATACACACATTTCACCGAATATGAGTATCAGTGGCTCCTCAAAGCTTAAAATTCGCATTTTATATGAAATTTTGAGATTTTATGAAAAAACCATCTGATTATGAAATGGTGCTCATATCCATACCTTTAATTTAAGATATAGCACTTGACAATCCGCATGGTAGTTTTTGTTTTATAAGCAAAACCATTTTCGATGTATTTTTTTTTTTTCATTTATTTCGGAAAATAAAAAAAAAGTCATCACAAACAAAGTCTTCTAATATTGAAATCAGAGCTGGGCGATAAGGATTACGGTTAGCAAACGATTACGATTACAGTAATCCTTAAAAACAAAAAAAGACGATTAGGATTACAGTAATCGTTCATCGAACGAGCTAAGATTACGATTACAGTAATCGTAATTTAAAAAAAATGAAAATTACGATTACTGTAATCGTAATCTAAGTTCGTTCGATGAACGATTACTGTAATTCTTATTTCGATTTTTTTAAATAAGGATTACTGTAATCGTTGCAAAGGATTACTCTTGTTAAATATCAAAAGAAACACTGTTATAAAATGTGTTTCAATGAAAACATTATTTATACAATAATAATAATGAAAGTATATCGCGACCTTAGAACAACAGGGTTCTAACTGACATTTTTTGTGAAATTGAGTTATATATTGCTTCGTACTAAATAGACCACGCTCTTTCGATTACCGCTACTCAAATATTTCTATCTCGTATGGTTTCTGAGATAATAAATGAAATTGAGATGCACAAGGTTCTATCTACACATTTTCGAATTAAAATTAATTTCACAAAGTTCTAACTGCCAGATAGAACTTTGTGCTTCTGTAAGAGAGCAGCCAAATTAGATAAAATCGTGTAATTTTGTCAATCAAGCCCCGATTATGAACCAACATAGCTCATTTTGTTAGTAATTGAACTTAGAAAAAACTAGCACTCAAGATTTATGCAGTTTTTAAAAAAGGTCGAAAAACGGTTTTGGAAAATTGAAGAATTCGAATCAAAAATAGTCATTTTCGATAAACTTGCCAACGCTAAATCCGAATCTGGCATCAGAATTGTTATATCTTATAGTGTTTTTGAGATATCCTACGCCAAATGTTCAAAAATGATCAAAAACACGATTTTTGAGGTTGTTTTGAAGGCGTCCAAAATTGTTTTACTCTTTTCTATTGAATGCAACATTTTAGTACTGTTCTTTGTCTTCAAAATGAGCTATAAATTGGTCTTGTGTGATTTTTCTTTAAAAAGTTATACTCGCTTTAAATGATACATAAAAGTATGTCAATTCCATTTACTAACAAAATAAGCCATGTCGGCTCAAAATTGGAGCTTGTTTAACAAAATTACACGATTTTAACTAATTTCCCTGCTCTCTTAGAGAAACACAAAGTTCTATCTGCAAAAAAAAAAAAATCTTACAGAAACACAAAGTTCTATCTGACAGTTAGAACCTTGTTTCTTAATTTCAAGTACCTTATCGTTTAGCAACAAAGTTCTATCGATTTTTTTAAACTTAAATTCCTTATTAATTAGACAACGTAATTTAATTATTTTAGTATCAATGAAATCCTCGCTACAATCAAATGCTTGTAATATAAATAATATTGTGATTAAAATCAATTCCTAAAAGTTATACGACACGAAATATTCAAATATAGATTTCTCGAAAGTGATGTGAGTGTAGATAGAACCCTGTTGTTCTAAGGTCGCGATATAGTGAAAAAATTAGAAATTTTCAATATAAACAAAACATTAAGAGTTTTTAACGCAGGTAAGAAAGACAAAAAAAAATAAAGAAAATTGATTTTCCGGTGATAAAAGTTCATAATTTACATGTACCTATTTAAAACATGCATATATTTAATTACAAAACTCAATATTAGCTTTTAGCAATACTAATTTTTCAAATGAAAAGTCAGAAAGAGCATGCAAATGGGGACTATTTATCATGCCAGCGAAAGAGAATAATCTTTCTACTGAAATCGCGTTTTAATTTTGTATATTTCTAGAATTACTTTTTTAACGATTATTCTAAAAATCCTTATTTAAAAAAATTTCAATAAAAGGATTACTGTAATCGTTCATCGAACGAACATGGATTACGATTACAGTAATCGTAATCGTAATTTTGATTTTTTTAAAATTACGATTACTGTAATCGTAATCTTAGCTCGTTCGATGAACGATTACTGTAATCCTAATCGTCTTTTTTTGTTTTAAAGGATTACTGCAATCGTAATCCTATACGCAATCAATTACACATGTAATCCTTATCGCCCAGCTCTGATTGAAATAGCAGAATTCTTACAGTTTTGCTTATAAAACAAAAACCACCATCAGGATTCTCAAGTACTATAGCTTAAATTAAAGGTAAGGACACGAGCAACATTTCATACTAGGATGGTTTTTTCATAAATCTCAAAATTTCATATAAAACGCGAATTTTAAGCTTTGAGGAGCCATAAAATGGAAAAAATCACTGATACACATATTCGGTGAAATACAAGTATTTTTATTTTTCATAACCTATCAGAAAAACTTTATGAGACCCCAGGGGCATTTTTGTGTTGCACTGTGTTATCAATGAAAAAATTAATTTTCTTAACTCACTGTAACCAAAACAAATAGCACTTGTACATCAAAACGTTGTGAGTACGTTTTTGCTAAAAAATGTCAAACTTTATTATGGTGTTGCCGGATTTTAGCTATTGACTTTAGTGTTGCCTAGGCCAGAAATATATATAGCAGCCCACGTAAAAGGCGTAGCCCTATAAGCAAGCAATGGTGTGCTGAATTTTAGTTTTAGTTATTTTGTTTCAAATAACACTAGTTTACAGCCAAAATTCCCATTGAATGCCATTATTCATTTTATATGTAAAATGGGCTGCTGATTCCGAAAATCGCATTATTTTTTTTTTTTTTTTCTTTCGTGTCGTTTTCGAGATATCGGTCATTATCGGTTTTTGGACCGAAAAAAAAAATATAGTTCCACTTAAGTACAAATATCTCAAGAACCAATGTCTGTGTTTAAACGTTTTGTATGTCATATTAAAGGTATTTAAATTACATACAAATGATACTCACATCACTTTTTGGTTGGTTTGTTAGTTTCGGCAAAATACATTGATTTCGTAAAAAAACATTTTTTTTTTTTCGAAAATATTAAGAAAAAATCGAAATCAACTTCAAATTTATACAAGAAAAAATAACATTTTTATAATATTTTGTTTTTTTGTGTCATAGACTATATATTTATAATGAAAATAAGATACCACTTAAGAAAATCGATGGAAAAATGCAAAAGATGTATACAATTCCTTGATAAGTTACCAAAATGGGTTTTTCCCTATTTTTCCTTTTTTATACCTTACACCCAGGGTATATTCACTTTGTCCTTCCGTTTGTAACGCAGAGAAGGAGGCGTGGCAGATATAGAAAAGTTTATATATTCTTGATCAGCGTCACCTCCTGAGTCGATATAGCCGTGTCCGTCTGTCTGGCTGGCTGGGTGCCTGGGTGTGTGTGGAAATACATTTTTTGGGAAAACTGAGCAACATAATTCAATGAAATTTGGTGCACAGCCTCCGTCGTAAAAGTTAACTCGGGGGATTGAAAATGAGCGAAATCGGTCAACGGACACGCCTACCGCCCTTACAAAAAATATATTCAAAATGCAATAATAGCAGCATTATTCGCAATAACAGAAGCAAAATACACATGAGTAATAGGGAAAGTAAACATAAGCTCTGAGCAAAAACTAGGCGAATTCGGACTAGAGGGCGTGGCACCTCCCATATAAACAAAAGTTTCAAAATTTTATACGGAAATCGTTTTTTGAGATAACCTTACCAAATTACACTCAAACACTCGGAGCAATAAATGCATGCTGTACGCAAGATCTAGGTAAACTCGGACAAGAGGGCGTGGCACCTCCCGTATAAGTAAATGTTTCAAAATTATATAATGAAAGTGTTTTTTGAGATAATCAAACCAAATTTCACTCAAACACGAAAAACATTAATTGTAAACTCTGAGCTTAAAGTAGGCGAAGTAGGATTAGAGGGCGTGGCACCTCCCATATAAGCGAAAGTTTCAAAATGCTATACTGAAAGATTTTTTAAAGAACACCTAACCGAATTTTACTCAAACACTCAGGACAGTAAATGCAAGCTCTACGCAAAATCAAGGTAAGCTCGGAGGTGAGGGCGTGGCACTTCCCATATAAGCAATTTGTTCTTATACTCTCCAAATAATATACTTTAAATGCAGTGTAGGGTATTTAGTTTTTGGCCAGGCCAAAGATACCACCCTTACTAGTTTTATAATAAACTGTTCGACAATTTGAAACCTTTTGTAAAACACATGAGAAAATCCAAAAAAAGTCGGCGTTAAAAAAAAATTCCCGTGTCTCGTCGTTTTTCTCCAGTATGTCAGATTGTTTTTATTCGATTTTTGAAGTTTTTTAATCCACTGTACATGAAAGAAACAAAATAACGCATTCTTGTGCTAAATCGATGAATCTAACTATATGATCCTTACATCTGAGGTGTATCATGTGTTCAGTAAACTTATGCAGGATATTGCGACGAATATTTTTGTAGAAAAGAATGCGTTATTTTGTTTTTTTTCATGTACAGTGGATTAAAAAACTTCAAAAATCGATTAAAAAAATCTGACGTGCTGGAGAAAAACGACGATACACGGGTATTTTTTTTTTAACGCCTACTTTAAGAATTTGTTGGATTTTCTCATGTGTTTTATAAAAAGTTTCAAATTATCGAACAGTTTATTACAAAAAAACGAAAAAAATAGGCGAAAACGTATTGTAGTAATTTATCAATGAATTGTATACAACTTTTACATTTTTCCATCGATTTTCTTAAATAGTGTCTTATTTGCTTTACAAATATATAGACTATGATATAAAAAAACAAAATGATTTTTTAAATTTTTTTTCTTGTTGATTTTGACTTTTTTTTCATTTTTTCGGAAAAAAATAAGTTTTTTTTCAGATATCAATTTCTTCCTCCGAAAATAACAAACCAGCCAAAAAGTGATGTGAATATCATTTATAGGTAATTTAATTGCCTATAATATGACATATAATACGTTTAAACACAAACATTGGTTCTTGAGATATTTGTACTTAAGTGGAACTATCTTTTGGAAGCTAATGCTTCCTTATCGGACGTTTTGAGAGGCAGAGTCTGAACAGCGAAAACATGCAACGAAAAAGTGTAACGGATGTTTGCAACGAAAATGCGTCACACATATAAAAATAGAGACGTACTGTATACAAAGTACAGTATACAGTATATATGTATGTATACATATATATATGTTTATAAACATTGCGCGCACCAGCTCATGCTCTCTCTCTCTCTCTCACTTATTTTTCGAACGTAAGAGGGGCGCTCATATATATAAAATATCAATTTATTATAAGTTTTAACTATAATAAGTTTTAGCTTATTATATTAGCTTATAATAAGCATTAGCTTCCAATATCATCGGCCACTCCCCGAGTGCCACCTGCCGTTTTTATTTTTTCGGTCCAAAAACCGATAATGACCCACGGCCCGCTTGACAAAATTTAACTGAAAGGTTCGAGGACGACAGAGTTTTTTGTTGGGTTCTTTTCAGGACATTATCCTAAGTCAATCCTGACAAGAATTCATATCGTAACACGTGCCGATTTTGAAAACGGACCGTTTTTGCTATTTTTAAACGAATATTTTCAAATGTTTGCACTAAATACCGTTTATTTGTGCATATATCGACCTCGGCTACACCCATATGTGAAAGCTCATTCAATTCTACGAATATTTGCCCAAGGAACCATACCTCTGCGTACAACTTTAGTTTGGTGCATTTTCGATCGAAAATTGTACCTTGCATTTAATATTTTTTTTTTTTTTGTTTTCATACTAAATTTTGAAAATTCTTATAGAGACAAGAGTAATGTCATAATATGATTTGGCTGGTATTCTCTCAGTAATCAATTAGATTAGGTTCTGTTGATGATATTTATTCCAAAAAATTATATTGGTCAAATAACCAATTTATAATAAACGATTCATATTTTTACATGGATTTTTGGTATATTGTTCTGTAAAAGTAAAAAAAGCGGCTAATTTATTTCCTAAAATGCGCCGAACTAAAGTTGAATGCAGAGGTATTTTTGTAAACTAGTGTAATCAGAGATGTAAAAAATACTTTTTTAAAAGAACTTTAATCCAAAATACAAATACTTACATAATTTTAGTATTTCAAATGCAAATACCAAAAGTTTGAAGAAAAAAGTATTTAAATACAAAATGCGAAATACGTATTTTTTAAAATAGATTTTCTTCCAAAATACCTTTAGTTAATCGGCAGGCGTACTTTTTTTATTTGTGTTTCTTTCTTCTAATAAAATACGTTAAATACTAATCTAAGTCTTTTTATTTATTATAATAAAATTTTTTATGTACAATGTTATGTTATAATCTCTTACATTTTTTAGGACCTGCCCTCTCACGTGTCTAATTAATGACAATATGAACAGGAAATGAAAATACAAATAAAACACAGAAAATAAAAATAGACATTTTGCATTTTGTATATGCATTTCAAATAAATGTATTTTGTATAGGTATATTTGGTAAAGGTCACTTTTAATATTTATAAGGTTAAAAAAACGAATTTTTTAAAAAGGCTAATTTTAGCGACTGAAAAAATTAATAAAAAACCGTTTAAATAAAATTTTTTGAGTTTAAAAAATAATTTTCTATTTGTTTGCCGACGTTTCGCAGTTTTTTTGACTGCTTCATCAGGGCGTCTTTCTTAAAATGTATTTTGACTTTTCACATTACTTAACAGGATTTTGTAGTTTTTCTATCCCTTTTTACTCTACCTCTATAAAACTGGTGGTATATACAGTGCCGTGCATAACATTTGCAACCAAAAACATGTTACTTACCCTATTTCGTCGTGCCGGATGCGTCTTCCAGCTAGCTAGCTCGATCAGGCCAGTGTATGGTTCATCCCAACGCATCCAGTTGAGGGAGCACAATAAACCTGTCTTTCGACAAGTAAACAACAGCGTAAAAAAAAAATGACTTCGAAAACCAAACCGAGCAAAAAATATATGATTACAAAAAAAAAATATTTCGCCTAACTAGACTGCCCCGATCACTTTCGCCAATTGAGTCTGGTGTTGTGACTCCATAGCGTCCCTACCCAACCGTAGTAATTACATTTCAAACGTAATTACCCCTAAAACAAAAATCTACGAATTTTTTATTATGACTATGACGTCATCTTGCCCTTCAAAATCCGCCCAAGCCACCCCCTATTATGCGCTTAGCAAGCCATAATAATTTTCGAAAAAATTTAAAAAAAAAAAAAAAAAAAAACATAAACTGAACAAAAGAAATATCGACAAATCTATTTCAGCGCCACCATAAAAATCTGAAATCTTCCAAGAGTAGCCAAAAGAAGAAAAGCTATAATTTTCAGCTTTGCTGTTCATAAACATTAAGTTTTATTTACATAAAGGCTTAAACAAAAATAAATAATCTTCTTATTTTCTTTTTACATTGATATGTTCAAGCGAATAATACTTTAAACAAAATCTAACATTTTTAATGATTAACAAAAAAAAAAGGTTCTTAACTTTTAAGCAAAAAAACTATTCCATAATAAAACAGAACAACAAAATTCTTATAAGACAAAAACTGAAAAACCTCTCATCTAAATCTTAAATACATATAACGAAATAAATATTGGTAGTTTTTCTACAATTAACTAACGCAACGAAAATTAACCTATACTACCTTATGGGATCTTTTTGTAATCGAGCGTTCATACCTCGTATATGTTTTAATTATTTTTAAAAATTTTATATTTTTTCTGAAAGAAAAAAATCAGACCTAATACCTGCCTACCTCGAACGAGCTCATTAGAGGGGGGAATTAAAATAGGTATAAAAATAAAGAAAGCAAAAAAAAAATCAAGATGAAAGCAGCACCATAAAAATTTCTTCCTATGATGATTTTGAAATGTTTTGTACCAAATGGTATCTTTTGTTTAAGCACTTTAGTTCTTTTAATTGTATATATCGTTTCTTTTTTAAAGGACAAATTCCTTTTTTCTTCTTTCGTTTTTAAGGACAATATAATAACTTATTTTTTTTTAAATCCTTTCGTCCTTTCTTTTTTGCACTATCGGGTTGTTTCACTAAAATTTTGACAATTTTTCTTTTTCGTTAATTAATAAAATACGAACATTATTGTATCGTTTTATATTTTTTTTTAAATTTTTTTAAATATTGTGAACATATTTTCGTTTTTTTCGCGTATCCTTTTTTATTTTATTTATTTACTCGTAGGATCGCGCACAAAACACGAATCGCTCGCAATTTAACTTTGTAATATTTTCACAAAAAAAAACTGGACGACTTTAATTTAAGGTTTTAATTTTCGACGTCCTTAGAAAAATATTCGTTTTATAGCGTATCCTTTTCACTCGTAGGATCGCTCACAAGATCGACCGACTTTTTACTTTTTAACTCCGAGTCGAGAATTTACTTTTACAACCTGGTGTTGCGTGCAACTCAAAACTGACTGACTCTTTTTTCTATTTCCTATACCTCGTTACTTCTTTTGGCTACACAAATGATCAACAATGATTTCAGTTGCTAGCGCTGAAAATTTTATCAATCGTACGATTTGCGAAACCATTCTACAGGGTGAATGTCCTTAGATATGAAACCTTGAATTTGTTTTCTGCGACATAGAAAAGCATGCAACAAGTTTCCTTTTTAAGTTTTTTTAAAAAAAAAAAAAAAACAAAAAAAAAATACCTACAGCTTAACTGTTTATATTCTTATGAAGGTTCTTCCTGGTTCAACGTCCTTAGATATGAATCCTTGGAATTCCTATATTAGCTATATTAATTGTTGGTGCTGTTATACATAAACAAATTATCCTATGCCACTAATTAAATCAGTTCTAAGTCCAATTAAACCCTACCTATAAGATACATAAGACATCTATCCAAACGATGCAACACCAGGAGCACAGAAAAGATCACACACACACTTCTTTGTCCAAAAATGTGTCTGCGCATATCATAAACGGCTTTTTATGACTCTAATTGCATCTTCTGTTTTGGTTTGCAATTTTCTAATTTTCTATTGTGGGTGTTGTTGCAATTTTACAAGAAGTACCACTACTCAACTTGTTTACCTTTTTTTTTATAAGTAAGCGTATGTATGTATGTACAACCAAGTTTTATTGCTTTGTTTACATTAGAAACGCAGATGCTTTACATTGATTTTAGTCAATTTTGTTTTAAGATCTGATCTGATCTTCTGATCTTTTGCAATTATGTTCCCAATGGGGAATGGAGCGCATCAACAGCGCATCTCTCTTGTTTCCAAAAGCGTTGAAATTAACATTGGCATGTCATTGGAAGGAAGCGCTTCGTTCTCGCTACCAGAAATGCTCTTTGGAAGCGCATCGCTCTCGCATTCAGAAATGCTTTTTGGATGACAATAAAAATATTTAACAAATTAATTTTTAATTGAAACTTTACGTCTTTCGCCACAAGATTCATCATTTTGATGTAACTATAATTATTTTTATTTACTAAATTATTTCTAATTGAAAAATTGCAAGTTGAAAAACTTTTGTGTTTGATCTCGGCCGGAGTTGAACCGAGGACCGGTTGCTACAACTCTCAATAGCAGTGCCAGTCGCTAGACCACTGCTCCATCCTCGCGCTCTTACGAAGCCGACTTATTGATTTATTTTGTTTTGTACGTTAATACGTGACCGAAAGCGCTTCGTTCCCGCTACCAGAAATGCTCTTTGGATGCGCATCCAGAATTGGTCTTTGGATGCGCATCGCTCTCTCATCCAGAAATGCTTATGGAAAAATGTCCAAAATATCGGTAAATGTCCAGAAGTATCGAAATACACCGAAGAAATCGGTAAAAGCCCAAATGTATCGAAAAACATTTAAAATATCAGCAAAAGTCAAAAATTATAGAAGAACATCTAAAGTATACTTAGGTAAAAGTCCAAATATAACGAAAACATCCAAAATATAGGTAAAAGTAGAAAAGTTTCGAAAAATATTGAAAAACATTTAAAATATCAGTAAAGGTCCAAAAATGTCGAAAAACATCCTACATATCGGTAAAAGCCCAAAATTATTGGAAAACATTGAAGAAATCGGTGAAAGTTCAAATACATATATCGAAAAATATTCAATGTATCGAAAAGGGTCCAAAAGTTTCGGAAAATATTGAAACACAACTAAGAAATTGGTAAAGTCCGAGTTTATAGAAAAACACCCAAAATATCGCAAAAAATTCGAAAAATGTCGAAAAACATCCTATCACCTAATTCTGTTTTTACACGGTAGATTGGTTCCAGAAAAAACCGTGTATAAAAAAACCGTGTAAAAAAAGACACTGACCGTATACAAAAATAGGTGATTGGTTCCTTATCTTTAAAACCTATTAAAATTAGTGAAAAACAAGGATTTTTTAAGAACAAGTATTAATGTTTATTTTATTAAATCACATATATAATGTGTTTTTACACAAGCATAAGTATTAAAGAAAAATATGTATGCAATCTTATTTCAAAAGTTATGTTAATTAAATGTATTTATGACAACCCAACGGGAAACGGAAGCGCATTGAAACGACTTCAGTTACGCTTCTAGGGAAGCAAGAAGCTGCTTCCAGTACTGTTCTCACTGCTTATCTATTTTAACACAGCATGTCCTAGCGGAGATGCAAATCTTCAGAAGCACATGAAATACGCTTCAAATACGCTTCCGTGGAAGCACACATTTGGAGGCATATGAAATACGCTTCCGTGGAAGTTTTTCAAAATTTTAAGTTCCATTTCACAAAAATTACTTTTTTTCTGTAACTTTTGGTAGATTTGTGAAATTTTATAAGCAAAAAAAAAAAAAAAAAAAAAATAGAATTTGAAAAATTTTGTATGATACTAGAGATGTGCTTCTATTGCGTTCTTTTTGGAAGCAGCTTCATTTCTTCCCGTTAAGAAGTTCAGGAACTAAAAAAAATCCAATAAAACAGCTTTGTTGTTAACAAAAAGAATAGGTTTTTAAATTTTTTAGGTAAGAAAAAACTAAAATGATAATCATAAATGCAGGAACATAAATTTAATTGCTGTCATCATCAGTTACTCTCATTCGCTTTGGTTGTATGCAATAAGGGAATTCCCCTAAATTTGTGATATGAACACATTTCGCAAAAATTAACAAATAAAATTTAAGCCCAAAAAATTTTGAATCGTGCTAAATGGAATAAAATCGTGTAAAAGTATTTTTAAAAAATTATTTTCAAACCGTGTTAAATCAAAACCGTGTAAAAAAAGACCGTGTAAAAACGGAATTAGGTGTATATCGGTAAAAGTTCGAAAGTTTTGAAAAATATTGAAACACATAGAAGAAATCGGCAAAAGTCTAAGTTTATTGAAAAACATCCAAAATATCGGTAAAATTACAAAAAAGAAATCGAAAAACATCCTATATATCGGTAAAAGCCCAAAAGTTTTGAAAAATATTGAAACACATTGAAGAAATCAGTGAAAGTCTAAAAACAAAATATCCAATATATCGAAAAAAAATCAAAAGTTTCGAAAAATAGTGAAATATGTACATCAAAGAAATCGGTCAAAGTCCAAGTGTTTCGAAAAACATCCAAAATATCGAAAAAGGTCAAAAAGAATTGAAAAATATTGAAAAACATGTAAAACATAGTTAAAAGTCCAAAAATATTGAAAATATTGAGTTGGCATCACTGACGAAATCACTCTCATTTTTGCTCTCATCAACAACACAACATCAAGAATAAAAAAAAAAAAACAATAAATGAAAGAGACGGAAAAGACAACAACAGCACATAACTCATGGCGCAGCAAGCTATAGCGACTGAAATGCAAACGATAATTTTTATGCAAGCATTGAATTTTTTTTTTCAACAACTTCATACTAAAAAAAAAAAGGTTTATATTAAAAAAACCAAAAAAATAAGTATACATTCCCGTTCCTTTTTACCCGTAGAACGTTTTAAAAAAAAAATTATTAAAATCGGTTCGGTATATTTTGCACCAAATCGTTACATAGGGTTTTCATATAAGCAATTTTATATAAATTGTATAGATATGCATAAACCTATTTTGTTGCAATCATGCAACAACAACAACAAATGAGATAACGCATATGAAAGCTTTGGATAAGCTCGAAAAGATATTTTACGATGCATTACATTTTAGATATGTAATGTATATTCGAACATGGATCGTATGGATTCAAAATGAGAAATTTTCGAAATTCGACCTAGAGACACACGCTACAAAACTTTTTACTTTCAAGGCCTGGCGACGAAAGTAAATAGCAAAGTGTGTTCGGTAATTATTCAGCTTTGAAGAATATATATATTTTTTTATCTTTTTGTATCTCTAGTTTAGGTTTGAGATATTCGATTAAGGTTAAATAGCCCAACCCGCGGAACACCCACACCCTGAAAAGAGTCTCTTCTATAAATTCAGCCTGGTTAAGAAAATGCGTTGATTTAACTAAATTCAATCGAGCTATGTAAGTGGTTAGCACGAAAATATCGCTACTATATCATAGGAAAGAACTTTAATATGTTATATAGCGCATACACAAAAAAATAATTACGTTGATGATTTAGCCATGAGAAATTAGTATACATAAAAAAATTTTATGTTGCTGAAATTACAATCAGACAAATGCAAAAAAAAAAAAATATATTGTACCGTTATCGAGCTTTTCACTGTTTCAAGTCTTTTGCATGAAACATGCCTATAGATTTACCTTGAAGATTTTCAATTTCATAGATATTTTTACCAATTGATCTTACGATTCTACACTTGCTAAACTTTCTGCAGAATTTCGCGTTTATATTGCGTGTAAAGTCACTTAGGACGAAATTTCTTTTATATATCTCCTGTCCAGGGGTAAACGTAATTTCTCTGGCCCGCTTATTATATTGCCTTGAACTTTTTTCATATGCCTTATGAAGATTATTTTTAATGTTTTCCCGCAACAACTGCAACTTATCAGACCTTTTGTAAGTTACATTTCCGCGTCTTCTATGGAACTCAATTTCTTTGCAAGCTCATAGTCATATCCATGCGTGTACGTATGTTGGCCATATAAAGCTAAATACGGACTGACACCGGTGGACTCATGAATGGAGCTCCTCAGCGCGCATTCAATTTCAGATATGTTCGTATGGCTGCCAACACTGATTGGTTAACACGCTCCGAAGCATTTGCTTGCGGGGCATGATACGCGTTTTTTATATATTTAATTTTATAAGCATCAATCATGGACTGAAAATCTTTCGCTACGAATTGCTTACCATTGTCACTGTGTATTATTTCTGGTGTGCCAAATTTATGAAAAATATCGTGAACGAGAAAATTTACAACATAAGTAGTGGTTGCTTCTTTCATTGCCTTTAAAAAGATAAATTTAGAAAAATGATCGACGACTATGAATATGTATGCATGGCCTCTTTTTGATCGCGGGTACTTTCCCAAGAAATCGATATATAGCTTCTAAAAAGGCCTAACAGTATCAACTTCTGCACCCATGCTTGGTCTCAAAATACAATTTTCAGATTTTGTTTCTTTACACGTACTACATTATCGCACAAAATTTTCGCAGCCTATAAAGCGTTTTCGTTGCGCCACCATGGGCTGCAGTTTTAGAGTCGTGTAGAGTAGTAACTGGAGGTATTTTGTATTCTTATTTCATTCCTTTTTGTATACTCGAAGCCAGCACAACTTATTTTATAATTCAATTAGTTTTTCATATTTTAAATAAACTCTTAAAATAAAACAATACATACACACATACATACGTGCATACATAGACACATACCCAAGGGGAAAAGAAGTGATTCAAAAACCTTTCTGAAGTGTATCTTCCTCACCAATAAGCGCTTCCGCTCCGTAAGAACTATTCTTTCTTTTTAACATTGCATGTCATAGGATGTAAGCGCGCTTAAGCTTACCGCAGTCTGACGCTTATTTGAAATGCTGCGGCAAGTGTTTTTTTTAATAAAATTAAATAGATAGAAACATATTATTTTTACTTACATTTACCAACTCTTTAGACAGCTACACCAGTGCCCGATGATATGAAGAGGTATTAAGCAAATGTTATCCAAACAGAATTTAACATTCGCATGCTCCTACACCCTTACATAGAATCATTCTGTAATCAGTTTCAATTTATTTAAACAAAAGTAAATTAATAAGGGAAAGGAAAATAGAAAAGTGAAATAAAAGTTGCAGAATAAAAAATGTTTTGATAAAAAAAAAAAAAAAAAAAAAAAATAGCACAAACGTTTTTGAAATCAGCGCGATCTAGTTATTGGAAATTGATACCCATTTTTTAAAAAATGCTTCAACCACGCCTTTACTTTGCGTGGGAGGTAGGTGTGTCCGGTTTTTTTTATTTTAATGTAAAAAGCATTTGCACCAAATTTCAAAAGCCTAGTTTTATTATAACTATATATTATATATGACCGCCGTTCAGTACAAACTCGTCCACTAATCTAGATGGAATAAAGTCAACTCCGGTTTGGAAGCAGCTAGAAGGCTAAATATATTATAGAAAGGGTACTTCACAATAAAAATGGGCGGTATACGTAAAGTGGGCGTGGCGCAACTTCTATAGGTAGTAGGTAGAGACCCGAGTTTTTAAGGTTTTACTTTATTATGGAAGCAGTACTTTACACGAAAATGAGCGGTGGGCGTAGTACATGCGTTCTTCGTTCACTTCTTGTTAAATTACACATTATAAAGCTTTTTCCGTGTAATTATTATTTTTTAAAAGTCTCTAGGTTGTACTGCGACCTAAAAGATCTTTTGTACAGCCTCTTTCACTATCAAAACAGTTCCAGACTATCTATAAATCTTGTTACTGCCATCGGATTAATTTTACCTATGTCACCTGGATCTAAAATCTCAGCACCTAGGTACTAAATTCTGCGTTTAAACGCAGCAGGGCATGCACATAGCACATGCTCTGCTGTTTCCAAGTCCTCTAAGCAGAGTCTGCAGAATCATCGTCTACCAGACCCATCTTTTTTAAGTGATAATTAAGTTTACAGTGACCCGTCATTATCTCACTGTACGTTTTTATATGTTTTCTACTGAGGTTTAAAACAACTTCTGCCTTAATATGTTTTGGATCGATCAGCCTCTTCGCCTGTCGCATACCTTCTTTGGCTCTTCAATGATCGGAGAGGCTTTCCTTTTCCCATTTCCGTATTAAGTTATTTTTAAAACTGTTGTTTACTCCGCAGAAGGGTTTTGGGCCTATGAAAGTCTGCCCTTTCGTTGCCTTCGTGCCCCTCGTGCCCTGGTATCCAAACTAGAGTAACTTCATTCCTCCTGGATAGGGCTTGAAGAAGTTCAAAACACTACCAGACAAGCTTGGAGTGCATTGAAAAAGCCATTAGTGATTTTAGAGTTGCTTGGCTGTCCGAGTAAATGTATATGTCGATGCCGGAAGTGCCCCTTCTTAGACATTCTCTAGCGAACAACTCTAAAGCGTGGACCTCCGCCTGAAAAATGGAAGCTGTTTTTCCCATTGCACCTGCTTTCTGGAGTCTTGGTCCCACAACTCCCGCTCCCGCGCTGCCATCTTCCATTTTGGACCCATCAGTGAACCATACCTGTGAGCCCTGTTTTACATTTATGTCCTTCCTCTTGCATTCAGCGCGGTCATTGATTACCACTTTGAATTTTCTAGAGAAAACAAATTTTTTACTTAACTTGTCGGAGACCAAACGGCATGGTGTGTCCCAGAATATATCCAGGATTTTCAGATGTCCTGTTAGATTGCCTTCTTTAAGTTGTTGTAAATGAGGTAGTCTGAGGGCCGCACAGGCTGCTTCCTTCTTAACCATAAGTTGAAGAGAGGTGAGACCTGTAAGCATGCCTAGAGAGCTACTGTCGGGCACGTCCTTAGTGCCCCTGTAATACCCAAGCAGGCTATTCTGAAGATCCTGTTTAGTTCATTCTGAGCCTTTACTTGGTCTACCTTTGGCCACCATGCTAATGCATCATAAGTGATCATTGGTACGGTGATAGTTTTATAGGACCATGCCATAATTTTTGGCCGTAGTCCCCATGTTTTACCATATAGCCTTTGACAAGCATATGTTATTCTTAAGGCTTTATTTGTTATGTATGATAAATGACTATTCCAAGTTAGACTTTTATTTAGGATTACTCCTAGATATTTCATCTCATCGGAAACCGTTAGTACCGTTTCCTGTAGATTTAAAGCTTTCAGGTTTAGCTTCCTCTTCCGGGTAAAGGGCACCAGTGTGGTTTTACTAGGGTTAATTGCGAGTGCTTTCTCTCGACACCAGACTAGAGCTAAGTTGAGAGCTAGTTGCATTCGTTCAGTTACGGTAGAGTCAAACTTGCCTCTAACCATAATAATCAGATCGTCAGCAAAGCCTTGGACCTCGAATTTGTGATCATCGAGAATTTCTAGTAGTTCGTCGATGACTAGCATCCATAAGAGCGGTGACAGTACACCTCCCTGGGGGCATCCTTTAGTTGACCTTACAGTTAGTCTTTCTGTGCCCGCTTCATAGATGACTGTCCTATTTTTAAGCATGTTGAGGACCCAATCAATGATCATTTCGGGTATTCCCTTTCTAATCAGTGATTCCTCAATTGACTTAAAAGACGTGTTGTCAAAGGCTCAATGTATGTCAATAGATTAACAGAGGGCTACCTCCTTGTCCCCTAAAGCCTTCTCGATTTTAGCCGTGAAGCTATGTAGGGCGGTTTCAGTCGATTTACCAGATTGGTAAGCATATTGGGGGTTATCGTGAATCAAGTTTCCCGGGGAATTTTCTCAGACTGCCGTGCATTCTCTATTGCAGTTTAAGAAAATTCCCCGGGAATCTTGATTCACGATAAGCCCCATTGTTCAGGATGTAGAGGTGCAGCCACAAGGTACACTTTTCTCCATTGTTTTTAGAAGAATTGAGGTTAGACTTATGGGCCGATAGGCTTTGGGCGTGTGGTCCGCCTTTTTGCCTGCTTTAGGCATGAAAGCAACTCGGGCTTTAGTCCAATCTTCAGGTACTGTTCCTAGTTCTAGGCTTAACCTAAAGAAATTCCGTCTGGTAGCCAACAGGAATTTTGAATCCCTGGTTGGTTCACAAGACTCTTCGCTCCTAACACAGGCTGGGAAATGTGTGTCCAGTAGTAGCTGTCCAGTTTCCTCCGGGCTTTCCGTATAATCCACATTTGCCCTTTTAAGTGTTGAAAGGCCGTTTGAGTGGTATTTTATAAAGGACTTTTGGAGTCTTGTGGGGAGTAACTCAGTCCTCTCACAGTACTCTCTGCATGATGCCCTTTTGGACCTTCTCAGCTCCTTGTTGTAGTCTGTTAGGGCAATTGTATATGCTGCCCAATCCCCGTTGGATTTAGCCCTATTAAAGAGTTGACGAGCTTTCAGCCGCAGCTTATCCAACTCCCCGCTCCACCAGGGGACGTTACGAGAACGTCTTTTAACTTTTGGTGTGCAGCTTTTCTCAAAAGCATCAGTGATAATATTTGTGATTGTGTTAACTGCACGATCTAATTCTTGTGAGTTAGTTATTTTCCCAATCAGGCATTCAATGTTTTGCTCTAAATGGAATGTATAAAGGGACCAGTTGGTTCTTTTAACATCTCTAACCGCAAAGATGTCATCTGTATCTCCCCTCAGATGTAGCGATGATCCGACAAGGAGACTTCATCTAGCACTCTCCAGTTAGAGATGTTATTAGAAATAAAAGTATTAGATAGGGTAAGGTCTAAAACCTCTCTCCTAACGACATTTAAAAATGTGGGTTCGTTCCCCCTGTTTGCTACCACTAAGTTTTTTGTAGTAATGAAATCAAAGATGGACTCACCTCGTTGTTTGTGTCTGTGCTGCCCCATACCGTGTGGTGTGCGTTGGCGCAGCACACCACCCACTGGAGGTTTTTGCTGTGGCAGTATTCCGTTAGTTAGTTCCTCCCTCTGCCTGCACCGCCACCAGGTCCCTTTGGATGAGCTCTGAAATGGGAAGAATTTTAAAGTGTTTATTGATTAAGATAGCCGCCCGCGGACGGTCGACTTTACTATCGTAGACCAACTTACATGTTTTTGTCGAAAGGCCGTTTACGAGGACTTTAGAAGCCTATGGCTCCTGGATGGCTACGAAAGCCAGACACTTTTTGTCCACCATGGCGCTGAGCCTGTAGGAAGCTGTTGTTGCCCGGTGGAGGTTGATTTGCCGAAGTAGAGAATTTTTTTGTGGTGGTACTTCGCCCAGCGGTTGTGCTCCTAGCCGGTGTGCAATCTCCCCTTTTGGTCTATTCCCCTTCAGCCTCGGTCGCAGCTGGGCAGTTCCAAAACCATAGAACACTTTATGTCGCAGCTTTTCGACCTTTTCTGCTGATGAGGGGTCCAGAGCAACTGCGAGCTCCACGTGCTCGACCTTCTGAACTCTGTTCAGCACCCGCCAATCACCCAGACAAACGTCCGAATTCTGGGTCCTTACTTGACCTAGAATTCGTTCGTTTGTCCAGTTGCTTGAGCCCGGGAAGTAGCCGATGCAGATTTGGGCTTTTGGCACTTCTGCCTCGTCCAATACCTTCAATTTAGCGCCTTCCCAAGGCTCAAAAGCTGGTGACGAAGCCTTTCGCCACGCTACAGTTACGTCATCAAGACAATTGATGACCAGCCAACCAGGCTTGAAACTGCAGCCTGCAAAATGGGGTCTCACCGGGCCATCCCTGTCGTCATAAACACCTTGTAGGATGCAGTTTTGCACCGCTACAATTTGTTCATGGGACCATATGCCCTGCGGAAAGTCGGCAGGCATAATGCCCACCTTCTTTGAAATGACCACCTCCGCTAAGGTGGGCTTTGAGCTCTGAATTCCCGTGGGAATACTCTGCTCAGCCTCCTTCTCGGAAATGGCCACTGTTTCACCCTTATCCTCCACTAGGGTCGGCAAAGCGGGAGATCCTTTAGGCGCCTCTGGTGGCAGGCTTTGCACCAAGGTGCTGTTCCTGGCTCCAGATCCGCTTTGAGGAGCAAATCGCTTCACCGACCTAACAGGGGACGTCGGTGAGGTGCTGTTTGAGCGACCGCGTTTGGGTGGCTGCGAAGCACGCTTGATGCTGGCTTTGATGCCAGAGCCCTTGCTGTTTCCAGCGGTAGGCCACTGGCGATCAAGGTTTTGAGTCTCTTGCGCCCGGCACCAGACAGCTTCACCTTCGCCCTTGTTTGAGGCTCCTTGACCGGGGCCAAGGAGTTAGCGGTGCGGTCAGACTGGGGCGAAATTAAGAGATGGATGCCTCCTCACCCAAATCTTGAGTGAGTGCCGCATTCTCCCCCTTGGACCACCAGTAAGGGAACCTAGTACCCTTTTCGGCGAGCCGTCGCAGTCCATAGGGTCACTAGCCGCGAAACCATGTGCTCCGTCAGCTAGTGAAAGGTTATTAAGGCTGTTTAAAGCGTCATTATACACTTTTGTTGGTGTGCAGTCCATGAAATATTAAAAAAAAGGAAACATTTCCCCATAGCGGGATAGCTATATTAAACCGTGGGTTCGCCAGACCTTGCACGGAGTTCGCTACTAGGTTTGACTCTACCTCGCAAACAAGTTCCACGGCGATTTTAGGGGGTTTTTGCTGGATGAATCTGCCTGCACTCCAGGTCCTTAGACCTGATGTGCGGACAGGTTCATCCCAGAGTGTTTTCCTTCACCCCGCACGACTATCAGCAATCCTAGCTTGATAGAGACATGACCGTGCCAGAGCCAAGATCATCGGTCTGACAGATAGTCGCGCTTCCCAGAAATTAGGGCTGACCGATCGGCTAGTTGACTGAGCGAGTGATTCGAGTGCTCCCGAGATGCTCATAAGTTTGAAGAAAGGTAGTGCAATGAAATGAGCCATTAGGACTCAACTAACGGGCTACCCTCCAGTAGAGGAGGATTTTTATCGACCTTCCAGTCTAGATCCGTAGTGTTCGGTTTGTAGTAGGGTCACCTCTTACAGGACTAACGGTCTTGGCGTCAGCTAAGCTATATATTCGCGCCATGTCGCCCTATAGTAAACTACTTGACCCCGTGTAATAGGTGTGTAACCTAAAAATGCAATAAAAACTAAAGGGGCACCTAGTAGCGGCTAATTTCTTCTTCATTGTTTACATGACAATTCATAGATAAAAGAAACAAACACTTTTGCATTATCGATCATTATGGGTAGTTAAAAGTTTAATTAAACTTTGAGCTACACGAAAAACTAGTACAAAAATATTACACTTTTTACATTAGTTTTTTCCCCACAAAAAATACTTTAATTGAACACATATTCACAGTAAAATTAATTCATACTTGATATAATTCAGGAAAAAACAATAATCTAAAAAAGTTTCTAGTTCACTCCCACGAACTCTTCAAAGATGCTTCTAAAAATAGATTGTGGTCTTATTATAACTGCATCAATGCAATTGCTCATGTTTCGATCAACCTAACAAAAAAAAAAATAAAAATAATGCGTAAATGTAAACAAACAATGTACCGTTATGAACTGTGGTGAATTCTCAATAAACTAGCAAAAAACTGTCATGCTTTTGAAAAACTAAAAAATTGACTTTATTCCATCTAGCAGGGGTTGAAATAAGAAAAAGTTATTACTGCAGAAATTTTTTTTTTTTTTGTTTTTATTTACAAATTTTAGCAAATTTTGTTTAATGTCTTATTCAAGTGATTAATATAAAATATTAATATTAAATATAAAATATCATGGCAATGGTTCAATTTAAAATTGAAAATTTATAGCGAAATTTTCTTCGAATGCATTTATAAAAATATGTTTAAAGTAGAGTTGCCGAGTACTTATTGGGGTTGCTACATTTTAGCCCAAATTGGTGAGGTTAGACAACTAAAACAACGGTAATAAGCGAAATAAAATGAGTATTTAGTTTCAACGATTAACGCAAAACAGTAATATGAATTTGGGTGAAAATAATTATTGCAATTTTTTACAATATTCTGAAGTTATTACTGCAAATTTGAAGTTATTACTGCAGAAATAGGGTATTACTACAGCTTATTTCAATGCCTGCCATCTAGATTAACCATTCGGACCACTGTGCGTCGACGCGAAAGCGTAAAATTTAAATTATTGTTTTTTTTTTTATTTAAAATTTAATTGTGTTTTAGCCTTTTATAAAATAAAGTATTTATATTTTATTATATATATAATTTCTCTTTTGCAGGATTCAATAGAAATTTACCTCAGGCAAACCTTGGAGCAGCTGGTCACAGAATGCTAAGTCACTACTCTGGTGAAAGACATGGACGTACAAATGATTTATCAAACCAATTTAGAGGTATAACGCTCTTTTATATATTACTAGAGTTCGCCTTGTTGCCGAAATTCGACCATTTTTATTTATCTATAAAGAAAATAGTTCTTATAACATTCCTTTGTCGATAAAACACAAAAAGTTTTTATTTTCTTCCTTAGGGTTCTGGTTAACTGCATTCATAGAAATTGGTGCAGCAGCTTAGTTGCAATAGCGTGTTTGCCATTTAGAGGCGCGTTACTTCTACTAAAGCAAAAACTCTTTGATATCTTTCCGTCCTGCTCATTCTATCTCCACACCAAAATTCATAAAAATCAATGAAGTGAGCGCGTGGTAGCGCCCACTTAAAAACATAAGGTCATGTTATCAATCCTTAGTGTTTCAAAAAAAAAATCAATGTAGTGGTTTACCCGTGAAAGCGTTTTTCCATTTAGAGCTCTATGAAAAGCTTAATGGTCATGTTATCGTTCCTTAGTGCTAACCCTATCTCCATACCAATTTTCATAAAACTCGATGCATTGGTTTAACTTTTTATACCCTACACCCAGGGTATATTCACTTTGTCCTTCCGTTTGTAACGCAGAGAAGGAGGCGTGGCAGATATAGAAAAGTATATATATTCTTGATCAGCGTCACCTCCTGAGTCGATATAGCCATGTCCGTCTGTCTGGCTGGCTGGCTGGGTGGCTGGCTGGCTGGCTGGCTGGGTGGCTGGCTGTGTGTTGAAATACACTTTTTGGGAAAACTGAGCAAGATAATTCAATGAAACTTGGTACACTGCCTTCGTCACCAAAGTTAGCTCGGGGGATTGAAAATGAGCGAAATCGGTCAACGAACACGCCTACCGCCCATACAAAAAATATATTCAAAATGCAATTTTAGGAGTTTTTTTCACGACAATGCAACCAAAATACGCATTAATATTAAAAATTGTAAGCGCAAGCTCTGAGGAAAAACTAAGCGAATTCGGACAAGAGGGCGTGGCACCTCGCATATAAGCAAATGCTTAAAAACGCTATACTGAAAGCGTTTTTTGAAATATTCGAATCAAATTTGACTCAGACACTAGGAATCATAAATGAAAGCTCTCAACAAAAATTGGGTGAAATCGGACAAGGGGGCGTGGTACCTCCCACATAAGCAAAAGTTTCAAAATGCAATACTGAAACAGTTTCTTGAGATAATCGAACCAAGCTTCACTCAAATACTAAATACTATAAATACACGCTCTAAGCTAAAACTAGACGAACTCGGTCAAGAGGGCGTGGCACCTCCTATATAAGCAAAAGCTTCAAAACGCTTTACTGAAAAAGTTTTTCACTCAGACACTAAAAACTATAAATGCAAGCGCTGAACAAAAACTGGGTGACCTCGGACAAGAGGGCGTAGCAACTCCCATATGAGCAAAATTTTAAAAATACTGCAGTGTAGGGTATTTAATGTTTGGCCAGGCCAAATTTTACACCCTTACTAGTTTTTTTTTTTTAATGCTTGAATTCATTTATTGAATCTTCTCATCTTAGGAGACTAACAATAAGTTTAAAAATCTGGCTTAATTTTACTTTATCGACTGTTGTTGTTTTTTTTTTTTTTTTTTTTGCCCAAATAGGGCTTTGAAAATTAATTATTATTATTATTACAACAACAACAACAACAACCTCTGAGCGGATCTACTTTCGGAGATATAGCCATCGGAAGATCGGGATATATCTTTTATAAAAATCGGTATAAGTTGGGAACCCCTAAATGGATTTTAAAAATATTGGTGTCATATGAAAGGTATTTTACCGGGCTATACAATTGCTGTACAAAGTTTTTCAATTTGAGTGATAGTTTTCGAGATATGACAATTTTTCAAAAATTCACAGCATTTTTTTCCCAAAAAAACGGCATTTTTCCCAAAAAATGTATTATTAACCTAAAATTTTATAAACTAAATTAGAAAGCCCATTTTATTTCCTTTCATTTGATATGCAACATGTATCTGAAATTGCATCATTAATAAATTTTTATAGAAAAAAACAAAAATAGACCAAATCAATTTTCTTGAAATTAGGAACTTTAAACAACAACAATGCCAGAACAAACAACAACAAAAACAACAACAACTACTACAACAACAACAACTTGGATACTACTACAACAACAATAACAACAACAACAACAACAACAACAACAAAGAGGATCAGCTACTTATTATATTAAAAAAATTTAAAATTTTTATTAAAAATTGCGCGCGCAATTTGGCTAGCAAACTATGTGTTGGATATATTATAGACTGAGCCGCGAAGCCGGTGTCGGATTTTTGGGAGTTTTAAATCCTGAGCTGCGGCCGCAGACCGCCCAATTACCCCTATCTTATGTAAAATTACTGTTGTTGTGGTAGTAGTAAAGTTGTTTGTTGTTGTTGTCTGTTTTGGCATTGTTGTTGTTTAAAGTTCCAAATTTTAAGAAAATTGATTTGGTCCATTTTTGTTTTTTTCTATAAAAATTTATTAATGATGCAATTTCAGATACATAATGCATATCAAATCAAAGGAAATAAATTAGGCTTCCTAATTTAGTTATTAAAATTATAGGTTAATAACACATTTTTTGGGAAAAATAACGGTTTTTTGCAAAAAAAATCGGGTGAATTTTTTAAAAATTGTCATTTCTCGAAAACTATCACTCAAATTGAAAAACTTTGTGTAGCAATTATATAGCCCGGTAAAATACCTTTCATATGACACCAATATTTTTAAAATCCATCCAGGGGTTCCCAACTGATACCGATTTTTATAAAAGATATATCCCGACCTTCCGATGGCTATATCTCCGAAAGTAGATCCGCTCAGAGGTTGTTGTTGTTGTTGTTGTAATTAATTCCCAGAGCCCTATTTGGGCAAAAAAAAATAAAAAAAAAACAACAACAGTCGATAAAGTAAAATTGTTCCAAAAATCTTAATCCTAAATAACATTATTATACATAATTAATCTTATATATAATTTTGTTCAATGTGTCTCCAGAGTTAATAGGGACTTGTACATCCTAGGAGTTCGGTAAGCGCGCAGAAGAACGCAGTTGTTGTACGTTCAGTCTTCTCACAAACATGCCGCCCGCCTAGCATGATGTTTGAATGAAAAGAACTCCATACAATGCGCCAGTAGTTCCGGCTCCATGTGTAGCAGGAACAAGAAATATAAGAAAGAGTACGCGCCAGATACCGGCTGCATAGAGAAAGAATGCGCCAGATACCGGCTGCATAGAAAAAAGTACGCGCCAGATACCGGCTGCATATAAAATTTAGAGTTCAGCCAGCTTAACATAGCTAATTGCTAACGATATTCATAGCAGGAGAAATTTTCTAAATTTTTCAACCTCCTTGTCAATGGATTAGGATGATACAGCAATCTTGCAACGTAACTTTGCTTGTATTAGTTGATTTCGTCTTTGACCAAGGGGATGCAAAGGTCCAGATGTATGTTTTCGTTCCGTATATACCATGGAGCATCTGTCATGATTCTTAGAATTTTTGACTGAGTCCGTTGTATTAGTTCAATGTTCGAGGAGCTGGCGTTACCCCATAACTGTATACCATATAACCAAATTGGCTTGATGATGGATTGATTTAAAAGGATTTTATATTCAAGTTTCAGACGGGACCGATGATTTATGAGCCAGTGTAGACTGAAAGCTTTTAGCTTAGCCTGTGTTTTTTTTTTTTGCTTCCATGTGCTTTCGCCAAGTTAGCCGTTTGTCTAAATGAATACCTAAATATGTGACGTTTTCGCATTGAGGGATTGATTTATTGTTTAATGTGATAGCCGGGCATTCACCTCGTCTAAGAGTAAAAGTAACCTGCTTACATTTTTGTTCATTTACTTTTATGTGTCATAATAGCAACCATTCTTTGATTGAATTTAAATGAAGTTAATAGGTAAATCAGAGGTAAACAGTAAGTACAGAAAAAGACCTAGAACGCTTCCTTGAGGAACACCTGCATTTATTTTTAAAGGAGATGAAATAAAACTGTTATTTTTTTTTCTTAAATGCCTGCTTTCCAGTTAAGAGATAAATGTTTGGTGAACGTTAGAAGGCAATACGTGTTTAATTTTATTGACTAGACCTTCATGCCATACTTTATCAAATGCTTGGGCTACGTCGGGAAAAACTGCCGTACAATATTCCCTTTGCTCAAACGCCTTCCTTATTTCATTTGTTATTCTATTAACCTGTTCGATTGTTTCGTGTTGTTTACTTCTATGTGTACACATATCGCTTATTTTTTGTAGATCTTGTAATTTTCTACAAATTTGGTCCCATTACTTTTTATCGTAGTACTTACCAATTCGCAGATATCCTTAAAACACCAGTAATTTCGAATCCTTAACGGTTATTCAAGAATATTTTTAAGGTCATGAGCCGTTCGAACAAAAAATTTTGTACGGTATATAGAAAATTAAATTATCTTTCAAACAGCATTTTAATTTTGTTTGTACAACTTCTCATTGAAGAGTTATTGCAATTTAAAAAGCAAAATATTTTAATATGAACTCATAGGTAGTATTTCATATCATAACTGTTAACAACTTTTTAAATTGGGTGATCTCCTAAACTAGAAGTCGTACGCAAATAATTTTAACGTACTTTTGTAGGAAATTTCCTGTGCTACAAAATTGGAAACCAACATTTTTCTGTTAAAGTTAGCATTAGCGAGATATTTGCAAAAAACTGATTTTAGCAACCTTTGAGCCTTAATAACTTTGTATGCGCACACGACTTTGCAATGGACTTTTCACAGTTTGTGTATCATGCATAAATAAAGACAATTCCGGTGAAAAATTTCCACTGGGAATTTTTTCGCACAGAAGCTCTTTTTTCGCCTTATTTCCCTGGGCTACAAAGACTGTTTGCCATTTTTATTGGGGTCTAGCTTCGAGACAAATTTTTACTGGTCTAAATATTCTTTACTGTTTAAGACAGACCTTAGTTTGGATGTTGCAATTTTTAGCTTTGCTTTAGAAGCTAGAGATTTATGAAGTTTTCACTCGCGCCTTATTCTTTGTTTCTCAGCTACGAGAAACTCAATTTCGCTATTGGTGAAAGCACGAGTTTTTGACGTTCTCGGATTCTGTTCTGGTGTTGAGTGTTTCGCTGCTGCGCATAAGATTGAATTAAAAACAGCAACAGCATTGTCAATGTGTTCTTTACATTCTATTGAGTAACTTGTGTGAATATGTGAGCTTATAAATTACTTATACTTGAGCCAATTGGTCTTATATGATGTTATACCCTTAGGGGGCTTAACATACTTTGGTTTAACCAAAAGGCAGAATATTATTGGTGAATGGTCAGAGGAGAGTGCTATCTGTGTCTCGGCAGACATTAAGTTTCTCTCGACACCTTTTGTAATGGCAAAATCAATAAGGTCTGGGACTTACTACGGTCGGCTGGCTAATATGTAGGTTTTCTTGGTGAAGCAAAGTCGAAATGGGTGCTATTTCTTATTAACATATTGTATAGTTGCTTTCCTTTAGGGTTTATAAGTCGGGACCCCCAATATGTGTGCTTGGAGTTATAGTCTCCAGCAGCTAAAAACTTACCTCCCAATGTGTCGAAAAAATCCTTAAATTGTTTTTCACTAACGGCGAGGTGGGCAGTAAACTGCCTAAATAGTAAGGTTTTGGAGCTGGTTTTGTAGGCAAATAGAAGTAGCCTGAAGAAAATTTTTTGAGTAGGGCTCTAAACAATAATGTTTAAGACTGTTACGAATAAGAATTCCCGTGCCCCCATGTGATTTACCATCGGGATGGTTTGTTCCATAAAATTTATACCCAGGTATAAAGAAATTATACTTATCGGTCAGATGAATTTTTGAGATAAGCATTAAATCAATTTCCTCTTTATTCAAATAGTGGAAAACTTCATTTTTATGTTGGTTTGCTTTCCAGACACAAATTTTTAATTTATTTATTTTTGAGCAATCAAGATTTGGAGGAGCTGGTTTTGAGTTTTAACTAAATTTTGTAAAGTTGATTGCATTGAAGTCATGAATTGATTCAATGTTTGTGTTAAGCATGAAATTTGGTTTTCTAAACTAATTTGTTGGGGTGTAGTTGTTCCCCCAGATAGTAATGCATTTGAATATGTTATGCCTGGATTCGCGTTGCCTTTTTGTTGAACAAAGTTACGAGGTGTAAATTAGCTTGGTTTGGGTTACGAGCTACTTTTAATACCTTTGCTGCTTTTCAGCTGGTATGTGTAATATGACTTTTTGTAGTTATTAAAATTTTAGGCAACTATGAGAAAAAATTCCTCTGTTCTTGTTTGAATCTTCGTTTCATGAATGTTACCTCTTTTCAAAGACACAATAAAAAAGTTATCTTTCCCAATAAGTTTGGCAAAGTGTGCCAGAGAACGTTAGAGCTGCGTTCGCGCAAATAAATTGGAGGTGGCTTAAAGATTTTGGGTGGTGAACTAGGATTTTTTTCGTTTGAGTCACATAACGGAGCAAATCTATTGCCAGACAAAACGTTTGAAGGAACAGTTGCTATATTGATTTTTTTTGAGTTGCCTACATTATCTTTTTGAGGGCTACGCTTTCTTTTAGAATTCATGATCATATAGCGGTCAATACCGGTTTGCACTTTGTTAGCTCCAGTTGCAGATGATTTTGGAGTCGTGCCAGTGGTTTAGTCTTGAGAACATTTTTTCCATTAAGGGGCGTGGCACCGCCCACTTAAGAACATAATAATCATGTTGTCGTTCCTTAGTGCTAACTCTATCTCCATACCAAATTTCATAGAAATCGATGCAGTGGCTTAGCCGTCATAAAATTTTTTCCAATAAGGGGCGTGGCACCGCCCACTTAAGAACTAATGGTCATGCTATCGTTCCTTAGTGCTAACCCTATCTCCATACCAAATTTCATAGCAATCAATGCAGTGGCTTAGCCGAGAGGGCATTTTTTCCACCTCCCACTTTTAAAAAAGATATAGTCCTATGCATTGCTCTTCCCAAATGCTTAAGGCGTATACTAAAGGTTTGGTGGCCTCGCACTATATCAAATGCCGAGCTACATCAAAAATGCAAACAGAAGGCTATAGCAAACGAGCTCAAGCTGCGCAAATGGGGATGGATTGGTCACACTCTCCGGAAACCACACAGCGAAGTTTGTCGCCAGGCCCTTGAGTGGAATCCACAAGGCAGTAGAGGACGTGGTAGACCCAAAACCAACTGGAAAAGGTCGTTGGAAAAGGAAATCCAAGAATCGGGAAAATCGCGGCAAGAGATCAAAGTCATCGCAAGGGATCGTGACAAATGGAGAGATTTCATATTGGCCCTATGCTCCTCCTAGGAGTTAAAGGAGAATACATATGTACATTGCTCTTCCCGACAACCTTTCCAACAGAAAATAAAATCAAGCAAATCGGTTGAAATTTAGGTATAGAAACAGAGACTCAACTGATTTCGTTTGCCTATTAATATACAGTGTTGCCAACTTAGTGCTTTTCGCACTAGATCTAGTGCTTTTTTGGGATAGGCGTGATAACACTATCAAAGAATCCCGGATATAGTTTTTTTATATACAGGGTGGCTGATTCGAACTGTTACCAACTTCAGATAGACTTATCTGACAGATGGAACATGACAGCTGTCTAAAAATTGGCATGATGTCAGTTCATTCTATTGTCAACAAGTAACCAAAAGCATTTGCGCGTCAATTTATTGAAAATAAAAAATTTTCGAAATGGAATTCAATCGTAATAGTGTGATTGCTCTTTATTTGGCTGGAAAATCGCAACCAGCAATTGTTCGTGAGCTGAAACATTTAAAAGTGAATAAAATCTTTGTGTATCGGACCATAACACGTTACAATGGTACCGGCAGCGTTGCCAAACGACATGGTGGTGGTCGGAAAATAACTGCAACATCACCAGAAATGGTTCGAAAGGTGAAGGCCAGAATTGAGCGAAATCCGAGACGCAGTGGCAGACAAATAGCTGCCGAGCTGAAAATATCGCGTGAACGAATGCAACACATATTGTCAAACAAGCTCGGACTAAAGGCCCCGAAGTTCCAAAAGGCGCATGATCTCACTCCTGCTCAAAAAAAAGTTAGGCTCGATAGAGCCAAGGAGTTGTTGCGCTTGCACGCCGCCGGAAATCTGTCACAAATTGTCTTCTCTGATGAGAAAAATTACTGTATCCAGCAATATGTAAACAAACAAAATGATCGGGTTTACTTGACAGAGAGGTCCTACGAAAATTTGAATGTTCGTTTGGCCACCAGGACGCAGGCACCACCGCATGTGATGGTTTGGGCTGCAGTGACTGCTGATGGGCGCTCACCACTCGTTTTTTTAGCCGCTGGCGTCAAAGTAAACGCCCAGGTGTATCGTGAATCAGTGTTGGAGGGTGCTTTACTACCGTGGGCACGCAAACATTTCGGTCGCAAGCCATGGATATTCCAACAAGACTCGGCACCGTCACACAAAGCTCGTGTGAATCAAGAATGGTTAGAAAAAAACGTTCCTAGCTTCATTTCTGCTCAACAATGGCTCTCAAATTCGCCTGATGCGAATCCGCTGGATTTCTCAATCTGGGGTATGTTGGACAGGAAGGTCTTGACTAAAAAATTCCAGAGCGTTGATGCGCTAAAAGTGGCCCTTCAACGAGAATTGCGCAAACTTCCACAAAATCAAATTCGTGCAGCATGCGACTCGTTCTTCGACTGTCTACGGGCCATAGTTAAGGCCAAAAGTGGCCATATCGAAAATCTCAAGTAGATTCTTAAAATTTGAACATTTCCCAACAATTATAGCGTTTGATCAATAAAATCTGTGCATGGAAACTAAAAATATAGTCTTTTGAATTGGTAACACTTCGAATCAACCACCCTGTAGTAAAGAAGGTTCACAGAATTCTAAAAAGCTTGTCAGTTTTTATATTTTTATTGAGATTAATAAGATATTCAATAAAATAAAACACTAAAATATGCACATCCGCCATATTGAGTCAAACACCAATCAGATAATTTTTTAATTTTAAATGATTTAAATTGGCTGACGATGACATAAAGCTGTGTTACCAGATCAACGTATTTTTTTCTCATTTAATTTTTTTTTTTTTCATTTATCCCTGAAAAGTTTTACAAAAACCGCAATCCTGTATTTATTTGAAAAAATATGTAAGTATGTATATGTTTTTGTGTCAAAATATTTAAATAGGTACACACGACAAAAATTTGACAAAAACAAAAAAATATGTACAAATTTCTTTCCACTGAATTCAAAATTAAAAATTTAAAAAAAATACAGAAAAAAACAATGCTAAAATATTGTGTTTCAGATTAACTTAAACAACAAAAAAAAAAAAAATTTTATGTTCAAAAGCAGAAAATGTCCCTAAATGTAGGTTTCGAGTCCCTAATCTGGCAACGGTAACATAACTATGACGTAATAATATATTTGACAGCGTTTTTGGCTCAAACTTCAAAGTAAGTAAATAAATGCAAAAAATTAGCTATTTACATTAATTTATGCAAAAAAAAAGGTTTTTTCAGAAATAGACGACGCGTATGTACACAAAAAACGCAGTTCCAAAAATTTATTATCACTCCCATTATTACCCGTAAAATTTTTGGCCTAGTGCTTTTTCATTTTTAGTGCTTTTTTTTCTTCTTGAAGACTTTGTTTTGCTCGTTGAATTAAGTTCATAAAATGCTGATGTGCACAGGCTTTTAATTTGGAATTAGAAAATAGTGCTACGTCCTTTTGCATCAATGAAAAAGGTTTCAAAGATTCTTTAGACCTAAACCCTTTTGAAGATCTAGCAAATTTAGCCCTGCGTGTGTTGTCATTGCCATATTCCAATACGGAAGTAGAAAGAGTATTAAGTTATGGCTGCGTTTAAATCATAAATAAGAAACAAACTTTCATTTAATTCTGTAAATTCTTTACTCCATTATATGGATTAAAATGGAATGGTTGCTGCTGGGATACTTATGAATTACCAGATGAAACACTGTTAAAAATAAATAGTCTGCAAGCATACATAGAAACCTCCGGGTTCCTCCTCGAAAGTAGTGAAAATAATTTAATAGATTTATAAGCTACAAGTTCGAGTCATCTAAAGCCAAAGTAATGTTGATCTTAATTTTATGTATACATATTATATGTGTCGTTAAATATCAAAACTGCCTAAGTCCCCCTCAGATTTTTAGGCAAAATAGAATAAATTTCATTGAATTGTTTTTAATTTATTTTATGTTGCCCACATATCAGAGAGGGACTTAGGCAGTTTTGATATTTAACTACACAGTACCTGGAGACCGATCCCTGCTCGGTCAACAATCTAATCTTATTATTTTAGTCGATGTTTTTATTCATAGCTATTTTTTGTTATGAAACTTGTATCTTTTCACTTCTAACGGTCATGCTTTCAAAATGATAAATAAACCGATGAGAATAATAATAAGAAAAAACTCGGAAAGCATCGAATGGTATAGAAAAATATCAAAAACTCAAATTTGTTTTTGTTGAAATAGAATGCCCTAAAATAAATAAATGGGATATGCCACGCACCCAAAATATTTCGTCTTTTGTATGGCGGCTGAAATATCTTATCTTCAAAGGATCATAACTCGGAAAATAAGAATCCTATTGGAAAAATCTGAAAGGATAATTGGATAAAGAAGAGAGTAACTATTCGATGCTATTAATAAAAAAGAATTTCACCTTTTCTTGTAGCTACGCTGTAAGACTGAACACAGAGTTTTCTTTAACTTCAAGCAAGGATATTTCAAAATCCTGCAGGTGTAATGACAGTTCTGCTGATGAAGAAGAATATAGCGTCAAAAAGTACATAAGACTGCATATAAGAATTAAACAGTTCATTCCATTTTTTTTTGTGCCTGAGTTATTAACAAAAATTTTTATTTTATAAAAAAGTGCGCGTGGCAATTATTAAACAAAGCCTTCTTTTTGTTATGCTTTAGATACTCCTGATCCAGATTCGCATACCAAATTTCATCAAAATATGTTGTATCATTTGCGAGAAACAGCATTTAATTTGTTTTACTTGTATGGGAGGTTCCACGCGCACTTTCGATATTTTGCCTACTTTCAGGTCGTAGGTGCCTAATAGCAAGTAAACTCCCTACAGTTAAATTCAGAAAGATTGCTTTAGTAGTTTTCTTTTTATAGCGCATTATATTTTTATGGGCGGTGCCACGCCCTTTAACGAGTTTTCCCAATATAATGGCATATGACATATTAATACTTGTTTGAAGAGGTAACAGATCCTAAATTTTCATCAAAATTGTCGGAGTCGTTTTCGAGTAATATTGAATCAAAATTTTCAAGGGTTAAGAAGAGGGCGTGGCACTTATTCGATCCCGCCCACTTTTCGTTTGTTACAAGATATTATTAGGCAGTACCTACATACCAAATTTCATTAAAATACCTTGTAATATTTGCGAGAAATAGCATTTAACGTATTTTGCTTGTATGGGAGGTTCCACGCGCAACGGTGATATTTTGCCCGCTTTCAGATCAGAGATGCCTTATAGCAAGTATGCTCCCCACAGTTAATTTTAGAAAGATTACTTTATTAGTTTTCTTTTTATAGCGTACTATATTTTTGTGGGCGGTGCCACGCCCTTCAACGAGTTTTCTCAATATAATGGCATATCACATATTAATTCTTGTTTGCAGAGGTAAAATCTCCTAAATTTTCATTAAAATCGTTGGAGTCGTTTTCGAGTAATATTGAATCAAAATTTTCAAGCGTTAAAAAGTGGGCGTGGCACTTCTTCGATCCCGCCCACTTTTTGTCTGTCATAAGGTATTATTAAGCAGTACCCGCCTACCAAATTTCATTCAAATACCTTGTATGGTTTGCGAGTTATGACCAAATCAAATTTAAAGTTTAGGGCGGTGCCACGCCCCCTGGTGAGCATTTACAAAGTTTAAACCTAGCTCATTCTTCATTGTATGCTAATATCTAACACTATTCCAAGTTTCATTAAAATCGCTGTACCCGTTTTCGAGAAAAAGTTTTGCCCGTTCCAAACAAACATACATAAGTACATAAGTACTAGGGCTGTTCAAAAAAAAAAAATTTTTCGAATTTCCAAGATATACTTTGGCATCACGATCTACATCATGACAGAATATCCCAAAAAAAATTTCAGATTTTTAAATTCATATTTAAAGGTGGCTCAAAGCAGAAATATATTTTTAATATTTTTTTTTTAGCATTAATTATAAAATGTTGTCAAACAATTTGAAAAATTTGTTTTAGAGTAACTTAAAAACATTCATTTTGTTTGTTTTTTAATGAACTTTAAAACCTACGTTGTAATTTTGACAAAAAAAAATTTTACACTTCTTAAAAAACGAAAAACTGCCCTAAGAAGGCGAAATTTTACGGTTTTTCAAAGAAAAAAGTCATCGTGCTTTAAACGAAATGAACATTTTTTAATTTACAAGATTTCATTCAAAAGAGCTCTTAAAAACCTTCAAGACAAGACATGTTAAGACATTTTTGGGCCAGCAGGCTCGATGACATAACGTTTGAAACATAGTAATGCAGCCCTGTGAAAGGCAAAACGCTTTTTACTCAAGAGGGAGGCATCTTACAAAAAAGTGCCCATGGCATAAAATGCTTAGAATCATCCAAGGAACAAGTGTAAATTGTTTTTTTTTTTTTTTTAAAGTTTATTAAAAATGACGTTAAAAAAAATTTTTTTCTAAAAGTAAGTTAAAAAAAAAAAAACAATTTACACTTGTTCCTTGGATAATTTTAAGCATTTTATGCCATCGGCACTTTTTTGTAAGATGCCTCCCTCTTAAGTAAAAAACGTTTTGCCTTTCACAGGGCTGCATTACTATGTTTCAAACGTTATGTCATCGAGCCTGCTGGCCCAAAAATGTCTTAACATGTCTTATCTTGAAGGTTTTTAAGAGTTCTTTTGAATGAAATCTTGTAAATTAAAAAATGTTCATTTCGTTTAAAGCACGATGACTTTTTTCTTTGCAAAACCGTAAAATTTCGCCTTCTTAGGGCAGTTTTTCGTTTTTTAAGAAGTGTAAAATTTTTTTTGTCAAAATTACAATGTAGGTTTTAAAGTTCATTAAAAAACAAACAAAATGAATGTTTTTAAGTTACTCTAAAACAAATTTTTCAAATTGTTTGACAACATTTTATAATTAATGCTAAAAAAAAATATTAAAAATATATTTCTGCTTTGAGCCACCTTTAAATATGAATTTAAAAATCTGAAAATTTTTTTGGGATATTCTGTCATGATGTAGATCGTGATGCCAAAGTATATCTTGGAAATTCGAAAATTTTTTTATTTTTGAACAGCCCTAATAAGTACATACAATTTTATCTCGTATAAGAAGAGAAGATATACACGTATATAGGGTAAGGGAAGGAAATATGGACTACGTGGGTAATATGGACCACATGGATATTTTCCATTGCGTACATAGGATTTACCGTTATTCATATTTAAACGTTACGCCAATACCTAAAGCTTATATCAGTGCGATTTTAGCGTTCGGTGAAGTCGCATGATTCTGTTAAGTTTGTTTTTCTCAAAAAGAGTTTGGTGATAATTTTTTTCCAGTGAGTAAATTTCATTATTTCACTTTAAAGACATGGTGTTTTTAAATAAATGGTCAACTACAATATATAAAGTCAGTGAATATCATTTATAATTTATCAGCACATATAAGTTCATTGACTACAGGAGTTTTTGATAAAACACCATTTACTTCAGCAACACGTGGTGCGGGTAATATGGACCACCAAAAAAAAAAAGCCTCAAAAAACAAATGACGATTCTGATTTTCATTATTTGTAATTTGTAAACTACAAATGAATAGAAGATGAAAAATGCATATAATGTAAAACCTTTTACTCAGAAGATCACTGGCGAATTTTCGTTTAAATGTGTAATCTGACGTTCTTGGAGTCATGAAAAATGTGCCGGATATGGAAGTGATATTTTTATATGCAACTTCTGTGCCAAATAAACATGTGGGGCACTATGGACTATATAGTCCATATAACACTACACTTTTTTTATCTTCATTTTGAGTATTTTCAGTTTTTAACTTTTTTTCTTTATACTGATGAGATATTTATCTTAAAGTGAATCAAAAGAAAGGTGAATTGTTTCCTTTAACGAATGACATACATTTTATTGTTTTATTTTATGTTTTTTGAGTTTTATTTAAGAAAGAAAGATTGGTGGTCCATATTTCCCTCCCTTACCCTAATATTAATTATTTATTGAAAAGTCTTTTTATAAAAGAATTGATTCATAATTAAAATGTTTTTACTTAAAATTACTAAACTTGTCTGTACACGTACGAAACTTTTTCGTTTTTTTTTAATTTTTTTTTGCAAAATAGAATTTAGTGCTTTTTTTTTTTGAAAAAACGCGTTTTTTTCCGGATTTGGTGCGTTTTCAAATTAAAAAGTTGGCAACACTGTTTATATATATTTGGATTTATCCAAAATGAGAAAGGACGTTTATAACCTCTTTTGATACTATTATAGCCAAGTCGCGACTTCCTCCCCTTTAGCAAAAAATCGAAATTTCTAGAGGCTGTACAGACAAGCGAAAGATTTTTTCAGGCTCCATTATAACACAAGACGACAGAACTAAGAATTTGCAAAAAAAAAAAATAGTCTAAGGAGCGATTTGCACCCATCATTTTAATAGATGCACTATAGGTGAAAAAGGACATTTTTTGGCCAAAATTCATAACGTCCATTTTATCATTGTGACCAACTTCAAATGAAGTTTTTATGTTGACTTTAGACTAAAAGAACAATTTGAAAAAAATCTTAACCCTTGTACTACCGGGTCAAAAATGGTACGTTATAAATTTTCTAAATTAATAACACATGCCAACAAGGTTTTGTTGCCAAGCATTTCCTAAGTAAATTTATGCGTAAAATCCGAATCCGCGGTCAGAATTTACCTACCACCTCAGGATTTGGAGATATTTAAGGTCAAACTCATGAAAAATGAACATTTTGGCTATATTTGAGGTTAGATGCAAACTGGAAAAAATTTTTATTATTTTTTTTTCCAAATGCATCTCGTAGTTCTATTTTGTTTCTTCAAAATGAGCTCTTAAAAACTGCCATGCAATTATTCCTTTAAAAGTTATGGCTGATTTAAGATGTCATCTTGAAATCCCATAAAACGGGTAAAATGACACGACTTTCAATTGCATGATATCATCTTGAATTTTTAACAACTTTTGGAGAAAGTTTATATGAAACATTTTAAGACCTCGTTTTGAAGGTAAAAATGGTACTCAGTAATGAATTATGCAAAAAAAGTAAAAAAAAATTTTGAACAGTCTACAACTAACCTCAAAAGTAAAAAAAGTACAAATTTTTCGTATATTAACCACAAGTTACTTGGACTAGTAGTATCTTCAGTATTTTCTCACAAGAAATTGAAAAACAGCTTCTTCGTTTTCTTTTTTGTCTGTCTTTTGCAACCAGATTTCGAATAAATCGGAATTGCGGAAGAAAAGTTACCTGACAAAAAAATTCATTAAAAAAAAAAAAACGGGCTAAATCGGTCGTCTGTAGGATTAAGGATATTGTTAATCATAATTTACATAAAATAACCCGATCCAAACCCGACATGCGCCGTTGTTTGGGTTCTAGGCTTTTTATGTTTTTTTATTTTTATTATTTAATTCCTTCCACTAGAGTCGGTTTCCCGCCTTCAAGTGTTTAGTGAATTATTGTTTTTTATTTTGTTTTATTTTTAGGTCCGCTTGGTTGTATTTTCCTTTTTTTTTTGTTTCAATGAAAGAAAATTTAATTTTTATTTTTTTTTTATTTTTGAAAATATTTTATTTGATGTGATCTGTTCAACGACTTAAAATTGAATGAATTAAAATTCAAGTAAAAATTAAATTATAAATTTTTCAAAATAACAAAATTCTATTCGAATGAAATTGTTATGGAAACACAATAAAAAATTATTCTAAAGAAATTTCCATAGAAACATAAAAGTAAATTCGAACATTACAGTGAAGGCTTAATAATTATATCCAAAATCAAATTAATAATTTAAAAATAGTTTAAACAATGAAATCTAATTGAATTTAATAATAATAACTACAACATTCGTTACAATCTCCCCCTCTGCCTCAGAAATCGTCCCGATGATAATGGCAGGAACTTGTTATTGCTCTTTGTTTAATCGTAGTGATCTTCTTGGTAAAGTCGGTTCAGTGTTCTTATTTTGGGATAATGGATTTGGTATTGATGTAATGTTATCAGCGTCTTTGTGATTTACTGATATTTTGGTTCGGTTGTCAATACTTTTCGATGGTCGACCGCGAGTTCTGATTGGATAGATTGGTTTTTGACTTGAACTTGTGTATGGCGTCAAATCTGATGAAGAAAGTGTTGCCAGCGGAATGTCTAAATTATTTTTGGATGCTCTTTTCTTTCTCCCCCTGGAGTAGAACTGCCCTGAGTTTGGTTTGGGTATATGTACCACTGGAAATGCCAATGGTGATTCTTGTTCTTCTATAATTCAATTTTCTAGCATTGTTTTTAATTCGATTTGTATTTTTTTCTTCATTACTGTTGAAATTCGATATGGTGGACATGAAACTGGTTCATGAGTACCGGTGTTAATACAGTGTTTTACATACGGTATCGGTAGCGAAATATCATAGAAAATGTTCTTTGTGTCATTAATAAGTTCTTGTAAAATTTCTTTTTGATTCGGCTGTAAGTTAGTGCCTTCATTTTGCCGAATTTCAGTATCAAATGAATAAAGCTCTATTGGTGAAAATATGTTTTCCTCTGCCCGCTCATTTTTTTCAACTTTTTCATAGGTGGAAATAAGTTTTCATGTGTTGGTGAATAGTCATTAGTTATCGACTCTTGATGCTTAGGAGTTTTCACTTCATTGTTGTTTGTTTGATTTAATTTTTCAAACCATGACATAAAATGATTTATATTTTCTTTGTTGGAGTTTTCTTTTTGTAGATGTCTTTTATCCTGTTGTAACACGTTTGATTGTGTTAACGTAACTGCGTTAACAAGGACTGGTTCACGCATTTTAAATTCAAAAATTGTTATTGGATCGTCCTTGAAATGCCAAGTTCTTTGAGCCAAGTCCAACACTATTCCGGCTTGTTCAAGGAAGTCGATGCCGATCAAAGTACGATTGTCGCGTGTATGTGGCAAGCAAACGAAACGAATGCGTTTGAACCGCTTTCCAATAATGATGTTTACAATTGTAGAATATACCGACTCAATACGAGGGATACCATCAGCTAATATTATTTTAGCTGTGGGTTTTTGAAATACGACTTCTTTTTCTTTTAAAAGTTTGTATAATTGGTAACCTGCTACGCTGGTTCTAGCTCCTGTATCAAGGTAAGCTTCACCATTTAGTCCATTAATATTTACTTCAACCGTTGGCACATTTCTACCAATTACGGTTGTATGTATTGAGTTAAAATCGAGTGCTTCTGGGCTATTGATGGGATTTTTCTTGTTGCAATTAGGACAGTTTGATCGATAATATCCCATAGCACCACATCCATAGCAATGTATATTTGTTTCCAGTTTTATTGAGTTATTTTTACGGTCGGCTTCTATTTTTTTATAACACACTTCTTCCGTGTGATTCATTTTTCTGCAGAATGTGCACCGATCGAATTTCTCTGTTTTTGTGTCTAGCTTTTTGTAACAAATCTTGAAATGCATTTATGCTGTCCCTGGGTATTTTTCCCTTATCTGGAGCAGTATTTGTGAAAATATCAAATCGATCATAGTTTTTTCACTCAATCGATATGAAAGTTGAGCAAAAAGTTTTCGCTTTTTACATATAAAATTATCTGTAGGTTCAAAAAATTTTTGTTTTTCTTGTTGAATTTCTGACAGGATTCGCCAATCTGGCTTGGGGGGAGAAAATGCTTTTCTCAGCAAATCTACCGCGTCGTTAAATGTTAGTGCTTCATTTTTAATGCCTTGTCACCAAGACGAAGCGTAACCTTCTAATAACAATGGGAGACTAACTAACGCGTGGCTGTCAGAAATATTTTCTGCCTCCTTGTAAACTACAATTGTGGCGATGAAATCTTCGACTTTTGTTGTGTTCTTACTGCCATTGAAACGGGCACTGCATGTGCTAAATGTTGCATTTCCGCTATTTTGTCTGATATTCAGACCACCCAGTAATTCCCTAAATTGGTCTTGGGACAAGGTAACATTCATTTGGTTTTGAGCGTTTCCAGCCACATGCGCATCTTGCAAAACCTGCGCGTTCTGGTCACAATGCATATTATTTTGTAAGAGGTTACGGGGACTTCTACGCATATTAATTTGTTTAATTGTTGTGTAAAACGTTGTTGGTTGATGATTGAGAACTTGGACTTAAATACCAAATCGTTTACCTTAATAGAGGTATCGCAATAACAAACACTGAACACGAGTAACTTGTAGCTGTTAAATCTTGATCAGTGAAGTGTGCCAATTTTTGTTGATTGGAGGATTGTGGCGTTTTTGCGTTGGGCGCCAATGTAGGATTAAGGATATTGTTGATCATAATTTACATAAAATAACCCGATCCAAACCCGACATGCGTCGTTGTTTGTGTTCTAGGCTTTTTATGTTTTTTTATTTTTATTATTTAATTCCTTCCACTAGAGTCGGTTTCCCGTCTTCAAGTGTTTAGTGAATTATTGTTTTTTATTTTGTTTTATTTTTAGGTCCGCTTGGTTGTATTTTCCTTTTTTTTTTGTTTCAATGAAAGAAAATTTAATTTTTATTTTTTTTTATTTTTGAAAATATTTTATTTGATGTGATCTGTTCAACGACTTAAAATTGAATGAATTAAAATTCAAGTAAAAATTAAATTATAAATTTTTCAAAATAACAAAATTCTACTCGAATGAAATTGTTATGGAAACACAATAAAAAATTATTCTAAAGAAATTTCCATAGAAACATAAAAGTAAATTCGAACATTACAGTGAAGGCTTAATAATTATATCCAAAATCAAATTAATAATTTAAAAATAGTTTAAACAATGAAATCTAATTGAATTTAATAATAATAACTACAACATTCGTTACACGTCTATATTTCGAAATAACATTAACAATAGCAGCGTGTTACTGGTTTCGGGTTTCTTAGGACTAAGAAACTCCAACAAAATTTTAAAAGCTTACATGATGTTTAAAATTTAAAAAAAAATATTAAAAGTCAGGGGTCTAATTTGAATTTTAGATTTTTCCACAAAAAAAGTCAGGGGTCTAATTTGAATTTTAGATCTTTCCACAAAAAAATATATTTTAATGTTTTGACCTAAATTGCGTTATACATAACGGTGGTTATCGTGAATCAAGATTCCCGGGGAATTTTCTTAAACTGCAATAGAGATTGCACGGCAGTCCGAGAAAATTCCCCGGGAATCTTGATTTACGATAACCCTCAACATCATCAATTATTATTCATTTTTATTTTAGAAAAAAACAAATTATTTTGATAATTTTTTATCAATTGAAAAAAGGAGTTTTTGCGTTATCGCATTAAAATGCAAATGCAACATCGCTGAGGAAAGGAAAATTACTTTTTCCCAAAACAAAAAACACTTTTGTTTGTATTGAAGTATTCTCCGTTACACTGCATCAACAAAAACTCAATAGCAATACTTGTAAAAATTGAATTAAATTGAATGTTGGCCATAAAAGTGTGCCTTTTGACCTATAGTGGGATGGTTGCATAAAAAATTCCTGTCAACGTCTGATTAATTAAAGTTAAATTTTTTAAACATTGCACTCATTCATTTCTCAAATTATGTACCAATCGAAAGTAAAAGGCCTATAAAATATGAAAACGCTAGGTTACCCAATTTTTTCCCGTCATAACTGTAGGGTTGCCAGGTACGTATATAAACATGTAAGTTGTACTAGAGATTCGCACTCATATGCTTAAAATATTAACTTTATATCAAAATTAAGTCATTCTAAAGGCTCTATTCTGTCGATTGGAAGGTATGTTATTTGTTTCTTAAATGCATTTTGTAGGTAGCCGATAATCAAACTATTTGACTGCTGTTCATACAATGAATCGTTTTATTGTTCGTCTTTTCGTTTTTCACTTCGTTTCTGCTTTTTCCAGCTTTGCCTTACAATTTAAATTCTAACTGCTGCAAGCAGTGACAAAACAACGTAGTTGGCGTTGCAAACGATTACGATCACAAAAAGGAATGGAAAAAGGCAAAACGAAGAGAGCGTCATAAAGAACAAAATGAGAATAGAACATAATGATACGAAATAAAGAATAACAAACAATGATTGGCAATGTCGACATTACAGCGTTGTACAATATGTTATAATGTTATTATACAATGGCAATACAATACATAAGTTTACTTTAGCTGCACTTATCCTACTACAACTCGGCCATTCTGACAATGAGATCTCCTGATCTCAGTTTAAATTTAACAAATTATTTTATATAAAAAAAAAAACGAAAAATTTTAACAAATAAAAATTTTAGAAACATTTAACCTTTGCGCTTACCGAACCAGGGTCTCAAATTTCCTACTGCCCATACCCCTTTGTAGGGTGTTCGCGATTGTTGAAACCCCACAACATCCTCCAACAGGTATCTGTCATTTCGTAAAACTTTTGCTATTCGGTAGGGTCCTTTTAATTTTGGGATCAATTTTTTTGACGTGCCTGTCTGTGAGTCAAAATTCTTTACCATAACGTAGTCATTTTCAAAATATTTTGTCGGCTGTTTTCTTTTTTGGTCGACATAATGTTTATTGTACTCCTGCAATTTTTCTTGAACTTTATTCGCTTCGTCTCGAATTTTTTCAAGGTTTAGTGCCTTTGGTGTTTGTTCTAAATCGACTATATTTTCTTTAAGTAAATCAAGAATTCTACCTTTTTGTTTTATTCCGAAAAGCATTTTACTAGGGTACTCATTAATGGTCCTATGCACTGTGTTATTAATGCAAAATTCAACAGTTTCAACTACGTTGTCCCAATGAAGTCCTTGGTCTACATTGACTAATTTTGCAATCATCGGTCCAATGCTTCTGTTAACTCTTTCTACCTGTCCATTTGCCTGCGGGGACCCAGTTGCGATCTTAATATGTTTTATATTATTATCTTCAACAAATTCCCTAAACTCTCCTGACGTAAAACAACTGCCCCTGTCTGACACTATACACTTAGGACGACTATAGGATCTAAAGTAGTCTTTTAAGGAGACAATTACCTCCTTCGTATTTGTTGATTTAGTTGGATATAATCGAACAAATTTTGTGGTCGCATCAATTACTACTAACAAATGTTTCTTCGTTCTACCATGATCAACAGGGCCAAAATGATCTATGTGAATTATATCAAAGGGAGTGTTTCCTTTGGGGATGTTGTGCAAATAACCTTCTTCGCGGCCACTGTTTCCAGAAAACGCAATACATTTCAGGCAATTTTTTATGTGCTCTTTTGATTTTTCTCTAATATTCGGAAACCAGTAAGATTTACTTATTATATCTGTCATTTTATCTACCCCTACATGACCCATTTCATCATGGTATTTAAATAAAACATGATTTTCCATGTCCCGAGGTACACAAAACAAAACCGTACTTTCGTCTTTTTTTCTATATAGAACTCCGTTTCTCATCTCAAAAAGTTTGTCTTCTGATTTTTCTAACTTCTGTTTTAAATTTCTTAACTTTTCGTCTTTATTTTGACATATCACAAGGTTTTCTTCGAAAGTGTTTGTTTCTAATACCATTATATTGTTATAGCGACTTAGTGCATCGACATGTTGCATACGTGTCCCAGATCGGTGCTCAAGAGTATAGTCATAATTTTGAAGCTCTAAAGCTCTTGCAATTCTAGGATTTAGTTCTTTTTTATTAAGAGTTAAAGTCAAAGAATTACAATCGGTGACTATTTTAAACGATTTTCCTTGAAGGTAAACACGAAAACGTTTAAGTGCATAAATTATAGCAAGGGTTTCTAACTCAAAACTGTGATACCTCGATTCGACCTCTGTGGTACGTTTGGAAAAATAAAATACAGGATGTAACTTATCGTCCCTCTTCTTTTGTAAAAGAATGGCTCCAAAGCCAACAGAACTAGCGTCACAATGAAGTTCCGTAGCATCTTTGGGGTCATATAAAGCAAGGACTGGTGATGCTATTAGTTTCTGTTTAAGAAGCTCAAAACATTTTAACTGATCTGTTCCAAACTCGAATTTTTTGTCTTTTCTGGCTTTGCTAGCACTGAAAAATCTTTGACAAATCTACGAAAATATGAGCAGAGGCCTAAAAAGCTTTGTACAGAATGTGGTTTATCTGGAATCGGAAAGTTCTTTATAGCCTGAAGGCCCTTATCGTCTGCCCTTATACCATTCCCGCTAATCATATATCCCAAGCACTTCACACTTGTCTGTAAAAATTCGCATTTGTCCAGCCTCAGTTCTAACTTGTTATCTACCAAGCGTTTGAAAACTTCGCTAAGTATTTCAAAATGTTCTCCTAAACTATCTGTTGCTATCATAACATCTTCCAAATATATTATAATTCTCCCTTCTCGTACCATATCAGAAAATATTTTATTGACAAAACGTTGGAAAACCGACGGCGCATTTCTTAAGCCAAACGGCATTCTTAAAAATTCATATTGTCCTAACGGTGTTATAAATGAAGTATACTTAACAGAATCTTCATGCACATACACATGAAAAAACCCATTTTTCAAATCGAGTTTGGAAAAATACACCTTATTCGCTAACCTATCTAACAGGTCATCGATTATAGGAATTGGATAGTTATCTTTAGCCGTTATCTTATTCAATTTTCTATAATCAACGCACAGCCTTAAATCACCAGTCTTTTTCTTAACTAAAACAATGGGTGAAGTAAATTCTGACTCACTCGGACGGATGTACCCTTTAGCCATATATTCATCTAATAATTTTTGTAATTCTAATTTTTCAGAATATGACAACCGCCTTGGAGGACAATTGAAGGGTTTAACATCTTCCAAGGTCAAACGCATTTCACATTTAACCACTGGTTCTTCTAAGCGCTCTGGTTTCACATAACCTTCTTCAAAAATTTTGTATAAGTGTAACTTGTCTTGATAAGACAATTTTTGGCCAACGTTCAGCATTGTTTCATTTTCATCTTTTTTAACCAAATCTAAGGTCATAATATAGTTATTAAAATCAAAATTTTCTTTAAATTCAACATTCATACCTTTTATGTTTTCAAAATTATTATCTTCCGCCTTAAATTCGTTAGCAATATCAAAATTTTCTTTAAAATTAATTTCTACACCTTTTGTATTACCTAAATTGGAATCTTTTACATTTAATTCATTACCAATATCAAAATTTTCTTTAAAATTAATTTCTATACCTTTTGTGTTTTCTAAATTAGAACCTTTTAAACTTAATTCATTAACATCAACATTTTCTTTAAAATCAACCTCTATTTCTTTTTTATTTTCCAAATTGGAATCTTTTATCTTTAATTCATTAACTGTAATATTTGTTCTTTTAAAATTATTTCTTGGATCATGATCATTGTTTTCATAATCACAAACCAGCTTAAACTTACTAACTGCCATAAAATCTCTGCCTAGTACTACTGGAATACCTATAGACTCAGCAGGAACCACGCACAAATCAAAAACAATTTTTCTACCAGCCAAAATTATAAAACATGATACAGTTCCGAGAACTTTTAGTTTACTTTTATTGAATCCATAGTAACTAACAAAAAATTTATTCAACTTCAAAAATGTAGGAATTAATGAGATTTTAATGACACTGATGGGACTCCCTGAGTCTATGAGGCATTCTAAATTAAGAGGAAAAATTTTGTTTTCACAAATGTTGTTAAATAATTGTAAATTAAATAGCCTTACATAATTATCTACGTAGAGAGCGTCCTTTCTTTTAGGGCAAACTGCTGCTGTGTGGTCACCACTACCACAGGCGTAGCACGTTCCTCGTTCTCGTTTAGGTTTCTTACATTCTGTAGAAAGTGCCCCAAAGAATTGCAGTTGAAGCATCGTAAATCTTCTTTATTTCTGTGACGAACTGGAACAAAGGTTTCTGCTTTCTTTTTCAACTCGACTTTGGAGAAAACTTGTTGTAGTTGTTGCCTGTCTCGAAAATTTTGCATCACCGCCTGCATGCGGAGTTGAGGATCAGGAATTCCATCGACGATGCTATCAATTAATTCTTCCTCTTCTAAGTTAAGTTGATTTGCCAAAATAATTTTGTCGTTGTAATAATTGACAAACGGCTCGCCATTGCTCCACTTGCGATTTTCGAATCTTTTCCGCATGACCAATTTTCCTTCTTTCGAACCAAATAGTTCCTTCATTTGATCCAACAAATTGCATGGATTTTCTGTGGCATAATTTGGTTTTGACTGTAACCATGCCAAGGCTTTGCCCTTTAATTTGCTTATAAGTAAGCACCGCAACATGTTGTCGTTAACGTTAAATGCTGTGGTCGCATTTCTGAACTGTGAGACCCACATGTCGAAATCTCCACATCCATCAAACTCTGGAAGCAAATCTTTCACTATGTTGAATGTTGCTTGACTGAAGTCGTTGTTAGTTGAGCTTGGTTGATTACGTCCTTCTTCAAATTCTGATCTTTTTAACAAATCGTTTTCTTTTGTTAAAAGATCAACTTCACGTCGTAACATTTCTATTTCTTTGCTTGAATCTTCATTTGACGCACTGGATTCAACGTCATCATCATTGGCCGCAGAAGGACACTCACCTCTTTGCGCTAATGGTACGGCATTAATTCTTGAAACAAGCGCGTTTTTAGCTCCAGTCGTTGACAGGCCTAACCTTTCCAACCATGTTTTTAGCTGCACCACTGTAAAATCACCAGCATCAATAGGTGCCTCCATTTTGTTTGTAACACAAAAAAAAAAAATGCAGCAAGATAAACGTAAAAGTCTTTAATGTTCTCAACTTGTTTTTACAAATTGCTTAAATTTTCTTTCACTTTTCACTCAAATATTCTTTATTTCCATAAATTTTCTTCTAACTCAAACAATCTTTCATAAATTTTCCTTTTATATTTTTTTTGTAAATCCCACTTCTGAATTTGTAGGTAGCCGATAACACTAGTTTACAAATGATTAAAATTTTTTTTCCCAGCGAATGCCGTTACTCATTTTATATGGAAAATGGGCTGCTGATTCCGAAAATCGAATTTTTTTTTTTTTATTTCGTGTCGTTTTCGAGATGTCGGTTATTTTCGGTTTTTGGACCAAAAAAAAAGATAGTTCCACTTAAATACAAATATCTCAAGAACCAATGTTTGTATTCAAACAAATAATATGTCATATTAAAGGTAATTAAATTACCTACAAATGATAATCACGTCACTTTTTGGCTGGTTTGTTAGTTTCGATGAAATAAATTGATTTCTGAAAAAAAGAGTATAATTTTCCGAAAAAATTACAAAAATGTCTAAATCAACTGCAGATTTTTACAAGAAAAAAAAATTTTAAAAATCATTTTGTATTTTTATATCATAGTCTATAAATTTGTTAGGCAAATAAAATACTATTTAAGAAAATCGATGGAAAAATGCAAAAGTTGTATACAATTCATTGATTAGTTACCAAAATGCGTTTTTCCCTATTTTTCCGTTTTTTTGTAATAAACTGTTCGAAAATTTGAATCTTTTTGTAAAAGAAATTAGAAAATCCAAAAAATTCTTAAAGAAGGCATTAAAAGGAATTACCCGTGCCTCGCCGTTTTTCTCTAGCACGTCAGATTTTTTTTTAATCGATTTTTGAAGTTTTTTAATCCACTGTACATGAAAAAACAGAAATAACGCATTCTTGTGTTAAATCGATGAATTTAACTATATGATCCTTACATCTGAGGTGTATCATGTCTTCAGCAAACTTATGCAGGATACTACGCGGAATATTTTTGTAGACAATTTTAACCCTCTCAAACCCCCCCATGTAGGTCAAAATGACCTTCATGTGGGGGTCAAAATGACCCACATGTGAGGGTTCTAGAGGGTTGAAATTTTCTACAAAAATATTCCTCGAAGTATCCTGCATAAGTTTACTGAACACATAGTACACCTCAGATGTAAGGATCATATAGTTAAATTCATCGATTTAATACAAGAATGCGTTATTTCTGTTTTTTCATGTACAGTGGATTAAAAAACTTCAAAAATCGATTAAAAAAAAATCTGACGTGCTAGAGAAAAACGGCGAGGCACGGGTATTTCCTTTTGATGCCTTCTTTAAGAATTTTTTGGATTTTCTAATTTCTTTTACAAAAAGTTTCAAATTTTCGAACAGTTTATTACAAAAAAACGGAAAAATAGGGAAAAACGCATTTCGGTAACTTATCAATGAATTGTATACAACTTTTGCATTTTTCCATCGATTTTCTTAAATGATATCTTATTTTCTTCACAAATACATAGTCTATGATACAAAAAAAAAATATTATAAAAAAGTTATGTCTTCTTGTATAAATTTGAAGTTGAATTTGATTTTTTCTTAATTTTTTCGAAAAAAAATTTTTTTTTTTTTAGAAATCAAATTATTTCACCGAAACTAACGAACCAAGCAAAAAGTGATGTGGATATCATTTGTAGGTAATTTAATTACCTTTAATAACACTGTGCAACAAGAAAAAATTTCCCGAATGAGTCCAACGGGAAATGAAAGTAGACCATTAGTATATCAAAACCCTCAAAGGGTTTTCCGAAGTTAGCTCTTATTCAATTTTTATAGCCTCTTGAAGTTAGCGTGTTTTTGACCATTTTGTGCGTTATAGTGGTCTATATGAGCTATTTAGAGTGCTTAGACACAATCAGATTGTATTGGTATATTCACAAAAGTTGTTCAGATTTACAGTGACTACAATATTGTTATATGTTGTTAGCGAAAAAAAACGTGTCCCTGCAAGTTATGCTGAAAAAAGTTTGAAAAAATTAATTTTTTTAAGTGTTTTTTTAAAAAACGTCTAGAAAGGAAATATTTTTTTGGCATAATATGTTCACAAAACTTATTTATCGTATTCTTATGAACATTATTGCCGAACATAGTTAAGCGATATCACCAAGTTTGAACTTACTGTTGGACAAATATTGAGTACACCTTTGTTAAAGGGCCCACTGATTTTCAGCAGACGGCTGTAATTGAATAATATTTGTAAATCGCCTGAAATTTTTATTTCACCTCAAACATTTTATTCACCACAAATATTTTTATTTCACCACAAATTTTTTTTTACCACACAATTATTTTGTACACCCAAAAAGACTTTCAACTATATAAAGAAATAAATAAAAAAAAAATGATTTTTAAACATTATATTTAAGTTGTTATATATACACTGTGGAGATAACAGAATTAATTAATAAGCTAATCTAAAAGTTTTTAAAACTTTTGAAGTACATTTTTTAAAATTTTTAATGAGGTACGTCATACTAAAAGTTTAAAATTACTGTCTGAAGTTTTCTATATGTTAAACATAACTGAAAACTGCGCTATATAGAACGAAGTCTTTTATGTGCTAAATGCTGTAAGGAATCATCGTCGCTGTAGGAATCTGAGTCTGAAGAAAAAATAACTTCAAGTTCATGTTCTGACATCTCTTTGCTTTCATCATCTTCATGTAAGTTTTTGCTCCACCAACAAATTTCCGCAAGAACAGCATCAGGAGATTTTTTTCCTCGGTATCTGCAAATGTTTTTAATAAGAATCATTGTAAAAATATATAAATATGTATTAAAAACAACCTCATTTCAAATGGTACTGCAACTTGATGGTAACGCTCTCCCTGCTCATCTGATTCTGTGGCTAGCTGCTGTCCAAAGTAGTCTAGATGATGGTGCAGGTAGTGAATTTTTAACGACATGTTAACACGTAGTTTGGAGAAAGCATTCATCATCGTGTTAACAGAGCTCTGGTAGTCCTCAGACCTCTTTTTTTCCCAAAAATCCATTTATAACATCTTTGAGGGAACGCCAAGCTAGCAATTCGTTTGTGTTTAAGACATTATCAAATGTTTGATTTTTGATAAGTTTTCGAATGTCTGGGCCATTTACAACGCCTAGAGGATGAAAAGCAATATGCAATATAATATTTTTTTACATTTTTACATATATAATATTTTAGTGAAGTAAAATATGTTAATTTAATGTTTTTACCTTCTTTTAATTTACTCTCTGAAAGTCGGGGGAAAATTTGTGCTAAAACAGTATAAACTTCTTCTCTTTTAGCCACAGTTTTTAGAAAGCTTTTCACTAAACCAAGTTTTACATGTAAAGGAGGTAACAAAATTTTGTTTTGGGGTACCAGAGGATCCTCAATGACGTTGGCATTAGCGTGTTTGCTCAATTCTCTACACTTCCAGGAATGATTTGTATACTGGTCACCCGAATATCTGGAGTCCCAGTCACATAAAAAACACATGTATTTAATATATCCTGATTGCAGCCCTCGAAGAATTGCCACTACTTTTAAGTCACAGCATATTTTCCATCGATGTTTGTTGTAATTTACTTCTTGGATAATAGTTTTTAACGACTCGTAAGTCTCTTTCGTGTCTACACTGTAGGCAATTGGTACCGAAGGTTTTGAGTTTGTCTGATGAAGCAACACAGCTTTCAAACTATTTTTGGAGCTGTCAATGAATAGTCTCCACTCATCAGCATTGTAGCGAATGTCCATTTTGCACATAAGTTTTTCGACATCCGTGCAGTAAGCAGTTGTTTGCTCGTTATTTACAATAAAACATTCTTGCAGAGTTGCTTGTCGATGTCTGTATGCTGAAATTTTTGTCCCACTTGCCAAGAGATGATTTGTATTTAAAAATCTAGCTAGTTCTTCTGACTTGCGTTGTGACAATCCAAGCTTTGCAACAATAAAATCCATCTGGTTTTGTGTTATCAGTATAGGATCGTTTGACTTAGTGGGCTCAGGCGCAAAAATAGATAAAGCTTCATCTAAATCAGTTATTATCGTAATCCCTGATGTCACGTCCGGGCTTGGAGGTTTCGGGACTGGAACATTTTCTGAGTGTTCCATTGGAATTTGAGCACTTGGAACGCTTTTGTAAATTTTACTTTTCATTTTTCTTTTGTTCATACCAGTTTCGGAATTCACACAAGCATAACAATTTGAGGGGTCATGTCCATTTGGATTTATCCAGATCATCGGCACTCCAAAAGGCATTTTTTTAATTCTTCGACTCATCCAACTTATTAGATTAGTATAACAGTTTTTGCAAACAACTTTTGGAACCCATGGTACATTAGAAATAACGGAATGGTTAAAATATTTTTCGTAAGCGGCTATAAATTATTCTGTAAAAGAACCATGTTTCGACATTTTTGGTGTGAAATGGCCACAAACGTAACAAAAGTTGTTTATTTTGCAAGCCATTTTACAAACGTTATTAAATTAATACAAAATATTTCTTCAGTTTATTAAACTTATTTAAAAATTTCTTTTCACTTTATTAATTTAAAAAATTCACAAAAAAAACGGTTTAGCAAAACTTTATCTTCTTTTTTAAAAAAGACAATAAGAAAAAATATCACAAAGTTGACCTTGAATGTTGATAAAGTAAAAGAGAAAAAGTTAAGAGATTTAACGATTTAAGAGAACATGTAAATGATTTTTTCTTGAAGAGTATCCACTAACAACAAATATTTTTCTTGTGGGATAAAAATTAAATAAAAATTGTAAGTGAAGAAAGAGAAATTATGAATGGAGTAATAAGAATCGATTAGCTAGAGCAATTAAAAAAATATTGAAATGCACTCATTAAAAAGTTGAGCATAAATTTCGAATAAATCCAGCTTATTTTAGTTACAGCTCATCCAATTGCAGTCTTGTTTTTTTTTATACATATCTTTTTAATTTTTAATTGGGTTTTTCTGAGAACTTTATTTCAAAACGTTGCTTAACCTCCTTCATAGACTGATATAATTTTTCTTCAAAGCACTAATAGATCGTATAGAACTCATTGATTTAATGAAAATGTTAATTAACTGAACAAAAACTCATTTATATTTTTAATTTTGTTAAATATTTTCATTCATAGTTTCATTAAAAAATCATTAAATCAATGAAAAAAATTTTATTTCGAGGTTAATATGCTAAAAGTTTTAGTGATTTTTTTTATTTACATTTTTTGTTCTAAAATTATTGAATTTTTTTGTTAAACTGAATAAAAATTTTGAAACAAATATAATGAAAATTTAACATTGATTAAGATTTCAACGCTGGATAACCCAGGGTTAAAACTTTTTGGCGGACACGACCCCTTTTCGACAGGGAATTGAAAATTAATGTTATCTATTGCAAAACGATTTTTATTGAAAAATATACTTTTTTTTAAAAAAAGTACATTTTTTGATTTTTTGAAAAAAGTGCTTACTTTGAAAAAGTACTTGTTTGAAAATGTACTTTTATGTGGGAGGTGTTACGCCCCTTTGTCCAATCAAGATACAAGCAGTGGCCCATAGTAGTTTCCGGAAAAATTTTCACACATATAATGAATTTTATTCATTAATACTTTCATAACGATTGGGCTTAAATTAATGAAAAAAATCACATACCTAATTAAAAATTTCATTGGGGAATGAAACCATTCATTAGAATTGATTTAATGAAACATGTATAAAAAGCCTTGTTATTACCTAAAAATCATCTGCAAAGCTTTGTAATTTAATATGTATAATAAAAAATATATAGTTAAAAATACACGATTTTTAGAGAAAATAGCAAACAAAACGCTCATAAAAACTGGAAAAGATAGAACAAAAAAGAAATTAAAATCCCAAAAACTATTAAAATTAATAGATTTAAATATCTAAGGCCATAAATATTTAATACAAATTGTTTAATTTTTATATTGATTTACTACATGTAAAATATATATGGGAAAATTTGTCCCAAAACATCCCAACTTTGAAAGGCTAGAACTTAACAATACGAGCTAACTTTTAAAAACCCTTTGGGGGTTTTTGCCTACTGATAGTCTATTTTCATTTCCCGTTGGTTTCATTCGGGAAAGATTTAGTGACCCAAAATTTGTTGCACAGTGTAATACATATTATTTGTTTAAATACAAACATTGGTTTTTGAGATATTTGTATTTTAATGGAACTATCTTTTTTTTTTTGGTCCAAAAACCGAAAATGACCGATATCTCGAAAACGACACGAAATAAAAAAAAAAAAATGCGATTTTCGGAATCAGCAGCCCATTTTCCATATAAAATGAGTAACGGCATTCGCTGGGAATTTTGGCTGTAAACTAGTGTAATCAAACAAACTATTTGACTGCTGTTCATACAATGAATCGTTTTATTGTTCGTCTTTTCGTTTTTCACTTCGTTTCTGCTTTTTACAGCTTTGCCTTACAATTTAAATTCTAACTGCTGCAAGCAGTGACAAAACAACGTAGTTGGCGTTGCAAACGATTACGATCACAAAAAGGAATGGAAAAAGGCAAAACGAAGAGAGCGTCATAAAGAACAAAATGAGAATAGAACATAATGATACGAAATAAAGAATAACAAACAATGATTGGCAATGTCGACATTACAGCGTTGTACAATATGTTATAATGTTATTATACAATGGCAATACAATACATAAGTTTACTTTAGCTGCACTTATCCTACTACAATTTTTAATTAATCAAACAGAAATTTTTTAAGCAACCCACTAGCGATATATTTTTTGTCTCTTATCTTTGGTATAAAACACTTTTCATCCATTAAACAGATCCTTATTCGTATCTCCTACTTAAAATCAGTGTGTCAAAATTCATGACTTCCGCTCTTAACATTTATAGATTTATATATAACATTAATAAAAAATTGTTTTATATGACCTCTCAAACTTCAAATTAAATAAATAACCGGGCTTTAAGTCAGTTTTTGATTATTTATTAATTTCCGATAATTCGAACTCCGTCGGAGTTCATTTTCAAGGACTAAAAATAAAAAATACACACTTCATAAAACAATTTGTACAAACAACAAAATAAATGAAAATTACTATAAAAATTTTTTAAAAATTATGAAAAAGAAATTTTTGTTTTATATTTTGTTTTATGACCTGGAGCCAGCTAAACAACTATTATTATTTATATTAAAAAGGTCGCTAGAACTTCTAACATATTATTTTTAAAAAATAAAAAACTTACAAACATTGACATCAAAAAATGCAACGAACAGAACTACAAGCACACACTGTCATACAATTCATGTCAGTATATAGTTAAGATTTTTTTTTTTTTTTTTTTGAGAAACCATATTGGTTCTAGTTATAGGAGAATCATTCCTAACTATGCATGTTTCTTGCACCTCCAAATCCGATGTGCATGCTGCCGAGGCAGGTGGATTAACCACACTCTGGTGGGTACCACTTGGAGAGTTATTTCCCATCGTTTTTCGATCCATGCTTCATTAGTATAATCTTCTCGGCAACGCCCCACGCAGTAAGTTATAAGCTTAAAGCTGGATCCGGCAAGCGCTGCAAATATAGTGGCCAAATTCACTTTTAATTTCAGCCGCCCAATCTGGAACAGACGCTGACCTGGGAGCCGCCCACTCTGGATCAGACGCTTCAGGATTTCGACAAGATGCTTATTTTAAGGCGGCATCGACTCGCCTTGTCAGTGCCAGTTACGGGCATTGTGGGTTTTTCTTTCGAGGCGCAACGCTGTCCAACGCTACACCCTTCCACACCCTGGCTGGTCACCCGCTTTTAGTCGCCTTTTACGACAGGCATGCTTACCTCGGGCATATTCTGACCCCTTACCCGCAGGGGTAAGACTAAAAGCATGAAGCTAAACGCAAGCAATGACATCACGTTTAAAGCTGGCAGTGATGACATCGGAAACGTCGATAGCTTCACGTATCTAGGCAGCATTATCTCCATGGATGGTGGAGCAAAAGAGGATATCAACTCAAGAATAGCAAAAGCAAAAGGCGCGTTTGCTCAACTGAACAAAATATGGTCTTCATCCGTTATATCCACCAAAACGAGAGTGCGCATTTTTGATTCGAATGTGAAATCGGTTTTGTTATATGGGTGCGAAACATGGCTTGTTACTGAACAACTAACAAACAAGCTCCAAGTATTCGTCAACAAATGCTTAAGGCGTATACTAAAGGTTTGGTGGCCTCGCACTATATCAAATGCCGAGCTACATCAAAAATGCAAACAGAAGGCTATAGCAAACGAGATCAAGCTGCGCAAATGGGGATGGATTGGTCACACTCTCCGGAAACCACACAGCGAAGTTTGTCGCCAGGCCCTTGAGTGGAATCCACAAGGCAGTAGAGGACGTGGTAGACCCAAAACCAACTGGAAAAGGTCGTTGGAAAAGGAAATCCAAGAATCGGGAAAATCGTGGCAAGAGATCAAAGTCATCGCAAGGGATCGTGACAAATGGAGAGATTTCATATTGGCCCTATGCTCCTCCTAGGAGTTAAAGGAGAATACATACATACATAGTTAAGATTTTGAATAATGTAACTAAAAACTCGATTTACAATGTTAAGGACGCGGTAAACTTTAAAAATAGACTAAAGGACTGTTGTTTATTTAACGACGAAACAATAGTTTCATTTGACGTAGTAAATCATCGACATAAAGAAATGCTTGGTTTGGCGAAAGCCCTGCAAATGCTATTGACATCATTCGTGAAAACGAATTTGGAGCGACGTTTAGTCCAAAAGGTTACACCTTCCATCTAATGGTTCCACGGTCAGTACTAAACGACGTAATATCCCTCAAATCTACATGCAGCGGCATCTGATGAAACCCTAAAAATAGATCAAGTTTCGAAAAGAACCTCGCTCTACAAAGATTATCTAAAATATCTTTAACTCGTGGTAGAAGAAATTTATCTGCTACTAATTTCTAATTAACTGCTCTGAAATCTAAACACATACGCATGGTGGTTTTTAAAAAATTTTAACTTTTTGAAATACCACCCGCGATTTTTTTCAGGGATACTGTTGGGGGACCCTTCTAGTATCTAAATCCGCAAACCGCGAAATCGAACGTCCAGCCGTTTTTTTTTTTTCGACCTTTTAGTTTTTTTAACGATTTTTGAGTATGTCTCGGTGTGTATATACATATTATGTACACATATATATGTATATACGTACATATATATACTTGTATATGTATATATGTGTAATATATATATATGGATATATATATACATACATACATACATACGTATAAAAGGTATCGTTTCCGCACCATTTATTTTTTAAAAAAATCGGTTTTTTCGTATATAAGAAAAACACAAACAAAAACCGGAAACGAAAGTAGTCACTCCAGATGTGATTTTTGATGCTTAATCCGATTCCGGTATTAGAATTGCTCTATTACGTCTGGACTTTGAGATATCCTTACATATATGTTTAACGGACACCATTTTTTTTCCTATTTTTGAAGTTATATAACAAGATAAGGTAATATTATGCCATAAAATCTGGTATGACAGTTAATAGCCCTAGTTTTTTCCTTGAAAACTGAATCAAACCGATAACGATATCTTTTTTTTTGTCGGAGATATCTTTGCCTAAAAAGTTAAAAAAGTGCAAAAACACGATTTTTGGCTATATTGGATGTTATATAGAGGACACACAAAATTTTTTTGGGAATTTCTTTAACCAGAAACATTTGGTACTTTCTTTTGGCTTTAAATTGAGCTATCAAATGTTTATCTGCAATATTTCTCTGCAAAGTTATGTTAACTTGAAAATCACACCGTGAAACTTAAAGCGAAAAATCTCGGTTTTCGGCTATATTTGAGGTTATATACAGTACGGACGAAATTCGTCTGCTCTTTTTTACCAACCGAAGCATTTAAAACCATTCTTTATCTCCAAAATGAGCTAACAAATGGTCTCTTATAATTGTTTTCTAAAAAGTAATGACTATTTTAAGACGACATGTTGCAGCAATATAAGGAATACTCGTACACTGTGAGTTTGCACTCCATAATGTAATTTTGAATTGGTCATAACTTTGTGGAAAACAATCACATGAGACCTCTTGATAGCTCATTTTGAAGATAAAGAATGGTGTTAAATGTGTCGGTTAGTAAAAAAGAGCAGACGAATTTCGTCCGTACTGTATACAACCTCAAATATAGCCGAAAACCGAGATTTTTCGCTTTAAGTTTCATGGTGTGATTTTAAAGCTAACATAACTTTGCAGAGAAATATTGCAGATAAACATTTGATAGCTCCATTTAAAGCCAAAAGAAAGTACCAAATGCTTCTGGTAATAGAAACTCCCAAAAAAATTTTGTGTGTCCTGTATATAACATCCAAGATATCTCCGACAAAAAAAAAAGATATCGTTATCGGTTTGATTGAGTTTTCAAGGAAAAAACTAGGGCTATTAACTGTCATACCAGATTTTACGGCATAATATTACCTTATCTTGTTATATAACTTCAAAAATAAGAAAAAAAAATGGTGTCCGTTAAACATATATGTAAGGATATCTCAAAGTCCAGACGTAATAGAGCATTTCTAATACCGGAATCGGAATAAGCATCAAAAATCACATCTGGAGTGACTACTTTCGTTTCCGGTTTTTGTTTGTGTTTTTCTTATATACGAAAAAACCGATTTTTTTAAAAAATAAATGGTGCGGAAACGATACCTTTTATACGTATGTATGTATGTATGTATATATATATATCCATATATATATATTACACATATATACATATACAAGTATATATATGTACGTATATACATATATATGTGTACATAATATGTATATACACACCGAGACATACTCAAAAATCGTTAAAAAAACTAAAAGGTCGAAAAAAAAAAACGGCTGGACGTTCGATTTCGCGGTTTGCGGATTTAGATACAAGAAGGGTCCCCCAACCGTATCCCTGAAAAAAATCGCGGGTGGTATTTCAAAAAGTTAAAATTTTTTAAAAACCACCGTGTACGATATGACTTTCATTGCATAGTGTATTCAATTACAAAACTTTTAAGCCATATAGTATATTCAATTACAAAACTTTTAAGCCATATATTAAAAGTTTCGTAATTGAATACACTATGCAATGAAAGTCATATCGTATGTGTTTAGATTTCGGAGCAGTTAATTAGAAATTACAATAGTACAATAGCATATAAATATCTTCTACCACGAGTTGACGATATTTTAGATAATCTTTGTAAAGCGAGGTTCTTTTCGAAACTTGATCTATTTTCAGGGTTTCATCAGATACCGCTGCATGTAGATTTGAGGGATATTACGTAGTTTAGTTCTGACCGTGGAGCCTTTAGATGGAAGGTGTTACCTTTTGGACTAAACCTCGCTCCAAATTCGTTTTAAGGAATGATGTCAATAGCATTTGCAGGGCTTTCGCCAAACCAAGCATTTCTTTATGTCGATGATTTATTTGTCATTGGCTGCAGTGAATCACATCACTTGAACAATTTATATAGTGTTTTTCAAATTTGTAGGGAATTTAATTTAAGTGTAAATTTTTTGGCCAGGGGTTATATTTCTTGGCCACAAATGCACTGTAAACGGATTATCTACAGATGATACAAAAAAAAAAAAGTTATTGAAAAATATGACACACCAACAAGTGTTAAGGTGCAGCCAAGCTTTTTGTTGCGTTCGCTTAATATTACTGCAGGTTTATACCAAACTTTGCATCTTTTTCTGCACCCTTCAATCGATTGAGTCGCAAATGCGTTCATTTTGTATGGGATGAAAATTGCCAGCAGGTATTTAGGCATTTGCAGCTTTCAAAATAGCTTTAGTATCTCCAAAGCTATTACAATTTCCTAATTTTAAAGATAAATACATAATAACAGTTGATGCATCGAAGATAGGCTGCGGTGCAATATTAAGTCAAAACTATAAAGGTTCTGATTTACCCAAATGTATTGAATCAAAAACTTTTAATACGTGAAACAGAAAAAACCTGTAATAAAACTAGAATTGTAGCAATTCACTTTGCTATCAAACATTTTGGACCATATTTTTATAGTACTGAATTTATTGTCAGATCCGACCACTGACCACTGGTGTATTTATTTTACATGGAGGATCCATTTTCGAAACTTAGGAGATTAAAACTTAAGCTATCCGAATATAATTTTACGATAGAATACATAAAGGGTAAAACTAATGTTGCTGCTGCCGCTCTCTCACGCATTCCGATTGACGAATTGAAAACAGCAAGTATTTATATCCTTACTATGACAACACGCTCGATGTCTAAGCATGGGAAAGATGAACCCTCAAAGACGACAAAATGTAAAAAAAAATTTTTTAGATCCCCAAGGGGAAAAGTTTCAAGCGCTTTATGCAAAAGCCCTTAAAAAGAGCTTGTTCGTATAGTTGTACAAACGCTTTCACAATGATTTTTCGTAAGGTAGTCCTCTGCATAACCAAAAAACTCTTATAAAAGCATTTTGAAGTGCTTTTTTTTCTCCTTGGGTCAATACATTGTTACAAATAAATGAATTTAATAATCGGTAGGGTAAGCATGAACTAGAATAAAAATAATTCGTTTCTTTATGTAATTTGCTATCATAAAGTTTTTCTTTACAAAACACGGCCCGCTTGAAAAAGTTTTATTACAAAGTTCGAGGACGACAAAGTTATGGGTAGGGTGCTGTTCAGGACATCAATTGAAGTCAATCCTCGCCCGAATCAAAATCGTAACTAGTGCCGATTTTGAAAACGAACAGTTTTTCTATTTAAAATAAAAATTTTCAAATGTATGCACTAAATACTATTAATATGTGCATTTAATGATATATATATATATATATATATATATATATATATATATATATATATATATATATATGTATGTATAAATAAATAAAAAGACAGTTTTATTTATTTTTTTGTATTTTTATTTACAAATGTTTGCTATTATAGTCACATACAGATTTGAGTAAATACTTCTCATACGATTCTTTTTCAGTCGAAGTTTTATATTTTGCCCATGTTTGTTTGAAATCAAAGTGAACAGACTCCATAGCCTGTTCACTGTAGGCACCTAATCCAACATTATGCAAAGTACAAAAATCTAATACATGGTAAAAAACAGCATGGACCTTTGGCGTAACTTTAATATTTAGACTTAAATAGCTGCTTTTAAATTCATTAATAGTATTTGTGTATCCCTCTTCTAGTTTATTACCAAAACAACTTTTAACTACTTTATTGAATTTATCTAAAACGTCTACATATTTCAAATGCCTACATCCCTTGAATTTCGAAGTATATCAATTTTATCTAATATTATTTTGCATGAATTTCCATTGAAACCAGCATTGGTATGAATTACTTCGCGATGTATACATAAATACTTAATATAAGTTTTCGTTTCAACGTCAAAATCCTTTTCCATTTTATCGATAATCGTATTAACTACGCCCATCATTAGATGCAATTCTGGTGGGGTGACAATTTCTAATATTTTAGTCGCATCATTTTCTTGAAATATAGGGTTGTTATTGCAATTATCAAAATTCTTCGCATCCTTCAAAATAGATCCAGCTTTCGACTAAGCTTCAAAACTCGCTTTTATACTTCCAATCGTTCTGTAAACCCCCTGTTGTTCTAGACAATTCTGATGAGCATTGCACCATGTGCAAGGATGTGAGGAAGAGTGCGACATAATGCCACATAAAATATTCGCAAGTTTTAAATCTGGAGTTATAGTGTATTTCATTGAAAACTCATTCATTTTCAGTAGATGCCAGATTGTAGAGATGTTCGGGTAATTTTCTTGGGTGGAAGTTACTAAAGCGAGTATAAATAATTTTTTCACGCCCATATCTTTAAAAATATTTTTTTGATTAAGCCCGTCTTCAAATTTACGCCGTTTAACGGGAATATCAACCCGATCATAATTATCTGAGGATGTGACAGTCATACAAAATTTTAGAAAGTCACCTCCACCATCGACTCCAAAAACAATGTTCACATCTGCATCATTATACTTTCTTTCCGAAATAATTTCACACATCAGTTCATTAAGATTTGTGCAATATACGACTGATTGCTCACTCACTGTTTCAATATTTTTTTTAATGTTTTTAACCGCAACTTTTTTTACATCAAAACAAAAACAAATATGCTATATATAAACGTAAACAAGAATACAAATTTTGTTTAAAGTTAGGAAATGTCTTTTTCTTTTACATTATATATACTTCTTATATACTATATATAATATATATATATATATATATATATCATTAAATGCACATATAAATAGTATTTAGTGCATACATTTGAAAATTTTTATTTTAAATAGAAAAACTGTTCGTTTTCAAAATCGGCACTAGTTACGATTTTGATTCGGGCGAGGATTGACTTCAATTGGTGTCCTGAACAGCACCCTACCCATAACTTTGTCGTCCTCGAACTTTGTAATAAAACTTTTTCAAGCGGGCCGTGAAAAGGGAGATATAATGGCTTTCCACTCTTATACTACATGTAAGCTCTCATTAATATGTAAGCTAGATTAGTATCATGATCTTATTTTTAAGGTAGCTTGTAAGAAAGAAGAGAATAAACAAATCAGTGTCGACTGATCGATTGAACATAAAACATAGAGGTGTAATTTCATTGTAAGATAACATAACCGAATATCACTCAAATACTAACAAGAAGAGGAAATGCATGCTGTAATTAGAAACTTGATTGATTCGGACAAGAAGAGGGCGTGGCAAAGTTTCGAAATTCCTTTAGTTAAGCGTTGTGTGCGCAGGTACTTGGAATAGCTAGCGCAAGCTCTGAGCAAAACCTAAGTCAATTCGCAAAATTTTCAAAGTGTTGCAGTGTAGGGTATTTAATTTTTGGCCAAGCCAAAGACATAACCTCGTGTGCGCTGGCGCACAGTAATAAAATTTTCGCATTTATGTGTTTCATGTGTGTGCCTTAACTACTTACTTTTTTCATTGGTACGCTTTATCAAATCTGATGCGACCTAAATAATGTTTTTTTATTAATATTAAATGGGACTTGCTGATAGCGAATCTGTAAGTAAAATTTCTTCAGCGCGTATCAATTTAGGGAAAAACGGGATCGAAATGTCACAAAACCTCCTACATGACAAAAAAGAATCATAACTTTCAGCGTATTTTTTGATGCTGATTCCGAATCAGATCAAAGAAATGTTCTTTCTAGTTAGGATTTTGAGATATCCTAATCAAAACAATAAACAATTGAATCTGTCATTTTTATTAGGGGCGATTTTGGAGATGGGGTTAACTAACATTGATATCAAGCAGTAATCTGCCTGGAAGAGGTAGAGATGTACTGGCTGCAAGGGCGAAAGTAAGAGTTGCAGATCAATCATTCGTATACAATATTTAAAATGTTTACTTTGATATTTTGAACGAAGTTTTGTTTTTATTCCTTTTTTTTTTTTTTTTTTTTTTTTTGGAATGGCCCATGCAATTTTTTTGTCCTTTTTTGGGAACCATGTCCAAAAGTCTTATACTTTCAGTTTTTACTTTTTTACGATGAACCTTCCTAATGAACTTTTTTTATTGGGTCCATGTATTGTTCAAAATTTAACCATTTTTTTATAACTAATTGATACACAAGTTTCATGTGCTTGCCTAAGTTATGAATAAAAAAATACTAGTTTTCAGTTTTAAAAACAATATGTGATTCACATATCCCGTTTTAATCCTGAACGAAAATTATTGCAAGCAAACACGCCTATAACCAAAGTAAAGTTTTGCAATTTTTCAATCTTAAAAGGTTACATTAGTAATATGCAATGAAGCAAAAAAAAATGTTCGGCCGAGCGACACATATCCCCTTATGAAAATGACGTGATATTTTGGTTTTTCAGTCTACTAGATGAAATTCATAGCCGGTTTTGAAGACCAAGACTAGTAAAGGGTGTTTTCTTAAGCCCGATAGAACTTAAAATTGTAAAAAATAACACTAAAAATTTAATTTTGATGAATTTTTTTTTTTTTTTTTTTGATTCTGTATACTCGGACAAATTATCATGAATGGAATCACGTGACATACGGCCAGCAGTGCTCGAAAAAGTGGCCCAAAATTGGACGTCCAGAATGCGCTTCATCAAGACTAGCCATGTATGATCTTTCAAATACAAAAAAATTTTTGATTACAATTTAATTTTTTGTGTTATTTTTTACAATTTCAAGATCTATCGGGCTTAAAGAAACACCTTTTACTTAGGTCTTATACCTAAAAATTGCGTTGTATAGCTTCAAAAATGCCGGAATATCGTGTTTTTGCTTTTTAAGGTTATTAGTTAAAATAATGACGTGCTAAGCACTCATATCTTAAGGCAGTTTTAGTAACAATAGAATAAACAATTCATAATTGACATGGCACCACTCATATTAAGCTAAAAAATAAAAATTTCAAATATTTTAATTTGCTTTTTTTTTGTTTTGTTTTTTTTAGGTCAAAAACCATATGGAAGAGATTCACGCAATAACAATTTTAGTAGCGGCTATAATCAATCTCATAATAACTGGGTCAATATGGGCAACAACAATACACAAGGCACTTCATCGTTTAGTCAGAGAGGATATGGACAGCAAAATAATCGAAACAATTATACTGAACGATCTTACAAAAACAATAATTCCGGAAATGGAAGTTTCGGTCAACGTGGTAGCGACTGGAATAATAGCCCATATAATAATAGAAGATATTAAGATTAATTTAAAAAAGTTACATCTTTTCTATATGACAAAATAAACAAAGTGTTGTAAAACAAGTAATATTCATAATATTTTTCCTATTTTAGTATATGTCTTGTACTTAAGACACAGGACTTATTTTACATCGCTTGTGATACCAAATTTTATTAGATGAGAGATCAAAAATATCAAAAACAAGTTGCTCCTCCAAATAAAAGTTAACGATATCTTCTTATATATTAAAATGAGATTTTGTTTGTTTATTTGTATATTTGTTCTTTATGGACTCAGAAACTAACCAACCGTTTTTAATCCAAAGTTCATAGTGTCTGAGTATTGGAAAATGATTGTTCGTAGGCTAAAAAGTTGGCGGTGGAACGCCCAACTAAAAATAAATTAGTCGACAACATCAACTATAACTACTCTGTTATATTCAAACCGTGGCGCAGGGCAGTTTAAATGTTTTCATTGTTTCGTGTTAATGTTTAATGTTATATGTTTGTGACACCAACCAATTTTTAAATTTTATGTAATTTAAAAAAATTGTAAGTTTAAAGTTTAAACATTTAATGTTTAAAACAATTTGAACCATTTTTTAATACTGTTTTGTTACAAATTTGTGTGTTTCTTAAAGCAAATAAACGATCGCCTGATGAAGTCGCCAAAAAAGTGACGAAACGTTGCGATAAAAAATTGAATCAATGTTTTGATTGCAATTTAAGAGTACTGGCAATAAAACCTTTATAACATTATTATAAAAATTAATTCATCATATCTCTGAAACTACTTGACTTGAAATTTGTTACAAGGTCACCGCAATAAATAATGATCTTTGGAAAAGTGGGATGTGCGCATTTACCTCAATAATAAAACACGTAAAATTTCTGAAACTATTTGATGCAGATAGATGACTTTTAGTAATATATGTAAAGGACACCCGGATAAATAATGTTCCCTGAAAATTGGAGGTGCTACGCCCCCATACAAGACAAGGTGAAGCTAGTTAAACAATTAAATTTAATAAGAGAACATTTTTCGAGTGATTGCTAACAAAACAAAATCAAGTTAAGTTTTCTTTATTGAGACAAAAGGCACTGTACTGAAGAGTAGCTGCACACTTTCATTTGCTTGTTACATAAGTATTACAGTCATTTGGTAGTTTTGCCTGGAAAGTTTTGCGGGAATTTTGCAAATGGGTTATTTTATAGATATCGATGTGCTCTTTCAGAATTTCAACTTTGCTACCTCGAATCATGTGCGCTCGCGCCGCCATATTAGAAAAATGGCGTCCAAGATCAGTTTTTTACAAATATCTCTTTAACGGTTACATATAGAGAAAAATATTGTGGCGCAAAATTGCAGCTTTTCTATAAAAATTACCTTTCAACTGTTTTCGTACGACTTATAACTCAGTAGATATCCTAATTCAAAATTTGAAAAAAAATTTTAAATTATGCATGCCGCTTATGAATAGGCACAGTTATATGTTGCGCTTAAAATTACGATAACTCATGAAAGGTGAGTCACTGCAATCTACATATTTTTTTTTTTTTTTTTTTTTTTCGTATAACTTATAGTTTTGGAGGTATTTTTTTAACAAACCAGAAATTTTGAAAAAAGCGTTTTTTCAAAATATCTCCAAAACGGTTTGTTTTAGAAAAAAAAGTTTTCTCGCATTTTGTAGAACGTTCAACTCCCTATAAGGGTGTCTTCGAACTGTTTTTTCGTCCAACTTACCGTTCATGAGATATTGCGTCTTGAAAATCATTCAAAATTGAACATTGTACTATACGCATTACTATTTTCAATTTTGAATGATTTTCAAGTCGCGATATCTCAGGAAGGGTAAGTCTGACGAAAAAACAGTTCGAAGACACCTTTATAGGCAATTGAACGTTCTACGAAATGCATTTCTAGGACAAACCGTTTTGGAGTTATTTTGAAAAAACGGTTTTTTTATAAATTTTAGGTTTGTTGAAAAAATATCTCCTTAACTATAAGTCATACGAGAAAAAAACAATGGAGTTATTCACGATCTGGAGTAACGAGCTGAGTAACGGGTAAAAGTGCACACGGTTACTCTGAATTGTGAGCATACTCAATACTTTTGCACGTATATTTTCTTTTTTTTATCAAAATAACTTTAACTGAAATAAAAAAAAAAAAAATTTTCAAATGAATATTTTGCTCTCATTCTAAATTTTATTTTTGATGAACGAAAACTGTCTCTCAATAATAAACAAGTTCAAACGTTTCTATAGAAATAGTAAAAAAAGGAAAAATGGTAAGATTATTTTACACTAGAAAACAGCTTGACTAAAAGGGTAAAAGAGTAAGGGTAAAAGAGTTGGGATTGTGCACCGTTACCCTGTTACTCAGGACGTTACTCCTGATCGTGAATACCCTTAATGAACCTTGTAGTGCAAGTAATTCCCAACAAATAAATATTTTTATTTTAAACGTGTGACTCGCCGTTCATGATTTATCGTCATTTTAAGCTCAACACATAACTGTGTCTATTCATAAGCGGCATGCATAATATACAAATTTTACGAGAAACAGTTCAAAGATAATTTTTATTGAAAATTTTATAATTTTATTTTTCTGTTAATGTAACCGTTAAAGAGATATTTGTAAAAAACGCCATTTTGGACGCCATTTTTCCAATATGGCGGCGCGAGCAAACACGATTCGAGGTAGCAAAGTTGAAATTCTGAAAGAGCACATCGAAATCTATGAAATAACCCATTTGCAAAAATCCCGCAAAACTTTCCAGGCAATATCATTTTATTCTCCCAAATGATTGAACTAAAGTGTTTTTATTAATTTTTTCTTTTAACTTTGTAATACCACGAAGATAAATATTTTAATTCGGTTTTCATTAAAACTTATAAAAAAAGTTATTTCCTAAGTTTAAGTCGAATACTGCAGTTAATGGCCTTCTTGGCAAATTAGCCAAAAGAATCTATAAATAAAATGTAAAGCTTATTAAAATTGATAAAATCAGGAAAATGAAACACATGCTTGTTAATAATAATAATATTTAGTTTCTTTTCCATTAGTCTATGAAGAAATACGCCTTACTCTTACTCCCTTGTTTATAATCGGAAAAATAAGGCCATCGGCAATAGTTTGGGGGGGAATTTTTTCACGTTTATTGCTTAAATATACTCCCCAACTTTTTGGTAGGGAATATTAATGTATAAATGAATAATTATAAATAATGTTAAACAAATTAAAGACTTTAGTACAACCATTTTATAGCTTACTAGCTGGCCTGGTTGTGCCTTCGTTCGCCCATTCCCGATGCCTTTACGTACGAAGTCCCATCCATCTCCATCGTCCCTCTCTTCCAATCATCAAGGTTTTTAAAGATCCATGTATCAACTTTTGTAATCATAGCTCCCATAGGTACAGAGATACAGCATTTTATATATTTTTTGTATGAAGGGTGAAACTCCCCTTCTCACCCCCCCGCCCAAGTTTTTTAAAGTAAATGGTAGGTAGAATATTCATGTATGTACCAAGTTTTATAACGATATCTGCGATATGTGAAGAAATATAGCATTTTGTGTATTTTTGAAAAGTGGATGCAATTCTCCTACACCCAATATCCCCCAAGTTTTGCATGGTGAATGGTAGATATGCACATTATGCGTAAGTTCATCAACTTTCATAATCATAGCTTGTATAACTGTAGAGATATAGCATTTTTATACCCTACTCTCAGGGTATATTCACTTTGTCCTTCCGTTTGTAACGCAGAGAAGGAGGCGTGGCAGGTATGGAAAAGTATATATATTCTTGATCAGCGTCACCTCCTGAGTCGATATAGCTATTTCCGTCTGTCTGGCTAGCTGGCTGGCTGTGTGTGGAAATACACTTTTTGGGAAAACTGAGCAACGTATTTCAATGAAATTTGGCATTCTGCCTCCGTCGTAAAAGTTAGCTCGGGGGATTGAAAATGAGCGAAATCGGTAAGCGGACACGCCTACCGCCCATACAAAAAATATATTCAAAATGTAATAAGAGCATTAATTGCAATAACAGAAGCCAAATACACATAAATACTAGGTATAGTAACTTTAAGCTCTGAGCAAAAACTAGCAGAATTCGGATTAGAGGGCGTGGTACTTCCCATATAAACAAAAGTTTCAAAATGTTATACTGAAAGCGTTTTTTGAGATAACCCAACCGAATTGCATTAAAACACTCGGATCTATAAATGTATGCTATATGCAAAATCTAGGTAAACTCGGACAAGAGGGCGTGGCACCTCCCATATAAGCAAAAGTTTCAAAATTATATAATGAAAATTTTTTTTTGGATAATCCAACCAAATTTCATTCAAACACTAAAAACATTAATTGCAAACTCTGAGCCAAAATTAGGCGAAGTAGGATTGGAGGGCGTGGCACCTCCCATTCAAGCGAAAGTTTCAAAATGCTATACTGAAAGATTTTTTTAAGAAAACCTAGCCAAATTTTACTCAAACACTCAGAACAGTAAATGCAAGCTCTACGCAAAATCTAGGTAAGCTCGGAGACGAGGGCGTGGCACTTCCCATATAAGCAATTTGTTCTTATACTCTCCTAGGAGTTACGGAAGAATAAAACAATTTACTTAAAAAAAAAACTTGTATGTAAAAGCAGATTGCATAGTATTGATCAACTAAGTGTTTAATAACACAGTGCGACACATGAAAAGTGAACTAAAATCCGTTATAAGGCGTCGAAGTACTCGCCGAAACAAGTAATTCTGCCAGAGCGTTTTGCAAAGTTTACTCATATAAGGATTTTATGGTAATTTTTGCGATTTTAAGGCACTAGATGAATTTTTTTCGGCATTTTTTTTTTTTCTTCTATACAATAGCTACAACATTGCTGAAGTCATCAAAACAATATCTCGGCTCGTTACCGAGATATAGCCATATGAAAAAATCGCTCAAAATCCCCAAAAATCGCTCAAAGTTGCAATTTTCAGCTGGATAATAATTATAATTATAATGCTGAAAATTGCAACTTTTTGCCTCAAATTGGATTTTGAGCGATTTTTCGATTTTTTCACATGGAGATATAGCCATAGCCATGTTTTTCTCAAAATTTTAGTGAAACTTTGGAAAATGATGCGCATTAGCATATACTAAAAATGAGATAGACTTTTTCGTAGTATATATTGGGTGTACAATAGAGGTGTTTTAAGAATGTATGAAGATCCTTAGTAGCAACATTTTGATACTTGACACCCCTCATTTTTGTGAGGTTGGAAAAAAAAATGAGTTTGCAAAAAAAAATTTTTGGGGTGGGGTGAGGGTAAAGGTTGGCGCATCAAGGTCAAAGGTGAGAGAAAAAGAGAAAAAATTTACTCACAGCCCTACAAGAGGGGCCACCTCTAGAGGGTTCAAATGTATGACGGACCCACATTATTTTTTCTCCCCCAACATTTTTACCAAGCATACTTACCCCAATCTCTAACTCCTAAGGGGGCTCCCATACAAAATTGACATTTTTAGGAAACTCATTTTTTTTCCAACCTCACAAAATTGAGGGGTGTCAAGTATCAAAATCCAAAATTCGTGCACTAAAACACCCCTAGTGTACAACTTAATTTTTTAGCGAAATTTGATGCTTTATTGTGGAAAAATGTTACAATATATTTTATTCAAAGTATTGTCCATTGGAAGCTACAACATTTCCCCATCTTTCAGGCAATTTATGAATTCCATCCCAAAAAAATTGCGCCGGCTTGGCGGCCAAAAATGAATCTATCCAATTTTCGATATCTTGAACTTAAGTGAAGCGTATTCCTGATAGGGCATTCTGCATCGATCGGAACAAATGGTAGTCTGATGGTGCAAGGTCTGGGCTATAAAGCGGGTGAGGCAAAATTTCCCATCCGTTGTTTTCCAGGTAATTTTTGACTGGGGCAGCAATATGTGGCCAAGCGTTGTCATGATGAAAAATTATTGCTTCGTGTCTGGTCGCAATTTCCGGGCGTTTTTCGATAATGGCACGCTTCAAACGTATTAATTGTGTTCGATAGAGGTCACCTGTGAGCATTACAGAGCATTACCTTGGCACCATGGATATTTGCCTTTGGCTGGGAAGGTCCTGGTTGTCCGGGCTTCATGTATGAATGTTTGCGTTTCGAGTTGTCGTAATGGATCCGTTTTTCATCCCCAGTCACGATCCGATGCAAAAATGACTTTTGGCAGCAGTTTTCTTTGCAAAAAAATGACCCAACAGAACCTCCCGCAAATGCTGTCTTTTTCTCCAATTTTCGAAGTTATTCATCGTGAAAAATAATAATGATGCACACAAGATAAAATTGTTTTGTTGACTGATTTTGACAGCTGTCAAATGTACCTTCAAAATGACATATATATAAAGTTCGAGCTTTCACGATATTTGTTAGTAAGGACATCCACCGTCAAATTCCGGTTTTTAAGTTGTACACCCAATACTTATGAAGAGGTGTGGCACCGCCCTAAACTTGTTATTTAATTTTTTCATATTTTTTGAACCGTATAAGATATTTTCATGAAATTTGGTGCACAACTACTGCCTATCAATGCCTAGTCAATAAACGGAATTCTTGCTATTTCTATCATCTATCTTCTACATAAGTACATCAATTTGGTAGCTAACTTTCTTTGGTGTTTTCTATGCTCGCACTTCTAAACGATTCAAAAAAAGAGAATTTGAAGCTTTATATCTTGAAAAATATGCAAGTTATATTTCGTTAGCTTAATATGGAAAAGGCGTAACTCAAATTTTTTCGAAATTGACTTTTTTGCCTATTCTGGTTGGCCACTCTCTAACACAACTCCTTCCAAAAATTAGGCATGATAATATCAAAAATAGCCAAGTTATAGTCAATTTTAAAAAAGCCCTAGCGCATAACAAAAAATTCTTGAAAGAAAAAACCCCTAACTCACAATATGTAGCGTTTATATATTGTTAAAATCATTCAGGAACTATTCTGTTAATTAAACTGGAAACTTGGCAGTGAGTGTACCTCAAATATTGGAAGGTTTTTATACTATACACGAAGGTTTCCGAAGGTCATTTGAAGGTTTTCTGGTCAAAACGAAGAATATCTGGGCATACTAGAGGAAAAACATTTATGGTAGACTATCAATGAACCTTATTTGATAGTTTTCTAAGATATCCGAAGGTTCTCAAAGGCCACCCGAAGGCTTGATAGTCAAAATGAAGAATATATACTAGAGGAAAAATATCATTGGCGGACTATCAAAAAGGCCTAACTGATAATTTTTTGGGACACCCGAAGGTTCCAGAAGTTCACCTGAAGGCTTCAAAACAAAGAATTCCTAGGTATTTAAAGAATATGGCGGACTATCAACAAGCCTTAATTGATAGTTTACTAAGGCATCCGAAGATTCCCGAAAGTCACCCGAAGACTTCATAGTCAATACGAAGAGTCTCAATGTATACATATGGGAAAACATCAATATCATCTATGAGTTTGGTTGCTGTGGGTACTTTATTATCATAAACTTTACTTGATGTACACTTTAATATTGTAAATTGTTGTTACCTGCTGATTGTCACCACTTTTATGATAATCTTTCCTACAAAACATAAACATTTTCGTTAAAATTTTTATCCAATCCAATTAACTTTTTTTTGTTAAGGTTTTCCTCTTCATTTTATATTGAATAACTTAAATTACGTGTATATTCATAATTTTTGATTTATTGTACAAAGCCCTAACTCACTTTTTTTTTAATAAAATTTTAAATTGAAAAGACCTAACACACAAAACTACCCAAAAAACAAAGAAAATAAAAAAAAATTCTAGAATGAAAATTTTTGATAGTTTTTGTTGTAAATTGCATTTAAAGTTTATTTAAATGTTTGGCGTATCAAATTTTATTTAGTTTTTTCCTTCTCCATATCTAACGATATGAAGCAAAACACGCCAAGTGTACCAGGTTTAAATTTTTTTGTCTCCGATTTCGCTCAAATTTGGCAATTTGGTAGATCCGGTGTGCAAGAACAACAATCCCGGAGGTTTTGATCCTAGTACCATACGTTGTTAAAATACAGGGTGTTGAAGTTGGCGTTTTTAGTCATTTTCATGAAAAGGATATTTTTTCAAAAATTTTTAGCTTACACTAAAGTTTGTAAATTTATAAATCTAAGTTACAGGTACCATTCATTTTGAAGTGTTCTTTTTATAAAAAAATATTTCTTGGTGAAAAAATTTTTTACAATTAAAAATACTTTTGAATTTTTTTTAAAAAAGACCCCCTTCAATTTTTTTTAAAAGTTCTTTAAATTTAAGCATAATTTGTGATTTTTAAAATGATGTATGACTCAAGATGGGATTCGGACGCTACATGGGTGTTTTTAGCTTTTGAACGCCCGCGGCAGGCAAAAATCTTTTTTTACTCGAGATGAAAGCATCTTACATAAAATGTGTTTTAGGCTAAAAATGCTTAGAATTGTAAAAGCAATACGTGTGATTTTTTTTGCAAAAATTTTAGATAAAAAAAATTTTTCAAAAATTATTAAAAAAAAAAAAATTTTTAAAAAAATTCAAAAAAAAATTCACACATATTGCTTTAACAATTTTAAGCATTTGTTGCCTTGTACACATTTTATGTAAGATGCTTTCCTCTCGAGTAAAAAAAGTTTTTTGCCTGCCGCGGGCGTTCAAAAGCCAAAAACACCCATGTAGCGTCCGAATCCCATCTTGAGTCATACATCGTTTTAAAGATTATAAATTATGCTTTAATTTAAAGTACTTTTAAAAAAAATTGAAGGGGGGTTTTTTTTAAAAAAATTCAAAAGTATTTTTGAGTGCAAAAAATTTTGGGGAAAAAAAATTTTTTTCACCAAGAAATACTTTTTTATAAAAAGAACACTTCAAAATGAATGGGACCTATTAGTTAGATTTATAAATTTACAAACTTTAGTGTAAGCTAAAAATTTTTGAAAAAACACCCTTTTCAACACCCTGTATTTTAACAACAAATGGTACTAGGACCGAATCCTACCGGATCTACCATATTGCCAAATTTGAGCGAAATCGGAGACAAAAAAATTTAAACCTGGTACACTTGGCGTGTTTTGCTTCATATATATATGAGCCGTACAAAATGACAATGGTGCAACTCCAAATAGAAGCAAAAGTAATGTCTTATTAATTATGTGCCATAATGATTGGTTATTTTTGCAACTTAATCTCAACAATTCCATTCATCACGTAAATTTTTCTTGAAAACAGAAATCAATTTTATACATATAAATTGGCAACCCTGTTTGTTCGGTACGCTGTCAATTCGGTGCCGCGTAAACATTCGCAATATTTCCTTTACGGACGGTTTAAATAAGTTTATTATAGAGTATTTCGACAGAACAGTGAAAATAACGTCAGGAAAATATGAAGTGCAGTGATTTCGAACAATATTGGTGTTCCAATAGAGTTTTTAAAATTCCCGATTCGAGTGTGCAAAAAGCAAAATAACCTTTGATCTTTGATCTGGTTGTTGTTGTTGCTAAGTAGTGTTCATATTTCCTGCAGTGCTGTTCAAATCAGTCCCTCACAGTCAGATAATTAGTTAAAATAATTATAATCATAAAGTGCAGTGCAAAAGTGGGATGCGTTCATCCACTGGGACACATATTAAAATTAAAAAAAATAAAAATTTTAATTAAAAATCTGACACCATAAACAACTAAAATCTGCGAAAAAGCTAAGTATCTTAGTTAAAATAAAATAAAGTGAAATTTTCACTTGTCTAGCATTTTTGTCACGTAGTGTTGATCTCAAACAGTCTCAGCAACTGGTTTGTGCCGCCGCTAAAGGGCGTTTTTCAGCAAATGCAAGTTTAGGGTTACCAACTTTTTGGAAATCACTAAATTTTGTAAAATTCTAAAAAACTTAAACGAAGCAAAGCTTGAGCATATATGAATGGTCAACACTCCCCTCAATCAGTCAATAATTTGACCAAATCGAGTTTAAGTGATCTGCTATCTCACTCTAATGTAGACAATGCAAATATAGTGAAGTCAGTACTCTCTCCTGCTAAACTGCAAACACAAAAGCGAATTCCCAACACATCGCCGCTTGATAAGTCGCTTCTCGCAGCGAATGCGCAATTAAATCAGAAAAAAACATCTTCGCCCTCTGCACAATTGAAAGAAAAAGCAACAGACGCTCAATGTTCTTCGACTGAGAAGAGTCTGCCGCTTGTATCTAGCAACATGCAACAGAACAACACAAGAAGTGATAGCAACAATGATGCGCATAAGGCTTCCACTGGCACGACTCCAAAACCATCTGCAACTGGAGCTAACAAAGTGCAAACTGGTATTGATCGCTATATGATCATGAATTCTAAAAGAAAGCGTAGCCCTCAAAAAGAAAATGTAGGCAACTCAAAAAAAATCAATATGGCAATAGTTCCTTCAAACGTTTTGTCTGGCAATAGATTTGCTCCGTTAGGTGAATTATGTGACTCAAACGAAAAAAATCCTAGTTCACCACCCAAAATCCTTAAACCACCTCCAATTTATTTGCGTGAACGCAGCTCTAACGTTCTCGTGGCACACTTAGCCAGACTTATTGGAAAAGATAACTTTTTTATTGTGTCTTTGACAAGAGGTAACATTCATGAAACGAATATTCAAACAAAAACAGAGGAATTTTTTCGCATAGTTGCTAAAAATTTTAATGACTGCAAAAAGTCATATTACACATACCAGCTGAAAAGCAGCAAAGGTATTACAGTTATCATTAAAGGTATTGATTCCTCAGTTGACACTGCGGAAATTAAAGAAGCTTTAGAAGAGAAAAATTTCCATCCTAAAGCTATTATAAATATTATAAATAAAGTAAAGGTCCCCCAACCAATGTTTAAGGTTGATCTCCAACCTGATTTGGTAAAGTTAAAGAAGAATGAGTCGCATCCAATTTATAAGCTGCAGTACTTGCTTCACCGTCGAGTGGTAGTTGAGGAACCCCATAAACGTAACGGTCCGGTACAATGTACTGACTGCCAAGAGTATGGGCATACTAAAACATACTGTACCCTTCAGGCTGTCTGTGTAGCATGTGGAGAACTTCACAATATTTCTGAATGCAAATTAAAAGGGCAAACCGATGCAAACCTAAAAAATGCGCCAACTGTCAAGGAAACCACACTGCTAACTACAGTGGCTGCCCTATTTATAGAGAGCTTAAAACAAAAATCTCTGAAAAAAGGCAAGTAGCTCGTAACCCAAACCAAGCTATTTTTACACCTCGTAACTTTGTACAACAAAAAGGTAACGCGAATCCAGTGAATCCAATCATAACATATTCAAATTCATTATCTGGGGGAACAACTACACCCCAACAAATAAGTTTAGAAAACCAAATTTCATGCTTAACGCAAACATTGAATCAATTCATGATTTCAATGCAATCAACTTTACAAGATTTAGTTAAAACTCAAAACCAGCTCCTCCAAATCTTGATTGCTCAAAAAATAAATAAATTAAAAATTTGTGTCTGGAATGCAAACGGTATTAACCAACATAAAAATGAAATTTTCCATTATTTGAATAAAGAAGAAATTGATTTAATGCTTACCTCAGAAACTCATCTGACCGATAAGAATAATTTCTATATACCTGGGTATAAATTTTACGGAACAAACCATCCCGATGGTAAGTCACATGGGGGCACGGGTATCCTTATTCGTAACCGTCTTAAACATTATTGTTTAGAGCCCTACTCAAAAAATTTTCTTCAGGCTACTTCTATTTGCCTACAAAACCAGCTCCAAAACCTAACTATTTCGGCAGTTTACTGCCCACCTCGCTTTGCCATTAGTGAAAAGCAATTTAAGGATTTTTTCGACACATTGGGAGGTAAGTTTTTAGCTGCTGGAGACTATAACTCCAAGCACACATATTGGGGGTCCCGACTTATAAACCCTAAAGGAAAGCAGCTATACAATATGTTAATAAGAAATAGCACCCTTTTCGACTTTGCTTCACCAGGATAACCTACATATTGGCCAGCCGACCGAAGTAAAATCCCTGACCTTATTGATTTTGCCATTACAAAAGGTATCGAGAGAAACTTAATATCTGCCGAGACACAGATAGCACTCTCCTCTGACCACTCACCAATAATTTTCTGGATTTTGGTTGAACCAAAGTATGTTGAGCCCCCTAAGGGTTTAACATCGTATAAGACCAATTGGCTTAAGTATAAGAAATATATAAGCTCACATATTCACACAAGTTACTCAATAGAATGTAAAGAACACATTGACGATGCTGTTGCTGTTTTTAATTCAATCATATGCGCAGCAGCGAAACACTCAACACCAGAACAGGCTCCGAGAACTTCAAAAACTTGTGCTTTCACCAATAGCGAAATTGAGTTTTTCGTAGCTGAGAAACGAAGAATGAAGCGCGAGTGGCAACTTCATAGATCTCCAGCTTCTAAAGCAAAGCTAAAAATTGCAACATCCAAACTAAGGTCTGTCTTAAACAGTAAAGAATATTTAGACCAGGAAAAATTTGTCTCAAAGCTAGACCCTAATAAAAATGGCAAACAGTCTTTGTGGAAGCTAGTAGAAAAATTAGGACTCCAATCGAAAGTGATCTGCCGATTAGAGCCTCTCTTGGAAACTGGGCTCGAAGTGATGAAGAAAAAGCTGATGCTTTTGCAAATCACTTGAGCACAGTTTTTCAACCAAACCCTCCTATTCAAGGCGTTATACCTCCTACTTTGTCAATTAACAGCGATGTTATGCAAATGAGTTTTTACACTAGCAATTTAAAGGTTTTAGTTCAAGAAATGTGTCCGACAAAAGCCCCTGGGTGCGATTATATAACTCCTAAAATGATAAAGGAACTGCCAAATACAGCTTTGGTCTTTTTGACTAGACTTTTTAATGCTATCATTCAGTATGGGCATTACTCAGTAGCATGGAAAATCTCATTAATCACCATGATTCCAAAACCTGGAAAAGATCGTACATTACCTTCTTCATATAGACCCATCAGTCTTTTACCATGCTTATCCAAGCTATTTGAAAAATTAATTCTGTCAAAGCTTATACCGTATGCAACTGATAAAAATTTATTCCCGGCCCACCAATTCGGTTTCCGGAAACAACACGGAACAATCGAGCAGGTTAATAGAATAACAAATGAAATAAGGAAGGCTTTTGAGCAAAGAGAATATTGTACGGCAGTTTTTCTCGACGTAGCCCAAGCATTTGATAAAGTATGGCATGAAGGTCTAGTCAATAAAATTAAACACGTATTGCCTTCTAACGTTCACAAAACATTTATTTCTTACCTGGAAAGCAGGCATTTTAGAATAAAACACAACAGTTTTATTTCATCTTCTTTAAAAATAAATGCAGGTGTTCCTCAAGGAAGCGTTCTAGGTCCTTTTCTGTACTTACTCTATACCTCTGATTTACCTATTATCACAGGCACTACCCTATCTACTTTCGCAGACGATACGGCAGTTATAAGCTGTAGCCGGTGTCCCCTAGAAGCGGCTCGAAAACTCCAACTTCATTTAAATTCAATCGAAGAATGGTTGCTATTATGGCGCATAGAAGTAAACGAACAAAAATGTAAGCAGGTTACTTTTACTCTTAGACGAGGTGAATGCCCGGCTATCACATTAAACAATAAATCAATACCTCAATGCGATAACGTCACATATTTAGGTATTCATTTAGACAAACGGCTAACGTGGCGAAAGCACATTGAAGTAAAAAAAACGCAGGTTAAGCTAAAAGCCTCCAGTCTACACTGGCTCATAAATCATCGGTCCCGTCTGAAACTTGAATATAAAATTCTTTTATATCAATCCATCATTAACCCAATTTGGTTATATGGTATACAGTTATGGGGTAACGCCAGCTCCTCGAACATTGAACTAATACAGCGGACTCAGTCAAAAATTCTAAGAATCATGACAGGTGCTCCATGGTATATACGGAACGAAAACATACATCGGGACCTTTGCATCCCCTTGGACAAAGACGAAATCAACAAATACAAGCAAAGTTACGTTGCAAAATTGCTGTATCATCCTAATCCATTGGCACGGAGGTTAAAAAATTTAGACAATTTCTCCAGACTAAAAAGAAAAGATCGTCCTGCTATGAATATCGTTAGCAATTAGCTATGTTAAGCTGACTGAATTCTAAATTTTGTATGCAGCCGGTATCTGGCGCGTACTTTTTTCTATGCAGCCGGCGGTATCTGGCGCGTACATTTTTCTATGCAGCCGGAACTACTGGCGCTAATTTGTATGGAGCTCTTTTCATTCAAACATCCTGCTAGGCGGGCAGCATGTTTGTGAGAAGACTGAACGTACAACAACTGCGTTCTTCTGCGCGTTTACCGAACTCCTAGGATGTACAAGTCCCTATTAACTCTGGAGACACATTGAGCACAAAATTATATATAAGATTAATTATGTATAATAATGTTATTTAGGATTAAGATTTTTAAACTTATTGTTAGTCTCCTTAGGTGAGAAGATTCAATAAATGATTTCAAGCATTAAAAAAAAAAAAAAAAAATTTTATTCATCCCTACCAAAATGTCAGCCAATTAATATTATGGTATTACTTTTGGTTCGTTTTGGAGTTGCACCATTGTCATTTTAAACAGCTCATATATCGATAAAATTTTGTAGGTAGGTGCGCCACATAATAAGCATCCGTTGACCAAAAAGTGGGCGTAACCGAACAATGCCACGATCACTTTTCAACGATTCAAAGAATAGACACTTTGAAACGTGTGGCATTGCTCGATTATGCCCACTTTTTGGTCAGCGAATGGTAATTATGTGGGGCACCTACATACCAAATTTCATCGAAATTGCTTGTAAAGTGCTTAGGGTGGGTCTAGCAAAATGTGACCATTTGTGACAGGGAGGGTGGGGTTCATGAAAATGTGACGTCCCACACTACGTTGGCCCATGGACAAAAATAAAAATTTTTTGCGACTCGAAACCTAAAAATATCGGTATCAATCGACATTGTATCAATAAAATAAAACCAAAATATTTAGGATAAAAACTCAATTTTGGCTACGCTGTAACACTTCAAAGTTGAGATATAAAACAAATAATTATCGAAAAATTGTGTTTTGATTAAACTAAACGAAGTAAAGTTTTTTATTATAAATAATATTTCGGTAAATAAATACAATTAAAAAAATTTTCGAAAATATATAATTTGATATATCGAGCCCTAACCGCCAAAAAGACTTAACTGACAAAAAATAAATTTTACAGGAGAAGGTTTTTTTTAAATATCTGTGCATTTAGTATAGCTATAATAGTGAAATTTAATATGTAAGCTATATTTTGTGTTAGACATGCGATGCAACTAGTTTCATTCACCTATTTATAATATAACGGCTACTTTTCAGTGTTTTGTCAGTTAAGTCTTTTTTCTTTTCTAGATTCGCCATCTGATCTTCAGTTTTTGTACCAAAAAAAATTTATGGTCACATATACTATTACCCCTCATCAATACTTTTTAATAAATTTTCCTTTTTATTACATTATTTGCAAATTATTTTTGACACAAAAAGAAAAAAAGACTTAACCAATAACTCGCAGTCACAAAAAAAATAAACAAAATACTTCAAATGTCGGTTAAGTCCTTATTGCTTTCGCTATAAGTCCGTAACGGTACTTTTTACAATTATGAAATTTTTAGAAAAGATGCGTATGGACACGAATTATAGGTTTTCATCAAAAAACGAAAATCCGAAATCGTGTCAGTTAAGTCTTTTTGGCGGTTAGGGCTCGATATATTGTAGTGATTTTAATATATGAGGAGTGATTTTTCAAAAGGGCGTAAAACCACTTCCAACCTCGAACAAACCTAAGAATGCCATCGCCATTACCATCCTAAAATGCATCCTCTAGTTCAAAATTCATCACAAAAAATGCATTTTTCCAAGGTATAATCGTGATCAAAAGTCGCATTTCAGAACAAATGGGCTCATTTCCATATAATTTCATAGAAAGTTTGATACAAAAAGGCGTATTTCGAATAGTGGCCAAAAAAACTTTTAATAGTTTTAATATGTCCCAGGCTATATATGTGCTTACATACCATGCCTATAGACATCAGAATAAACTTCCAAATGGTAAAATAAGAGTGATTTCGAAACAAAAGGGCTTATTTCCAAACGTTTCAGAACAAAAGGGCTTATTTCCAAATGTTTTTTACTTTTTGCAATTATTACAAACATGTTACAACAAAAATGTTAAGGGGATTAGAATCTCTGGTCAACTCGCTATAACACTGGAGACATTAAAATAAAATAAGTTATTGTAAACAGCCCATAAAAGTTTTTTCTCATTACTGAAAATTTGTTTAACATGGTTTTACGCCCTTTTGAAAAAACACTCCTCATATAATATCCTTGATAATATCATCAAATGAAAAATTTTAGAAATTTACAAATTTCGATGAAAAAAAAAAAAAAAAATTATTAAACTTAGTGCCGTTTTGTTCAAATTTTCTATTACGTATTCTATATAGCCAGGAACTGCAAATAACTTTTCCTACTTCGTCCTACAAATATTTTTTTTTTTTTTAAATGCTTAAAATGAAAAATTTGCATGAAATATAAAATGCATGTTGAAAATTTTTTTTGTTTTTATTAACACAAATGGTCTCAAAAGTACAAAAAAACATTTCTACAACGTATATTTCAAAAACGTATATTTTAAAAATAAATAAAACTAGTAAGGGTGTAAAATTTGGCCTGGCCAAACATTAAATACCCTACACTGCAGTATTTTTCAAATTTTGCTCATATGGGAGTTGCTACGCCCTCTTGTCCGAGGTCACCCAGTTTTTGTTCAGCGCTTTCATTTATAGTTTTTAGTGTCTGAGTGAAACACTTTTTCAGTAAAGCATTTTGAAGCTTTTGCTTATATGGGAGGTGCCACGTCCACTTGTCCGAGTTCGTCTAGTTTTAGCTTAGAGCGTGCATTTATAGTATTTAGTATTTGAGTGAAGTTTGGTTGGATTATCTCAAGAAACTGTTTCAGTATAGCATTTTGAAACTTTTGCTTATGTGGGAGGTACCACGCCCCCTTGTCCGATTTCACCCAATTTTTGTTGAGAGCTTTCATTTATGATTCTTAGTGTCTGATTCAAATTTGGTTGGAATATCTCAAAACACGCTTTCAGTATAGCGTTTTTAAGCATTTGCTTTTATGGGAGGTGCCACGCCCTCTTGTCCGAATTCGCTTAGTTTTTTCTCAGAGCTTGCGCTTACAATTTTTATACCCTACACCCAGGGTATATTCACTTTGTCCTTCCGTTTGTAACGCAGAGAAGGAGGCGTGGCAGGTATAGAAAAGTATATATATTCTTGATCAGCGTCACCTCCTGAGTCGATATAGCCATGTCCGTCTGTCTGGCTGGGTGGCTGGCTGTGTGTTGAAATACACTTTTTGGGAAAACTGAGCAAGATAATTCAATGAAATTTGGTACACTGCCTCCGTCGTCAGTGAGCAAAATCGGTCAACGGACACGCCTACCGCCCATACAAAAATTATATTCAAAATGCAATTTTAGGAGTATTTTTCACGACAATGCAACCACAATACATATAAGTACTACGAATTGTAAGCGCAAGCTCTGATAAAAATTTGAGCGAAATCGGACAAGAGGGCGTGGCACCTCCCATATAAGCAAAAGCTTCAAAACGCTATACTGAAAGCGTTTTTTGAGATATTCGAACCAAATTTGACTCAGACACTAAGAATTATAAATGAAAGCTCTCAGCAAAAATTGGGTGAAATCAGACAAGGGGGCGTGGCACCTCCCATATAAGCAAAAGATTGAAAATGCTATACTGAAAGAGTTTTTTGAGATAATTCAACTAAATTTCACTCTGACACTAAAAACTATAAATGCAAGCTCTGAACAAAAACTGGTTGTACTCGGACAAGAAACTGGTTGTACTCGGACAAGAGGGCGTGGCACCTCCCATATAAGCAAACTTTTCAAAATACTGCAGTGTAGGGTATTTATTTTTTGGCCAGGCCAAAATTTACACCCTTACTAGTTAATATTAATGCGTATTTTGGTTGCATTGTCGTGAAAAAAACTCCTAAAATTGCATTTTGAATATATTTTTTGTATGGGCGGTAGGCGCGTCCGTTGACCGATTTCGCTCATTTTCAATCCCCCGAGCTAACTTTGGTGACGAAGGCAGTGTACCATGTATTTTCCTTTAACTCCTAGGAGGAGCATAGGGCCAAGAGGTGGATGGGTTTGGGGAAAATGTCGGATAAAATAATAGGACCTGGTCAAATGATCGGATGCTCTGCTATCGGATACTCCGGGGAACCTAAGAATAATTTTTCTACATTTTCAACCTTGGCAAATCAGCATACCTTCTTACTTAACGCGCTGTGCATTGTTGAGTATGTATTCACTTGAATGTCATCGCATAATGTATTCCGTTGTGTTCATTAGAGATATTATTCATTGTTAAATTCAATGTCCCAATATTTTATTCAAGATAAATTTTTATTCGCCTCTTAGAAACCTTAGACAGAGTTTTTACTTTCGCTGTAATTTGCTGAGAAGTAATTTTGCACAGCAAGAACTCCTTGCGCATTGCCTTAGTATTACTAATGTATTATTAGCTGATATTGACATTTTTATACCCTACACCGAGGGCATATTCACTTTGTCCTTCCGTTTGTAACGCAGAAAAGGAGGCGTGGCAGATACAGGGCCGTGTTTAGACATAGGCTACAGCCTAAGGGCCCGCACCACAAAGGGGCCCGCGCCACAAAGAGGATCGTAGCAAAAAAATAAAAAATTTTATGTAGCATAGAATAAAAAATTTTAATTCAAAATTTTTATTTTAATACAGTATTGCACATTTTTTGGTTTACTCTCGCGAAAGAAGTTACGCTTCAAACATATTTATTACACATGTTTTCTAATAATTTTGGCTATGGCGAGAGGTGTCAATCACAAATGTTTCAGTACACAGATCATCAAGTGTGAGTCGGGAGTGAAATTTTGTTTCGAGAAAGATACTTTCGATAACTTTAAAAAGTTAGTAAGTGATAAATAGGGCTAATACATGCATACATATTTGTGTAATAATTTTCTAATTTTAAAACTTATTCATTATAGCCCGGGAAAATGACCTAATGTACAATAGAAATGAGCTTTTTGTAATTTTTAAATGTTTTGAAATTCTATATTTTATGGAATTAAATGTAGATTAATTTAAAAAACAAATTTTTTTAAAACTATTAATCTTCAAGGTGTGAAGCCGATCGCAAAGTTAGGTAAAAATATTTTATGTTTTAATTTTTTCCTTAATTGTTAGTTTATTAAGTAAACATTTTTGGAGTCGCTGAACATGAAAATCGCATTTATTAGAAAAAAAATTTTCTAAAATCTATAGGTACTAGTTGCTACAAAAAAAAAAAATATTTTTAAAACTTTGCAGGCAAAATAGATTAAAAAAGCCTTCTATATCTAATTTTGTTGAACATTTCGATCGGTCATAGCTCATTTTATTCGTAATTAAATTTAAAAAAAAACAAAGCTTTTAGATTTATGCAGTTTTTAAAAAAAGTTAAATAACGAACGGTTTGTTTTTGTCGGTGCTGAATGTGGTCACGGGCCAAATTTTTATGGTCCGGCACGATACTACCATATTATTACATATTCAGGCTTTTTTATAATTTAAAAAAATTTTAGCTTATTGAAAAACCAAAAATTATACATGAAGTGCTTATTTCAGTTTTTTGGTCGAATCTAATAAGACGATTTGCTTGGTTCGGTCATTCTTATCCTCACATTAAAAACTATTTTACATATTTTTATGTACGAACAAAGTTTTTACCAAGCCTATGCTTCTCACCTTCCCGTGATTTACGGGCCTCTTATTTTCGGGCTTTTTTTGTAAGGCCCAGGTCCGCACGAAGCTGGCATAAAATTCGATTTATGCCCTTCGAAAACAACAAAAAATTCATTTCTGCAACAAAATTTTAAGATAGTTCTGCACGGAGAAAAATACGCATCATAATTTTTACTCCACTCGTATTTTATGGGTCCGTAAAGTCATATTTACAAATAAAATGTAGTTAAAGAATAATGGAATATTTTCTCCAAATTGCCTACATTTGACTTTGTGTAGAGTAACACAGTGCACGGTGCTCTTGAACAGTCGATAGGTTTTTTGAATATGTGGAGAAAATCTGTGAATGGTGTTTCATTTGTATTAGTTTAGTGGTCTGAAAAATGCAAACCCCGAAATCGTAGCTGATCATCCCCGCGAAATATCGCAAAAATACATATCCCATATAAAATAAAAAAAATTCAGAAAATAAAACGCAACAAACAAATATAAAAATAGTTATTTTGAATGTATTTTGCAATGCTGAATCCGAATCCGGCCTTAGAATTGCTGTATCTTATACGGTTTTTGAGATATCTTAGCCTAAACAAGGAAAAAAAGCCGACGCTATGTTTTATTGCTGTGTTTTGGAGCTATATAACAGGACGTATATCCGTAAATTCTGATGCAGAAATGGAAAGCTTTGATCAATCTTCTAAACCTAATTCAAATAATGTCGATATCTTTATTTTTCCCGGAGATATCTTAACCTAAAAAGTTAAAAAAGTGCAAAAAACGTGTTTTGTCATTATTTCAGTCTACGATATTTCAAAGAAAAAGCAAGCTATTGACGTAATTTAAATGAGGTTTTAAAGAAAAAGATTGGATCTTTCAGATAATATATCGAATTCTGCGTATGAATGTTCTGTATTATAGTTATATAGCTTCAAAAACGGTATTTTTTCCTTGTTAATGCTAAGATATCTCAAAAATCGTATGAGATATAGAAATTTTAAGGCCGGATTCGGATTCAGCATTGCAAAATACATTAAATATAACTATTTTTATATTTGTTTGTTGCGTTTTTTTTCTAAATTTTTTTTTTATTTTATATGGGATATGTATTTTCGCGATATTTCGCGGGGATGATCAGCTACGATTTCGGGGTTTGCATTTTTCAGACCACTAAGCTAATACAAATGAAACCCCATTAACAGATTTTCTCCACATATTCAAAAAACCTATCGACTGTTCAAGAGCACCGTGTGTGGAACAAAATTTGTTCAACAAAAGTTTACTCGGATCTGACGCTGCGGGATGAAAATATAGGCCAAAATAAAAGACCATATGGCTCAGTTTGTTCAAATTGGCTCTAGTTTTCGAGAAAAGGCCGTTTAAATTTTGCACCTTGCATTATGTGGTCTTTTCGATATATCTCGTAAGTTAACTGATATTTATTGCATTTAGTGGTGGGGTTTTGTTCATCTAATCCATATCTACTCTTTCACTACCAAATCAGTATTTTTGGATGCACTTTTGGCAAGTTAGAGCACAAAATTCCCAAAAATGTGATATTTTTCGACTTTTATGACATTCGGCTCAATAGAAATCACCCGAGTGGTGGATTTATGCCTTTTAACCTGTAGCCGAGATCCATACGAATACTTTGATATAATAAATGTTTCATATGGGCAAAAATTTCTCAAGTGAGCCACCTAAAAAATTAAACGTAACAAAATGATGTTTTATAACAACTAGTAAAGATTTTGTAAAAATGTTTTTTTTTTTAGAGATATTTAGCATAGGTCGGGGAATAAAATGGTGTTTTTGATTTGTAAAGAAATGTTTCATTTATTATTGAAAATCCCTATTTCAAATACATAGGTACATAAAAATAAAGCAGCTTCTTCGCCTCTGAGAAAACTATAAAAAATATGTGGGCACTCTCCACTTGCCAAGAAACTATACCTTAGAAAAAAAATTGGGGTAATCCATATTGGTTCAAAAGTTATTAACAATATAGTGATATCGTGCAAGTCTTTTTTCAGCATTAGAGAAAAACAAGGCATCCTACGAAAAAAGTGTATATGGCATAAAATGCTTAGAATTATCTAAGGAATACGTGTGAGTTTTTTGGAACATTAAATTTTTTTTTTCGGACCTTTTGAAAAATTATAAAATGTCTCAGAAAATTCTGAAAAAATTCACTCATATTCCTTAGATAATTCTAAGCATTTTATGCCATATACACTTTTTTCGTAGGATGCCTTGTTTTCCTCTAATGCTGAAAAAAGACTTGCACGACATCACTATATTGTTAATAACTTTTGAACCAATATCGATCACCCCATTTTTTTTTCTATGATATAGTTTCTTGACTAGTGGAGAGTGTCCACACATTTTTTATAGTTTTTTCAGAGGCGGAATTGTTGCATTAGTTTTATGTACCTATTTGAAATAATGATTTTCAATAATAAATTAAAAATTTTGGTCCAAAAAAAAAGTACCATATTATTTCCCGACCTATGCTAAATATCTCTAAAAAAACATTTTTACAAAATCTTTACTAGTTGTTATAAAACATCATTTTGTTAAAGCCTTTTTTACGTTTAATTTCTTAGGTGGCTCACTTGAGAAATTTTTGCCCATATGAAACATTTATTATATCAAAGTATTCGTATGGATCTCGGCTACAGGCATAAGTCCACCACTCGGGTGATTTCTATTGAGCTGAATGTCATAAAAGGCGAAAAATATCACTTTTTTGGGAATTTTGTGCTCTTACTTGCCAAAAGTGCATCCAAAAATACTGATTTGGTAGTGAAAGAGTAGATATGGATTAGATGAACAAAACCCCACCACTAAATGCAATAAAACTCAGTTAACTTACGAGATATATCGAAAAGACCACATAATGCAAGGTGCGAAATTCAAACGGCCCTTTCTCGAAAACTAGAGCCAATTTGAACAAACTGAGCCAAATGGTGTTTTATTTTGGACTATATTTTAATCCCGCAGCGTCAGATCCGAGTAAACTTTTGTTGACCAAATTTTGTTCCACAGTGTAATTTATACTTTCAGAAAAAAGTGTGTGACCATTTTGAATTTATAATTCTAGTCGAAATAACTTTATTTTTTTCACGCACAAAAATTAGTGTCATAATTTTTACTCCACTCGAGTAAGGTAAAAATCATAAAAATATAGAATAATTTTGACTTTTATAATTTACACGTATCACGTCAATTTTTTCAAAAAAATTACTAGCAAACATACATTCTGAATTGACTAAAACAGTAAGGTGCAATCAAGGGCGTACGCAGGATTTCATCTAAGGGGGGGCCAAACTCAAATTTTGCGAACCTTTTTTTTTTTTTTTTTTTTTTTTTTTGAGAAATTTCGATGTAAGATTGTAAATTTTTGTGCACTAAAATATTAAATAAAAGTTCATAATAAAACTTATGAAGGTACTTAGATAACTTTCTAAATAAAAATTTGCATAGGGGTATTTCCATGTAAATGTGGACAAGGTATTGAAAAATTTCTCGTTTCTTTTCAACCTTTCAACTATATCCAAACTAATGTTTAATTGAAGAAACATTACGATTTAGTGTCAAAATTAAGATTGGACATTGCAATTCGTTTTTATCGCGTTTTTTAGTTAATGTCTGCACATCAGAAGATGTAAAAACGGGCATAAAAATAAAACGGTACTTCTGCGAGGAAAGTTATGAGTCTGGTGGTGACAGTAATAGCTGTGATGATAATATACCATCTGTATTTAAACCATAAATAATTTCAATCGCGATATAATAGACTTACTTAAACAATTATTAAATTTTGATCTAGTTTTGGTTCCTGTGCATAAAAGCCAGAAGTAGTTCTATATTATTCTTGTATTTTGACCCAATTTTAATGTTTATACCTATGAACTTGAAAAGGCCCTCTGTATTGGTCTAAAAATCGATTGTAACGCGAATTACCAATTTTTTTGTAACGCGAGTTACCTCATAATTTTTGCATTATTTTAAAAAATACCACTTAATATTGTTGTTTCTAATAAAGAAATACTTATTGAATCCTGCTGCCTTAATTTATGTCTAATGTAAAGAAATTTCACAGAAACTTGCGAAAGAAATTAACGCTCTGAACATGTTGTCCAATAATGGTAACGCGAGTTACCAGCACTATTCACTATTTTACTGGTTAAATATTAAGTTATCACTGAAAATTTCAACTAATATGCAACAAAAACAAAGTATTTTGTTTATAAAGAATCCAATTTTATTAGTTAATCCAAACGCTGAGCCTCAAAAGCTCCATAAAACTCTTAAAAAATGTTCTAATTGTAACGCGAGTTACCATGGAATTACCTATAGGTATGTTATCTTTTAAATATATATCACATTTCTAAACTAATTTGAGGTCGTTGACTCCAAAAAATGCATTAATTTTTTTTTTCCGAGGAGCCGCAATTTTCATCGAAATATAAAAATTCTTAAAGTGGGATATTCGTTTTGTCGTACTGGTACGAAGCTTAATTTCCTAAATATGACTCAATATGGGATTCGGACGCTAAATGGAAGTTTTTGGCTTTTGAACTCCCGCGGAAGGCAAAAATCTTTTTTTACTCAAGAGGAAAGCATCTTACGAAAAAAGTGTACAAGGCATAAAATGCATTGAATAGTTCAAGCAATACGTGTGATTTTTTTGGAATTTTTTTAAACTTTTTTTTTTTTGAATAACGCAAAGGCACCACTTACCGTCCACTTTTCAGTACGTTTAATTGAATCTCTCAGAAGATATTGAAAAATAATATGTAATTTCATGAAACTTTGCCTATTTGTTATTACATATGTTTACTGCGGAAAAAGATATTTAGTAATAATTAAAATGATCGTTTTCATTTTTAAATTTGTTTTTTAAAATACAGACTCAATAAAACGCAAGATGCACCATTTTCCGTCCGGCCGGTGATGAGTTTGCCTGATTCCGTTCATACAGGCTCCTGATTCCGTCCAGTAAGAACAATTTACTTTATTATCTTAAAAAGGGGTAAATTTGCTTAAAAGAAATACAAAATTATAATTTTTTAAATTATGTTTATTATCAACACAAAATTATAATTAAATTAACGTATTTAAGCAAAAATATTTTAATTTTAAATATGTGGAAACAATTATGGTCGGAATATGGAACACAGGAAATTTTTAATATTCTAATGCACCCACATTCCGTCCGCTTTCACTTAATTTATCAAGAAAATAAGTTCAAATTGCATAAGTTTCAGGTTAAATTGTGGCAAATCTGATTGATTTAAAGTAGGACGTATACAGGTCCTCCAACGTAGAATTTCATATACATTACAAATCTAGTAAAAATTATACATCTTTATTTAAATTAAACACTAAAACTATGTAAAAATCCTGTGTCCGACCAAATGGACGGAATATGGAACGCAGGAACTTTTTACGTCCCCACATTCCGTCCGCTTTTATTTGTCTCATAAATCTATTAAATTAATTCAATAAGCAATAATAATTTTATAATTACAATAAAAACTTATGTATTCATATAACAAAATACTAAAATAGTAACTATTCAGTTTATTTTCGTCAAAATCTGAATATCTTTGCAACTCTTCGTTTAACTTTTTTCTTACTAAAAAAATCGTCGAACCGCACTGTTGCAGTGTTTTTATTTAATTAAGATATAATCCATTATTATTTCAAAATAATTTTTTGGCAATTAATGAATGAATATTGAACGAATAACAAAATTTCACTTTTGTAACGTTTGCGTGGGAAATTGAAGCACTTTTATGGAGTTTTTCAAAATGGACGGATACAGGAGGCCGGACGGTAACTGGTGCCTTTACGTTAAGGCATTTTTTGCCTTGTACGCTTTTTTCGTAAGATACTTTCCCCTTGAGTAAAAAAAGATTTTTAATGGCATCTCTATTTTTTTAACATTGAATTACATTTATCAAGGTCACTCGGTAAATTGATTAAGTCAATTTAGGAAATTAAGCTTCGTACCATTCTTCAGTATGACAAAACGAATATCCCACTTTAAGAATTTTTTTTATTTCGATGAAAATTGCGATGTCTGGGTGGTTTTGAATCAAATCACTTCTATAGCTCCAGTGTGAGCCGTTCTAGATATAATCAACACTTTCGATTTTTGAGGTTATAGCTCTAATTTTATAAAAAAATATTTCGAGAAACCCAATTTTGATCGAATTTTTTTATACACTATTTTAAAGAAAAATTCTTACGCTTCTTTTAAATGTATCAATAATTGGCTGAGTTAAAGTTAAAACTTAAAACTGGGCGAAAAGTTCATTTTCATAGTAATTTTTTACAATTTTGCAATATTTTTTATATTTTGATTTATAAGTGTATTTAATTTTAAATATTTTAAGCCCAAATTTACTTAAATCAGATCATATTTTAAAAAGGTTTCATATTTTGACTTTTTATCGGAAAAATAAACAGGTACAATAAACTGGGTCAATTTTTAAGAAGCAAAAGAATTGTATAATGTTTAAAATGCTTAGAATCGTACAAAGTACACGTGTGAATTTTTTTAGAGTTTTTGGATTTTTTTTTCTTTGACCAATTTTTGAAAAGTTAAAAAAGGTCTGAACAAATTTATAAAATACTTTAATATTTGAACGATTTTAAGCATTTTAAGCCTTATACATTTTATTCGTAAGAACATAAAAAAATCGACTTTTGGAACCGGATATTATCTATCATCAAAAACATAGTCTTTAGTTTTAAGCAGCTTTGGGTATCCCTTCTGAGAAGAAAAAAAAGTTATGAGCAAAAAACATATTTTTGTACCTGTTTATTTTTACGATAAAAAAACGAATAGTCCTACTTCAGTGAAACCTCAATAACTTTTTAAAATATTATCCGATTTTACTTTCAAATTGTTTGCAATTAAATAAATAAATAGTATAGTAAAGATAAAAAAAGTGTATTTGTATAAACTATTGTCCAAAAAATCGTATTTTATTTGGCTTTAATATAAAAAGTTGTAAAAACTACTGTAAAAGTGAATGAATATGATATAATTGTAACTCTAAAGCAAGAGCTAGGGGGGCAGCTGCCCCCCCTGCCCCCCTTGCGTACGCCCATGGGTGCAATTTATTCCGGTGTGGAGTTGTCACCATTCTGATTTGAAATTCTGGTAAAATTTATGAGAAATAAAGTAGCAAGTACTATTTTTTTTCTCCGTGTGGTGAAAAAAATTCAATTGGAGTTATTTTACAAGAGACAATCCTATACTTTCAGATGGGGCCCGCACCACAAGTATAGCCTAGGGGCATCCAATTCCTAAACACGGCCCTGGGCAGATATAGGAAAGTATATATATTCTTGATCAGCGTCCATAGCCATGTCCGTCTGTCTGGCTGGGTGGATGGCTGTGTGTTGAAATACACTTTTTGGGAAAACTGAGCAAGATAACTCAATGAAATTTAGTAGACTGCCTTCGTCGTCAAAGTTAGCTCGGGGGATTAAAAATGAGCAAAATCGGTCAACGGACACGCCTACCGCCCATACAAAAAATATATTCAAAATGCAATTTTAGGAGTATTTTTCACGACAATGCAACCAAAGTACACATAAATACCACAAATTGTAAGCGCAAGCGCTGAGAAAAACTGAGCGAACTCGGACAAGAGGACATGTTACCTCGCATATAAGCAAAGCTTTTTTTGAGATATTCGAACCAAATTTGACACAGACACCAAGAATTATAAGCGAAAGCTTTCAACAAAAATTAGGTGAAATCGGCAAGGGGGTGTGGCACCTCCCATATCAGCAAAAGTTTCAAAATGCTATACTGAAAGAGTTTTTTGAGATAATCCAACCAAATTTCACTCAAATACTAAAGACTATAAATGCACGCTCTAAGCTAAAACTAGATGAACTCGAACAAGAGGGCGTGGCACCTCCCATATAAGCAAAATTTTCAAAAACCTGCAGTGTAGGGTATATATTTTTTGGCCAGGTCAAAAGTTACATCCTTACTAGTTCATAATTGAGGAGTGGCCGTAACAAAGGGCCTAAGTACCATTACGATGCTAAAGAAGTGTCATAATATTAATTGAGTGACATTTTGTTACAAATGTTTAAAATTGTTTTCTGCTTTCACAAAAAATTTACTTGATGGCTTGGAATTGATTGTTACCAGTCAAATGACCTATTATTATTTTACATAATATGTGTGACATTACTTTTGCCCCGTAATGGTACTTAGGCCCTTTGGTACGGTCACTTCTCAATTGTTCCAGAGATTGTTTTAAAAGTTGTCTCTTTCTAGTTTTAAATCAAATTGTGGTTATTGTTATTTTTTAGTTAAGCAAATTTTGTCTAGTGTGTAAGAGATGTCATCTCTGTTTGACAATAAATAAATAAATTTTTCCTAATTTTTTTTTCCGTTTTTGTAGGGGGGCCCCAAGTAGGTAACTGGGGGTAGGTGGGTCAAAGAAAAATGTTGGGGACAAAAAAAAATAGGAGCTTGTCGCAGTTAGTTAGCCTACAGTGCGGTCATCCCGGGACAGTTGCAGCAAACTTTCAAAATGTGGTTTTTGTAGGGGTCCAGAGAAAATGTTGGGGAGGAAAAATAAAAGAACCTGGTCATACGTTTTTCTGATCCCTAGGGAAGCTTTGAACTATTTTTCGAAATTTTTTCTAATTTTTTGAGTTTTTTGTAGGGCGCACACTGCGTTGGCCCATGGACAAAAATCAAAATTTTTTGTGACTCCAAAGCTAACAATATTGGTATCAATCGACAGGTAATTGCATCAATATATAAAAAAAAAAATATTTCGGGGAAAGACTCAGTTTTGGTCACGCTGTGACACTTCAAAGTTGAGATATTTAAAAAAAAAAAATTAATTTTTTTTTCAATTCGTTTTGGGTTCTCTTAAACAAATAATTATCAAAAATTTGTGTTTTGATTAAACTAAGCGAAATAAAGTTTTTATTATATATAATATTTAAGTAAATAAATTGAATTAAAAAATTTTAGAAAATATATAATTTAATATATATTGTAGTGATTTTAATATTATCTACTAGTCACACCTCTCCTGAACGAACTTTTAGGCTTCCGAAAATGTCGACGAAATTTACCAACGGAGTACTTTTCTGTCATGCTGATACATCAAGACTATGTAAGAATGAAAATCGGATCAGCTAGTATTCGCGAAATATCGCAAAAATACATATCCCATATAAAATAAAAAAAATTAAGAAAAAAAAAACAGAACACACAAATAAAAATAAATATATTTAATGTATTTTGCAATGCTGATTCCGAATCTGGCCTTAGAATTGCTGTATCTCTTACCGATTTTGAGATACCTTAGCCTGAACAAGGAAAAAATACCGTTTTTGCTATATTTTGTAGCTATAAAACTAGAATATAAAACATTCATACATAAAATCCGATACAGTATCTAAAAGTTCTAATCTTTTTCTTTAAAACCTAATTTAAATTATATCGATATCTTTATTTTTCTCCGCGATATCCTATCCTAAAAAGTTAAAAAAGTGCAAAATCATGTTTTTTCATTATTTCAGTTTACCATATTTCGGAGAAACATAAAGCTATTGACATAATTCAAATGAGACTTTAAAGGAAAAGATTAGAACTTTGAGATACTGTATCGGATAAGACGGTATGCGATACAGCAATTCTGAGGCCAGATTCGGATTCAGCATTGCAAAATACATCACGGTGGTTTTTAAAAAATTGTAACTTTTTGAAATACCACCCGCGATTTTTTTCAGGGATAATGTTGGGGGACCCTTCTAGTATCTAAATCCGCAAACCGCGAAATCGAACGTAGAGCCGTTTTTTTTTTTTTGACATTTTAGTTTTTTTAACGATTTTTGAGTATGTCTCGGTGTTTATATACATATTATGTACACATATATATGTATATACGTACATATATATACTTGTATATGTATATATGTGTAATATATATATATGAATATATATATACATACATACATACTTACATATAAAAGGTATCGTTTCCGCACCATTTATTTTTTAAAAAAATCGGTTTTTTCGTGTTTAAGAAAAACACAAACAAAAACCGGAAACAAAAATAGTCCAGATTTAATTTTTGATGCTTAATCCGATTCCGGTATTAGAATTGCTCTATTACGTCTGGACTTTGAGATATCCTTACATAAAAGTTTAAAGGACACCACTTTTTTTCCTATTTTTGAAGTTATATAACAAGATAAGGTAATATTATGCCGTAAAATCTGGTATGACAGTTAATAGCCCTAGCTTTTTCCTTGAAAACTGAATCAAACCGATAACGATATCTTTTTTTTTGTCGGAGATATCTTTACCTAAAAAGTTAAAAAAGTGCAAAAACACGATTTTTGGCTATATTGGATGTTATATGCAGGACACACAACATTTTTTTTGTGTATTTCTATTATCAGAAGCATTTGGTACTTTCTTTTGGCTTTAAATTGAGCTACAAAATGTTTATCTGCAATATTTCTCTGCAAAGTTATGTTAACTTTAAAATCACACCATGAAACTCAAAGTGAAAAATCTCGGTTTTCGGCTATATTTGAGGTTGTATACAGTACGGACGAAATTCGTCTGCTCTTTTTTACCAACCGACACATTTAAAACCATTCTTTATCTTCAAAATGAACTAACAAGTGGTCTCTTGTAATTGTTTTCTAAAAAGTTATGACTATTTTAAGACGACATGTTGCAGCAATATAAGGAATACTCGTACACTGTGAGTTTGCACTCCATAATATAATACTCAAAAATCGTTAAAAAAACTAAAATGCCAAAAAAAAAAAAACGGCTGGACGTTCGATTTCGTGGTTTGCGGATTTAGATACTAGAAGGGTCCCCCAACATTATCCCTGAAAAAAATCGCGGGTGGTATTTCAAAAAGTTACAATTTTTTAAAAACCACCGTGACATTAAATATAATTATTTTTATAGTTGCTAGTTCTGTTTTTTTATTTTATATGAGATATGTATTTTTGCGATATTTCGCGAATACTAGCTGATCCGATTTTCATTCTTACATAGTTTTGATGTATCAGCATGAAAGAAAAGTACCCCGTTGGTAGATTATTATTTCTTCAACGTAACAGGTCATTCAATAAGTCCTTAGGATGACACATAGATGGCATTACTAGAATTTTTTCCATATGATTTTTATTTAGTACTAACCTTCAAACGATACGTGTATTTGACAGCAATCGGACTATTGATTCGTGAGTTATAGCATTTTATGTGAATCAACTTTTGTTAGTAAAAAAAACTAGTAAGGGTGGTATCTTTGGCCTGGCCAAAAACTAAATACCCTACACTGCATTTAAAGTATATTACACTTAATTCTGTTTTTACACGGTCTTTTTTTACACGGTTTGAAAATATTTTTTTAAAAATATTTTTACACGATTTTATTTCATTTAGCACGATTCAAAATTTTTTGGGCTTAAATTTTATTTGTCAGATTTAATTTTTGCGAAATGTGTTCATATCTGCCGTAAAAAATATAAGGCCGCAACCTAAGTTACGGCATTTCAAACTTTATTTCCCCATCGGATTAAGCAATTTTTTATCTTTATTTTAGACCAATCGCCAATTTTTTACGTTTTCCACTTCTCTTGCAAATTGCAAATAAAGAAATGTAGGCATTCCACCCAGTTTTCATATTTTTCATAATTAAAATCATAAAAGGCAGTAACTCCATACAAAAAAGATGAAAAACAAAATAAATTTTTTACGAAAGAGAAGTTGCTGCCTTTTCTGAATAAAAATAAAATTTTTATTTTCTCAAAACTACGAAAATGAGTTGCGTCTTATTATAGTTTTACGGCAGATATCACAAATTTAGAGGAATTCCCTTATTGTGCATACAAGCAAATTTGAAAAGTGTTAATATATTGTGAACGTGCTTGGTATAGAAATTTTTTATAGACAAATTCGTTTTTCTAATATTATATTTAATTTAATTTTAACGCTTAAGATAAAAGGTACGCCAAAAAATATTTTGTATTCATTTAGTTTTTTAATTTTTCACTAATTTTAATAGATTTTAAAGATAACAAATCACCTATTTTTGTATAAGATCAATGTCTTTTTTTACACGGTTTTTTTCTCAACGGTTTTTTCTGGAACCAATCTACCGTGTAAAAACAGAATTAGGTGTATTAGGAGAGTATAAGAACAAATTTCTTGTATGGGAAGTGCCACGCCCTCACCTCCGAGCTTACCTTGATTTGCATTTACTGTTCTGAGTGTTTGAGTAAAATTCGGTTAGGTTTTCTTTAAAAAATCTTTCAGTGTAGCATTTTGAAACTTTCGCTTATATGGGAGGTGCCACGCCCTCTAATCCTACTTCGCCTACTTTAAGCTCAGAGTTTACAATTAATGTTCTTCGTGTTTGAGTGAAATTTGGTTTGATTATCTCAAAAAACACTTTCATTATATAATTTTGAAACATTTGCTTATATGGGAGGAGCCACGCCCTCTTGTCCGAGTTTACCTAGATCTTGCGTATAGCATGCATTTATAGCTCCGAGTGTTTGAGTGTAATTTGGTAAGGTTATCTCAAAAAACGATTTCCGTATAAAATTTTGAAACTTTTGTTTATATGGGAGGTGCCACGCCCTCTAGTCCGAATTCGCCTAGTTTTTGCTCAGAGCTTATGTTTACTTTCCCTAGTACTTATGTGTATTTTGCTTTTGTTATTGCGAATATGGGCGGTAGGCGTGTCCGTTGACCGATTTCGCTCATTCTCAATCCCCCGAGCTAACTTTGACGACGGAGGCTGTGTACCAAATTTCATTGAATTATGTTGCTCAGTTTTCCCAAAAAATGTATTTCCACACACACCCAGCCAGCCAGCCAGCCAGACAGACGGACATGGCTATATCGACTCAGGAGGTGACGCTGATCAAGAATATATAAACTTTTCTATATATGCCACGCCTCCTTCTCTGCGTTACAAACGGAAGGACAAAGTGAATATACCCTGAGTGTAGGGTATAAAAAAGGAAATATAGGGAAAAACCCATTTTGGTAACTTATCAAGGAATTGTAAACATCTTTTGCATTTTTCCATCGATTTTCTTAAGTGGTATCTTATTTTCATTATGACACAAAAAAACAAAATATTATAGAAAAGTTATTTTTTCTTGTATAAATTTGAAGTTGATTTCGATTTTTTCTTAATTTTTTCGAAAAAAAAAAATGTTTTTTTACGAAATCAATGTATTTTGCCCAAAACTAACAAACCAACCAAAAATGATGTGAACATCATTTGTATGTAATTTAAATACCTTTAATATGACATACAAAACGTTTAAACACAGACATTAGTTCTTGAGATATTTGGATTTTTTTTCGGTTCAAAAACCGATAATGACCGATATCTCGAAAACGACACGAAAGAAAAAAAATAAGGGTGTTACCTTTGGCCTGGCCAAACATTAAATACCCTACACTGCAGTGTTTTGAAAATTTTGCTTAAATGGGAGGTGCCACGCCCTCTTGTCCGAATTCACCCAGTTTTTTCTCAGAAATTGCATTTATAGTTCTAATATTCGAGTGAAATTTGGTTGGATTATCTCAAAAAATGCGTTTCGAAGCTTTTGCTTATATTGGAGGTGCCACGCCCTCTTGTCCGATTTTATCCAATTTTTACTTAAAGCTTGTATTTATAGTTCTTAGTGTCTGAGTAAAATTTAGTTCGATTATCTCAAAAAACGCTTTCAGTACAGCGTTTTGAAGCTTTTGCTTATATGATAGGTGCCACGCCCTTTTGTCCGAATTCGCCCAGTTTTTGCTCATAGCCTGTAATTACAATTCTTAGTATATATGTGTATTTTGGTTGTATTGTCGTTGTTTTGTGTATTGTGTATTTCTAGTTTGAGCACATAAACCCAAACTAGTGTTCTTTTTGTAAAGTTGAAGATTGGTATATTCAAGCACTTTAACCTGAATATACCGTGTAATGCGAGAGACAAGTAACTAAAACATACATTCGTTTTGAAGTTTAATTGCTTCTGATTTATTGATTAAAATATTTTACTTTATATACAATTAAAAATGCTTAACAAGATATTACAAAATATTACAAAAAAACATCAACAAAAAATATAAATTAGTACAATGGAAAATATTGCTGACTAAGCAACCAGGAATTAAATAATTTAATTTAGTAGTTACAGTAGTAACTGCAACTTAGCATAAACAATGAACAATTTGTTTATGCTGAGTTATTAAAAAATTGTTTTTACTTTAATTTTACAATATTGCGAAATTGATGAAAAATTGAATTACACTGTGAATTTAAAAGTAGTAAAAACGTGAAATGTTTTTAACTTTGAACATTCTCCCCTCCGTTGGGCGTATGTTCGACCAACCTCTATATGACCACAGTGAATTTGTTGTTTTGCTGGCGGGGTAGTGGTATGGGAGCATATGGTTGATCAGTTGCGTTGACTGCGACTTCACTATTGGCTGGGAACTTCATCATGGCTGGGTTTACGCTCAGACATCAAGGGTTTCCATTTGATTTTGTAGACACAAAATATAAGTAGAAACACAGAAATTGGTTGATGAATAAATCCATTTGTTTGGGTTGTTAAGTTGTTGTAAGTAAATGTTGCCGTCAATTTGTGATACATGGCAGTTAGAAGGTGTTTTGTTGTTGAACATTTGAATTTCACATGTATGCTGCGATGATTCTTTTCTGTGTTTTATTTGTTTGGTTGTACAAATATATATATCTTCTTTGGTCACAAAACACTCGTGTAAATCAGCGGTGGTAAATGTTACATATTGATCACTATGCATGTTTACAGCGAGGAACGCAATTTCAGTAAGTATAGCTACCATGGTTTCGTTTATTACTATTGGAATGGGAACCAGTTTGAACAAGCTGAAGTGTTGTTGGTCTACCAAAGGTATTTCTATAAGAAATAGCACATGATGGCTGCTTATTGCTGTCTTTACATTCATAATTTTGTAGAATTCGACAATATTTTCTTCTGCTATTGGCAAGGATCGTGATGCTGGAAGATGGGTTCGTATGATGTTAATTTCACTCCTTAATTGCTGGGGTGAGAGCAGCATTGGACTAATTTTTCCATGGTGTGTGTCTGCGAGTACGTTCAGAATCTCAGAATGTGTACGTTGAAGATTTACTGTTATGAGTGACAGTTCTGCTGCTAATGATAGTAAAAGTTGCGTCACCCGGATTTGTTCCGAATCTTTTCCAATTTTGTTTTTGATTTCATAAATTTGGCGTTGAAAAAGTGCGATTCTGGACTGGGTCTTAACTTCGTCCCTTTTGATAATGTTTATTGTGGAATCAATAATTGAGGTTTGGTTTCGAAGAAGGCTAATTGCGTAGTTGTCATTATCCTTCAGTTGAATGATTGTGTTCGACATTTCCTCTGCGTAATCTGAATCCAAGACTCCAAATAATGTGTGCGCTACGTTCCCTATAAAGTTGACTGCTGCTCATTTGTGTCGTTTTGTAGAAATTAGCGTTTGATCCTGCAGTAGCTCGTTACTTGTGTGTTCAAAGTGTGAGATAAGGGAATTGCAAGCCGATTGTTGTTGCCATTCGTTGCATAACTGTTGAAGAGCTGCTGTTCCATTTTGAAGAGCGTCCAAAAACGGTTTTAAATCATAATACACGATCATTTTCCATTCAGCTGTTGCAATTTTTGTGGATCCTATGGATTCGAAGAATATGCCAATGTCGTTGCCAAACTGAGTTATGTTTATTGGATTACATATAGCAAGAGGTAGTAACAATAGAGTCATAATAATTGTTAGTAACAACGGGCTTGTAGTTGTTCGGACTCTTTTGTTCGGTGGAGGGCTTAAATTTCACCTTGACCGTTTTCTGGATCCGTGTTTGGTTGTGAATCCTTTTCTTCGATTACTGGGAACAGTGGAGCTAACCTGGTTATCGGACGCTTGATGGATCCTGCTGATGTTTTGACATCCACTACTCGAACTTTTCCATCGTCTCCCTTGTATACCTTGAGAATTCGTCCTAAGGGCCATTGAAGTGGGGGTACGTTATCCTCCTTGATGATCACCAAAGTATCTTCCTTGATGTTTGCATATGTATCCTTCCATTTGTTTCGATGCTGCAATTCACTAAGGTATTCGTTATTCCAACGTTTCCAAAACTCTTGCTTGATATGTTGTACCAGGTCCCATCTGGCCAAGGTTGTCATCTTCGTTTCTATAATTTTTGAATCTATTGGAGATGTTAGTGGTTCTCCAATAAGAAAATGACCAGGCGTAAGGGCTGCGAAATCATTTGGGTTAGATGACATAGGAGTTATTGGTCTTGAGTTGAGTATTGCCTCCACTTCGACTATAACAGTTTCTAGTTCTTCATAAGTTAAGGAGGCGGTTGATACGCTGCGAATTAAGAGATGTTTAGCTGACTTGACTGCTGCCTCCCAAAGTCCTCCAAAATGTGGTGCCCTAGGTGGAATAAAATTGAAAGTCATTCCTCTCTCGCTGCATTCCCTGGTAATCTTGTCCTGTGCTGGTTTTGAATGAATTATTTCTGTTAAATCGGTTAGCTTGTTGCAGGCACCAACGAAGTTTGTGGCATTATCACAGTATAAATTCTGGCAATGCCCTCGTCGACCAATAAATCTTTTAAGTGAACCAATGAATGCATTAGTAGTGAGATCACTTACAATTTCTAGGTGGACTGCTTTTGTAGCAAAACAACAATATACTGCAATATAAGCTTTTTGCGGTCGCTTTCCTCGTACTTTGTAGTGTATCCATATTGGTCCACAGAAATCCACTCCGGCATTCAGAAATGGACGGGAAGGTTGTACTCGTGTTGCTGGAAGATTTCCCATGAGTTGCTGAAAAGTTGCAGGTTTACTTCTAGTGCACCTGACACAATGTTGAACTATTGATCGTGCCATTATTTTTCCTTTAATTGGCCAAAATTGTGATCTTACTTGTGCCAGCAATGTCTGAGGTCCACAATGCATATGTTTTAGGTGCAAATTTTGCATAATACGCTTTGTTATTATGTCATTGTACGGGAGCAGCATGGGATGTTTGGCGTTATAAGATAGAATTGATGACTCTAGTCTTCCGCCAACCCGCAATAATCCATTGTTGTCTATGAATGGAGCTAAACTTGATAATGTGCTGCTTTTGTTTACTGTTCCATTGCTATTGATCTGTTGAATTTCTTCCTGAAATTCGGTTTGTTGTACAATCTTAATAATGAGATTCAGTGACGATTCTAGTTCAGTTGCGCTGAGGACTAGAGATGATTGCTTATTTCTTGGATCCTTTGCGTGTTTTATAAATCTGAGGACATACCCAACAATCCGTTTTAGTTTTGCGAATGAATTTCCTGATTTAATGTTGTAAATGATGTCTTCGTTGTTTGCCGAACCAATGGCTGCAACTGCAACAATTGGTTTTTGTTGTCTTCTTTCGATGTCACAATCAATTGTTAAATTGCGATCAATTGGTTTTGGCCATTGTTCTTCGTTTCCGCTTAAAAATAATGGGCCATAAAACCACATGTTGTTGTCGTGTATTTTCTCAGGAGTTAATCCTCGGGATATTATATCAGCCGGATTTTCTTTGGAACCTACGTGTTTCCATTGTTGTGTAGTGGTGGTTTCTTGAATTTTAGCTATTCTATTTGCAACGAATGTGTGAAACAGATTCGTTTTTGAATTGATCCAGGACAAAACTATTGATGAATCTGTCCAAAGAAATGATGGTTTATTTTCTAATTTCAGATCATTACGGACTCTTGTTGTGAATTGTGCACCTAAAAGTGCTGCACATAACTCTAATCGTGGTAGAGTTTGCCTTTTCAGTGGGGCAACACGACATTTTGAACATAAAAGTCTCACGGTGACGGTGTTGTTTGTAGAGACTGTCCTTATATAGATTGCTGCACCATACGCCTTTTCTGATGCGTCGACAAATGTATGAAGTTGAATAGATTTTGGTTTGTCTTGGTTAAAAACATGCCTTTCTATCTTCTTGTTGTTAAGAGTTCTCAAACCATCTTTGAATTTTAGCCATGTTGTGCTTAAATCTGCTGGAAGTTCGTCATCCCAGTTTAGTTGAAGTTGCCATAATTGTTGAATGAAGATTTTTGCTGACACCACAACTGGACCTACCAAACCGAGAGGGTCAAATACCTTGGCGAGATCTGATATAACCGTTCGCTTTGTGATTTTTGTATTCTCTAAACTACCAGTTTTTATACAAAAAACGTCTGATTTGGGCATCCAGGTGAGTCCAAGTGTTTTTATTGAAGTTTCCTCGAAATCCAAGTTGACTTCTTGATCTTCTACTGGTATCCCTTGTAGTAATCGAGGATGATTAGCACACCATTTACGCAATTTAAGCCCTGCACTCCCCAAGAGACTTGTTAGCTATTGCTGTATTTCTATGGCTTTACTGAGGCTGTCTGCACCACTAAGGCCATCGTCAACATAAAAATCGTCATGCAAGACTTGGGCCCCTAGTGGGTATGTGGCAGTATTATTTTCTGCAAGTTGTTGTAAGCATTTTGTTGCTAGATATGGAGCAGCTGAAATCCCGTACGTCACAGTTTTTAGCTTGTAAATTTTTAGTGGCTCATCCTGTGATCTTCTCCAGAAGATCATTTGGAACCTTTGATCAGCTTCGTCAACCATAACTTGTCTATACATCTTTTCCACGTCTGTTGTGAACACATATTTTGGTAGCCGAAAACGAAGAAGTATAGTAAACAATTCACTTTGAACGGTGGGTCCAGTGTGTAATATGTCATTTAATGATAGCCCAGACGTTGATTTTGCTGATGCGTCAAACACAACTCGTAGTTTTGTAGTACTACTGTCAGGCTTTAGTACATAATGATGAGGAATGAAATATTGTGGATGCATTATTTCTTCTGGATTAACTTCAACCATGTGACCCAGATCCTCGTACTGTATCATGAACTTGATGTATTCTTTTTTTATTAGTGGTGCTCTATCTAAACGTGTTTCTAATGAAAGAAACCTGCGAAGAGCTTGAGTCCTTGAGTCTCCTAGAACTGATGGATTCTCTTGGAAAGGCAACTGAACCACAAATCGTCCTTCATTATTCCTTTTTGTTGTGTTGATGAAGTAACTTTCACATTGTTTATCGTTTGGCGATAAATTTTGTCCAGGATTTTCGGGTTCATCTAGCTTCCAAAAATTTTGAAGCATATTGTCAATTCTTTCTTCATCTAGAACTGCACAAATTGCTTTGTCAACTTGCTGACGATTGATTTTGCCACCGACTACCCATCCAAGTGCTGTGTTTTGTAACGTGGGTAGCTCTGTAGACAAATGTATTTGACCACTGGTTAATAGGTCAAAGTATAATTCTGCACCAAGTAAAACGTCTACTCGTCCTGGTTGGCCAAATGTTGGATCCGCCAATGAGATGTTATCAGGAATGGACCATTGCGAAGTGTCCACCTTACAAGATGGTTGTGCTGGAACTATTTGTGGTAAGACATATGCTTCCATTGTTGTTGCGTAAGAGCCTTTAGTTGATTCCAAGTTGAGGGTTATTCGTCGGGAACAATTTTGAGACCTTTTCCCTATTCCTTCAATGCATAGCGATGTGCGAGTTGGCGTTATCATTAGTTTTCTTACCAAGTGTTCTGTTATCAGGTTTACTTGAGAGCCTGAGTCTAAAATTGCTCTTACTTCACAGCAAATCCCATTCAGCGCTGTCACCTTTATTTTGGCTGTTGCAAGCATTACATATCCTTGTTCGCTTGTTGTTTGTTTAATTTTTGATGCCGTGAGTGTTACTGAAGTTCCCACAGGATTGTGCTTGGTATTTGCCTTCTCTGCTTGCGTGGATTCAGCATAATTTTCTTTTGATGATGTTGCAAACTGTTTCGTCTCTAAATGCAAAGTGTTATGTCTTTTTTGACATTTAGAGCAGCTTCTTGAAGAGCATGTTTTTGCAGCATGGCCAAACTTAAGGCAGTTAACGCATCTTTTTGCTTGTTGTATCAAATTGAGTCGTTGGTTGGCTGTCATTTTCAGAAATGTTTCACAACCGAAAATTGGATGATTTTGGTTGCATACAGGGCAATTTGTTGATTGGCTATTTGTCCTAAACATTGTCAATGACTTGGCTGTTGGTGGGTTTGGCTTCACATGATTTGTGGATTGATTGCCTCCCAGAGTTTCTAAAGTTTGAAACCGATTTTCTAGAAAATGCAGAAACATTTTGATTGTCTGCATCTCCTTTGGATTTTCTAGGGCCTGCTCATACAATATATGAGTGTGACGATCCAGCTTCTTTACCAATATGTGAAGTAAGAGTGGATCCCAGGAATCTGTCTTGATGCCTAGATTATTGATAGCCAATAAATTTTCCTGGATACAATCGTGGAAATTTTTGATGGCTCTTGCGTCAGAGCTTGTTGACGGATGCTCAACTAATTTTTGAATAAGTGCTGATGCAAGGACCCTTTTGTTGTTGAATCTTTCTTGCATCAGTTTCCATGATGTGGAGTAATTGGCTTCACTCAGCGGGAGGTGTCGTATTAATCTCTCTGCTTCTCCTGTTACATTCGTTTTCAGGTACCACATTTTCTGGATGTCTGGCAATTCCTGTTCATGTATCATTTTCGTGAATAGATCAGAAAATTGCTGCCAAGTTGCGTAATTGCCGTCATATTTTGGTATTGTAACCTTTGGCAACTGAAGACTAAGGTTGTTGTTCGTGACTGAAGATTGCTGACGCCTGATGACACTGTGTTCTGTGGAAGCAGCCCGATGTTCTTGTATCGTTTGTTCCAGTGCTATGTACTCATCAAAATCATATCCGTATCGTTGAACATCATCGCACAGCTCGTAAATAGTGAGATGCAGATTTTCTATTTGAAGCCACAAATTGTTAAGTGACTCCAAATAACGACCTTGTTCTGTAGTCGTTTTGCTGGATATTTTCGTCAAAAGGCGTTGCAGTGACTCTCGAATCCCCTTCTGCCTTCTTATTGCAGTGACAAGTTTATCCTCAGAACCAGTTTGAACTGATGAATTTGTATTCGTTATTTCGAATTTACCACCGGCGCTGTCTTCACCCTCCGTATGGTTGCTATTTGTTTGACCACGCCCTGAAGCTGCTTGTTCTTCCTCTAATGCGTGTGCCGCGTTGTTGAATATCTCTCCATACTGCTTACTTAACGCAATAACTTTGGCGAAATAGTCCTTGGTGAAATATTCATGTTCATATGGAACATCTTCCAGCTCAAGGATCTCTGCGTTTGTTGCTTCAAACTGCTGAACAGCACTCTGCAACCGCTGCCTTCGGTCCTTATAGTAGTCGATACCAAATGTTTTCCTCCTTTCCGCCGAAGCTTTTTTATGGTTTGATATTATTTTTTGGATATCATCACCGACCGTTACTTGTTTAGCGGCTAGTGCTTCCATTTTTTTTTTGTTTTATATGATTGGATTTATATTGTACCAAAACCAAAAATTTTTTATATGTTGTGAGTGCCTGGCTCCTGTACCAGAACTCGATGCACAATCTGAACCAGAAATTGTTTGTGTAAATGCAAACTTATGGGTCCTGGCTCCTGTACCAGAACTCGATGCACAATCTGACTCCAGAAATTGTTTGTTGATGTGTTGCGAATATCTGGCTCCTGTACCAGAACTCGTTGCCAAAATCTGACTCCAGAAATTGATTGTCGATGTGTTGCAAATATCTGGCTCCTGTACCAGAATTTGTTTGCCTGTGAGTCCAAAATTTGAAGTATCTGGCTCCTGTACCAGACTCGTTGCGTGTTTTTGTAGGGGTCACCAAAATGTTGGTGAATCCAAAATTTTAAGTAGCTGGCTCCTGTACCAGACTCGTTGCGTGTTTTTGTAGGGGTCACCAAAATGTTGGTGAATCCAAAATTTTAAGTAGCTGGCTCCTGTACCAGACTCGTTGCGTGTTTTTGTAGGGGTCACCAAAATATTTTGTGTATTGTGTATTTCTAGTTTGAGCACATAAACCCAAACTAGTGTTCTTTTTGTAAAGTTGAAGATTGGTATATTCAAGCACTTTAACCTGAATATACCGTGTAATGCGAGAGACAAGTAACTAAAACATACATTCGTTTTGAAGTTTAATTGCTTCTGATTTATTGATTAAAATATTTTACTTTATATACAATTAAAAATGCTTAACAAGATATTACAAAATATTACAAAAAACATCAACAAAAAATATAAATTAGTACAATGGAAAATATTGCTGACTAAGCAACCAGGAATTAAATAATTTAATTTAGTAGTTACAGTAGTAACTGCAACTTAGCATAAACAATGAACAATTTGTTTATGCTGAGTTATTAAAAAATTGTTTTTACTTTAATTTTACAATATTGCGAAATTGATGAAAAATTGAATTACACTGTGAATTTAAAAGTAGTAAAAACGTGAAATGTTTTTAACTTTGAACAGTCGTGAAAAATACTCCAAAAGTTGCGTTTTGAAGGTATTTTTTGTATGGGCGCCAGGCGTGTCCATTAACCGATTTCGCTCATTTTCAATCTCCCGAGCTATCTTTGACGACGAAGGCTGTGTACCAAATTTCACTGAATTATCTTGCTTAATTTTCCCAAAAAATGTATTTCCACACACAGCCAGCCAGCCAGACAGACGGACATGGCTATACCGACTCAGGAGGTGACGCTGATCAAGAACAGTGATGTCGTTTGTACTCCTATAGGAGTATTTTACTCCTATTTGAGCAAGCGTACTCCTATACTCCCCTGAACCATTTTTGTACTCCTTTTCAATACTTGGTGCTTCATTGCAAGTTTTCAATCGAAAAACATGTGTAATGCAAACTAAAATTTTCAATGATGCGTAGAGCTGGTTCACACGACAGACCATTTAATCTGTCTTAATGTGTGTGCTGCTTAATAATTTTGAAGTGCACATAATGCACAAAGATTTTAATGTTGTCTGGCAATACCCACTTTTAAATTATTTTTTAATATTTGAAAAATTCGCAGTAAGTGAATGGCGATAATTTGGAAAAGCGTTGAAAACAAGTGAAAGTAAGTGAAAACGTTTGAATATCTCTGCAATTAAATTTACGAATTCTATATATTTATAACAGGTCTATAGCAAAAAAAGGAGCTGCGAACTCCAATGATGCTAGCAAATCACCAGAAACGAGGAGGTAAACGATATCAGACGTACTGTAGTATCCAGCAACAAAAGAGCACAAAACTGCTTGGTTGGAAAGTTTTAGTTGGCTCGAATCAAGAATGGGTCCAAAGAATGAAGCAAAGTCGTCTGGAAAATATTGCCAAGTTTCGATTCCAACCAACGTCAGGCAACTGACAAGACATGAAAGTTCAAAATTTCATTCCAAGGTTGTGCTGAGCTTGAAAAATCAGACAGACATCTCTAAAGCAGCCACATAATGCAATCAAAACTTGTGAGCTCCAAACAATTCTGTTTCTAATTCAGTACAACTTGCCATTTTTGTTGATAACCGACCTAATGGCATTAATAAAAAGGTAGCATCCGATTCAGATATGTGCAAAAACTTGCAATGCGCGAAAACAAAAGCGACCGAAATGGTCAATGCTATGCTTATGGCAAAAGATTGTGAAAATGGCAATAGTTGTGAAAATTGGGTTCCAACTCAAAAACTTTTAGCAAACTATCAAAAGCGATCTCATTATATTAAATAAGTAACAATAGATAACATAAGTTTAATGTATGTGTTATACATAGCGTATTCCTTGAAATGTGTAAATGTCTCGAAAATCTCGTAAAGCTGTCAAAATTCATATTGGTTTTGACAACTATTAAGAGGTTTTTGAGGCATTTAGTCGTTTTAAGGACTACCCTCATAATTTTTCTGATTCTTATTCTTAAGTAATAAGTCAATAGTATTGACTCAATACCATAAGAGAAGGAACTATTAATACGTATGAGTTTAGAATTGCAATAATAAGCAATATTGTCAGTTAAAAACTTCTACAATAAACAACTTGTAATGGATACCGTCATTAAAAATCATTTTATTCCGTCAGACGGTTTAAAAGGAACATGTTAGCATAGTACTCCCTATAGCCCAAGATACTCCCCAAAAATCTAAAAATGAGTACCGAGATTTTTTTTGAAACGACATCACTGATCAAGAATATATATACTTTTCTATATCTGCCACGCCTCCTCCTCTGCGTTACAAACGGAAGGACAAAGTGAATATACCCTGGGTGTAGGATATAAAAATGGAAAAAAGTGAATTTCGAGTTTTGATAAAGCATTGCTTTTTGATGAAAAAAAATACAGTGGAAACCATACAATGGATTGATAAACAATATCCGAACTCTCCTCCATCGATACAAATGAATTGCTGAATTTAAATGTGGTCGTACCAGCACAAATGATGCAGAGCGCAGTGGACGCCCAAATTAGGCTGTTATTCCAGAAAACATAAAAAAAAATCCACAAATTAGTTATGAAGGTGACATTGTAAAGATATCAGATGGTAGTATTTTACCATTTTACACAAACATTTGGGTATGCAAAAGCTCTGTGCAAAGTGGGTGCTGCGTGAGCTCTCAGTCGACCAAAAACAACAACGAATTGATGGTTCAAAGTAGTTTTTGGCGCTGTTAAACCGCAATAAAATCGAATTCTATCGTCGATATGTGACAATGGATGAAACATGGCTTCACTATTACACACCAGAATCCAAAAGACAGTCAGCTGAGGCCTATTTTGACGAAAAAGAGAAATCGTACTATAAAAGTGGAATCGAAATGTTGGAAAATCGCTATACTCGTATCGCCCTCGAAGACAACTATGTTGAATAATTAAATCGAGTTTGGTCAAAATTTTGTTTTTCTCCTACTTATCCTACGGACTTATTGAATGGCCTGTTATATTTCATTTTTTATATTAAACATTACTTTTTCATCATCGTTATATATGGGGCTTAAGAAAATCGTCCTAAACTCCTGGTTTTTAGCAAAACTATATAGTTGACAACAAATCTGAGGTCATTTTTGAGCTCAGCGACCCCAAATTACTTATAGTACCAAATTTCATCGATATCCAACCACTCCTTCTATATCTGACCATTGCTTGTATGGGCTCAACGCACTGTGGGGCCCCAAAAAGAGGGGCAGATAGAGGGTACTCATATGACTTCTCTTTTCAAATAGATTCAAATCTAATGCCAAAATAACTCATACGAGTTTTCTTCTGATAAATCATTTGTTTAATAAATTTACATTCACACTATCAGAGTTGCCATATTTGACAACTCATAAGAGTTTCTGTATGACTTCTCAGATAGTCTGAAGCGGCTTTTACCCTAACAAAATTGGTCCGTACAAGCTACCTGTTAAATTTATAAGCTTTTTAATAAATTGAGAATTAAAAAAGTAGAGACAACACGTCTGTTCAATTTGACTTTAAATTTTATTCTAACAATAAATTTTATTCATACTAGTGGGCGGGATCGAATAACCGCCACGCCCACTTTTTAACCCTTGAAAATTTTGATTCAATATTACTCGAAAACGGCTCCAACAATTTTGATGAAAATTTAGGAGGTCTTACCTCTGCAAACACGGATTAATATTTGATATGCCGTTATATTGGGAAAATTCGTTGAAGGGCGTGGAACCGCTTACAAAAAGGAAGGAAACTAATAAAGCAATCATTCTAAAATTAACTGTTAGAAGCCTACTTGCGATATGGCATCTCTGATCTGAATCTGATTAAAATATCGCCATTGCGCGTGGAACCTCCCATACAAGCAAAATACGTTAAATGCTATTTTTCGGAAATGTTGCAAGGTATTTGAATGAAATTTGGTACATAGGTACTGTTTAATAATACCTTGTAATAAACGAAAAGTGGGCGGGATCGAATAAGTGCCACGCCCACTTTTTAACCCTTGAAAATTTTTATTCCATATTACTCGAAAACAACTCCAACAATTTTAATGAAAATTTAAGAGACTGTGCCCCTCAAAACTAGTATTAATATGTGATATGCCGTTTTATTGGAAAAACTCGTGAAGGGCGTGGCACCGCCCACAAAAATATAAAACGCTTTAAAAAGAAAACTACTAAAGAAATCGTTCTAAATTTAACTGAAGGGAGTCTACTTGCTATTAGGCACCTACGATCTAAAAGTGGGCCAAACGTCGCCGGTGCGCGTGAAACCTCCCATACAAGTAAAACACATAAAATGCAATTTCTCGCAAATGATACAACATATTTTGATTAAATTTGGTATGAGGGTCTGGATCATGAGTATCTAAAGCATAACGAAAAGTGGGCGTTGTTCAATAATTGCCACGCCCAATTTTTACCAAAATAAAAATTTTAGTTAATAACTCAGGCGCAAAAAAAAATGGAATGAACTCTTTGTGTCTTATAGTATGTACTTTTTGACGCTGAATTCGTCATCAGCTGAACTGTCATTATAAATTCAGGATTTTGAAATATCCTTGCTTGAAGTTGAACAAAACGCAGTGTTGCGAGTTATGATACATAAAACGAAAAATTTTGGGTGCTTGGCACCATTCGATACTTTGCGAGTTTTTTCTTGTTATTATTCTCATCGGTTAATATATCAATTTGAAAGCATGACCATATGAGTATCATAACACAAAAAAGCTATGAATAAAAACATCGACTCAAATAATAAGATCAGATTGTTGACCGAGCAGGGATCGGTCTCCAGGTACTGTTGTACTTGTGTAAACAAAGTTCAGTTACTCTACAATCGAATATAAGGTGTTTCAAAAAAATAGCGAATTTTTTAAAGCAGAAATAGTTAATATGTAAAAAGTTATTTTATTATAAATGGCTTAAACATACTACCCCTTGGGGGCCTGTGGACCCAAAGTGGCCTAAATCTCTTATGGAAGTGGGCATAACTTATGAATATTTCTCTTGATCACTCCAGCCTTTGTTTTCAACGAAACGACTCTAACTAAACCATTGGAGCCAGGAATAGCTTCTAGGACCCGTCCCATTATCCATTTAGTTGGATGTATATTATCCTCAGCCACTGTCACCAAAGTATCGACTTCTATATTTTGACATGTCTGCTTCCATTTATGGCGTACTTTCAATTGAGTTAAATATTCTCTAATCCATCTCCTCCACGATGGTTTGCACTACTTGAATACGTTTCCACCTGTTGACATGAGATATGTTCAGCTCTTCTTTAATCAAAGGCTCTGGATAAGCATTTACAGCGCGGCCAATTAAAAAATGACCTGGTGTCAAGGCATCTAAGTCACTAGGATCTGATGATTGTGGACACAGTGGCCGTGAGTTCATGATAGCCTGCACTTGAGCAGTTACAGTACATAATTCTTCAAACGTGAGAGCTGCACCGTGAATCTGATGGACCAATAGCTTCTTCGCAACCTTGATGGCACTTTTCCACAACCCGCCAAAGTGCGGTGATCGTGGCGGAATGAAATTAAATTTTACTCCTTGTGCTGTGCTCGCTTCGGAAATACAATCATTCGTTGACTTTTGCCAAAATTGCTCAGCCAGCTCTCTTAGTACCCTGGAGGCTCAGACAAAGTATGTGGCATTGTCACAAAATAGCTCTGAACTTATTATTCGCCTGGCCCAAAATCTTTTAAGAGCCGCAATAAAAGCCGCTGCACTCAAATCCGTGACAACTTCAATATGGCATGCCTTTGTTGCAAAACAAATAAAAAATGTCAGGTACGCCATGGAAGGTTTTTTACCACGAGCTAAGGCCATCGTAAAGGAATGAGAACCTAGAAGAATCAGCGGATGTTTAGTGGCAAACATAAATTCAGGATTTTCAAGGCGGCCGCCAACACGTAGAAGAGGAACGGATCCACTATGATCAATGAAGGGATTCAGTTTCTGCAATTTCGAGGACTAAGCTGATTTCCCTTTTGCTATTACCTGCCATTCATCAGTAAATTGTGTAGTCTGAACATGTAATTCGGCTACAGATAGAGGCCCAAAAAATTGCATTTTTTCGCGCTAAGTGGAAGCCCATCTAAAAATATAACCAAATACACGGTTAAGCTTCATATAGTTATTACCAAAATTGCAACTCCCAATCAAGTCCTCAGGAGATTCGTTTCAAATGATTGTCATCGTGATGAAACTCTTACGCTCTTCCATATAAGGTTTAGATTGACTGCATTCGGCATTCTTAAAGACAGGCCAAGTATCAGCTGAATCGGCAAGAAAGTCTGGTCCACTTTGACACAATTCACAATTAATCAGTACGTAACTTGGTAGAAGTGCTCTCATGATGCAGCACTGCATGGTGTGGCATAAAATATTTCATCTTTGAGACTTCTGCGTTTTCTTTTTTCAATTCCAAGTTATGATCTAATTTCCGCTCTAAATTCAGAAATTTCTTCAAAGCAATCGAGTATTACTCTCCGAGTGAGCTTGAATTGATCTTGAAAGATAGGCGTACCATAAATCGTCTAGACAAAGGGCATTTAACCGAAGCTAGAAACTGTTCTTCAAAATACTGCTCTTCAGACGTAAGTGTACAAGTGTACTTTGATGTTTCTTTACAAAGTCAAAACATTTCAACCAAATCTGAAAGTTTTTGTGTATCATTTTCTGTAGCTAGATGTGCCGATGCAACATACGGAGAATTAGTACTAGGCTTGTATTCTCCAGCTAAGAGCCATCCCAGCAATGATTTTTGCAGCGCCGGATTGTTTTCTCCTAAACTTATTTGGCCCACACACATCAGCTTAAAAAACACAGCAACACCTAATAACATATCGATCTCTTTGATCTTACTAAAATTGGGGTCAGCTAGTTCAACATTTTTTGGTAAATGCCAAGACTATATATTTAAGTTTTGCTTTGAACCATACTGTGTTATTTCTAAAATCACTACAAACTCTAATTGTTCAGAAAAATTAGTTACCGCGGACTGAATTAAAGTTGTGACTTCTCCCGTGACCTCTGCCCTTGCGTCACCCATACCATTAATGGTAATGTTAGTTGCAGCTGGTGTAAAGTCGAGAGCACTGACGAAGTTATCTATATATTAATACGCAAGACAAAAATTTGTCCATCTTTTTTTACTTTGTTAGAAATCCTCTTCAACTTTGAATTATACACCATTGGAAAAGTTTTTGTGTGAAGGTGTGCACAAAGTTAAAATTATTTTAATTTTTGCATTTTACTCAGGTAAAATTAAATACTAATTTTTCAATATTGACAACAACAAAATACACGGTCACACATAGCTGAAATGAGAATACAGCACAAAGAGAAAGACGAAAAACTAAAGCACTGACAGACACATGTTGGTTTTTTTTTTTTTTTTTTTGCTTTCGCTTCGCTAACATCGCACAAGGGATGACAAATGTGTACCAAATATCAAAAAAAAAGGACTAAAAGTACCAAAACTTCAACAGATCCAAGATTTGCATTAAAATATAGTTCAGTGCTCACATTTTTATGGCCAATATGCATCATCTTCTGCTGAGGTCGATGCGCCTACTTATCTCTAAATATTTATTTACAATGCAGTGGCATACCTTGAGGAGCGAAGGGAGCCATGCAAAACGGGCTTATAAGCGGCGGCATTCATCAATTTGGATTAATTTTTCGAGATCGAATTTAATAAACTTTTTTCTTTGTTGGTCAAAACTTTTTGGGCATATGGTCCATTATTTATTGCTATTCCTTTAATTTTGCTCTACGTATATTTTTCGGTTTGTGCGTAGTGACACGTAGGGTTCATGATGGTGGGGACTTAGATTTTTTGTAGTTTCCTACAACAAATAAACGGAATCATTTGAGCGAGAGAATGAATTTTTGTTAAGCGGTCACGATAATTCATTTTATGAAGTGCTTTGCTGACAGACTTAATGGGGTATAAGTGCTTCGATTTAACAAATGAAAAAAATAATGTAATACTTTATAAAGAAGTGAAAATGCATTATTTTGAGAAAAGAGTGCAACAACTTAAAACAAGTTTATCCATTTACATTAGCTGTGTTTTAGACGACAGTTTTCAGTGTTTCATTAAGCACTCTCTTAGAAAAGTATGGGAAAGTAACAACAAAAGTGTTTAATTTAACACTGATAAACTCGCGTGTTTAATTTTTAAATACGAAGTAGATCTGAGAATGTTGCCATTTTACACTGAATATTAGCTGTGGTTAATGGGATTTTAACATAGTGGCCACACATTTTTATCCATCCTTTTGGCATTCAGAGAAAAGTGCGGAAGCGAAAAGCATAATAAAGTAAAATAAAATAAGAAGGCAAGAGTGTACAAATTCATTTAAAATATTAACACGCTGCCGTCTAAAACACAGCTATTAACATGTTTGTTTTTTTTTTTCTAAACGGAAATTTTGAAGATAAATTTTCAATTAGAAAAAAATATGCCAAAAAGAACGGATATGGTTATTTTAAGTTGTATCTGCACTAATTTTCTGCAAACTTAAGTCTTTTACCTGCTATTAACAAACAGAATAAAAATAAAACACATAAGAGCTGGTTCACACACACGACTAAATTATCGGGCGATAGTTACAGTGGGAAGCGGTCCCTCCGCTTGACTACAAATAGTACTATCGCTCTAAATGGTTGTAATAGAAAAATATGAAAGAGAATAAAAAAAAAACCAGATTCGCCACCATCCATATGCCCTATGTGTGACTTATGCCTTAACGAACAAAGCATATAGCATTAAGAGAAATAGCTGAAACACAATGCGGCAGTGGCAGCTATTTCATATTTAAATGCTTAGTGCAAACTCACACGAAGGGCACGAGCACGTCAAATTTGTAGGCAAACGGAGGGATATGAAAGCACCATGGGACCCACGGGATTTTTTAAATTGTACCAAATAGCAAAAGTGACAAGTGTCAAAAAGTACCAAAATTATTTAATTTATTTGTGGTCGAGTTTAGACCACTGGGTGATACTAGTAAAGTTAAGTTGGCTTCCAGAATCATGAATTGCACGAGATTTTATCAATTGCCTTTTGCGATTTTTACAAAGAGCACAGCAGTGGCTAGAAAATTGATGCTGCAGCACGAAAGCAATGAAGCATGAACTTCCTTTCCAGGTTCGACAGCGACTGATGTTCTCTCTAATTGTTTGCTGTTTTCTCTATGCAGCAACTGGTGATGACCCTTTACAAATTTCACAAGGTGGCAAGCGGCAGTCCTTGACAGAATGCTTCTTCTCCAGGCACACAAGGCATAGCGAATATTTTTTAACCTCAAAATATCGCTGCAGCGGAGTAAGCTTAACGAACGCCGGACAACCAACTAAAGTGTGTGATTCGCCACAAGAAGGGCACTTATACAATGAAGTGCTGACAATTGCTGCAAGAGCACTCTTTTTCTCAGCTGGAAGTCGCTTATTAACCACTTTTCTGGAAGAAAAAAAAACCAAAATTTTTTGCTTCTTTATTAAAATTGAACTCACGATTTTCTAATGATGTGCAACGAATTTAGATAGTTTATCCCATGGTGGAAGATTTTTACAGTCAAAATCAGTGTCCCATTTTGCCATAGTTTCATCATCTATTTTTGAACGAACCAAATTAAACAAAATTACATTCATCAAATCCTCGTGGCTGCCAAGCGATTGCTGCGAACGAAGATGAGAGTTGGAGGGATCGACAATTTTACGCAATGATGTTGGGCATGGCTGGATGACATGTGGAAGATCAAAAAGTTCCTTAACATGAGCTTGAAAAATGATAGCACTGTTGTCAAAACGCTGCACAGTGCTGCGAAGAAGGCATTTGCGTAAAAAATTTTTGTTCAAATTTAAATTTTTTTTTATGCCATTCTACAGCAAATAGTCCAATTAAGAAATCCCCCGAAAGTTATTGAAAACTAGAGTGATTTGTAAGTGTTACAGCTTGTTAAAGTCGAACTTTTTTTCGGAAAAAAAACATTTAAGAAAAGTTGCTAATCGCAGAACTTTTTAAAAATAATTGCTGCTCCTAAACCTCAAAAGCAATTGTTATAAAATAAAGTGCATACAATAGCCTACATACCCATTTATTTTTAATATTTTTTGTATGCAAATTTTTTTAGTCAAATTAAAGGTATTTTAAAAGATATATAAAAAAATTTTCAAATATTAAAAACCGGAAAATGCTAATTTTCTTTAGAGCAGGAAAAAAAAAAGACGGGACTTGCGGGCATTGTTCTAAAACGTACAGATAGTGCAGATTCCATATTTTAAGATAGGAAAAATTCACAACCCCGTTTTTCCCCGTTTACTTTAAATATTTATCTGAATACCCGTATTTACGTAAAAACCAATGATTTTATAAAATTTCCACCACAAAATTTTTTCAAATGTTTTTGACTTTCTTTTAAATTTGATTTTTTTCTACAGCATACGTCAAAAACACTTTGAACTATAAAAATTTTAATATGGTTTTTTACAGCCTAAAAACACGCACAAAAATTTTTTCCAGTTAAGATTCGTGGTTTTATTTATTTGAATATCTTTTTTTCTATTCATTGCATTTAAAAATTAATTGCATTTCTGAAAACAGCGTAAAAAAATGTATCAGTATGGTAAATCTCATTGAAACCAAAACTGTGGAAATGCCGTTCCGTTGTATGGAGTGACAGCACTGTGCGCTGCTTTAACAAATCTAGAGCATGACTATAGTTTTCAGCCTTAACCTCCAATGACTCAATTGTCCGCATCGGTACAGCTTCCAAGCACGAGCGCAAGTATAAAAACTTTGCAAAGTTGTCAAGATCTGGATCTGAATCTACCACGGAACAAAACGTGCTATACTAGTTAGTCCAATCGATGTATTTTCCACTAAAAGTGGGCAGTGGCATTTTTGGCAAATTAGAGAAGCGCGTCGTGTTCATTATTGAATTACTGCGTACCTGATGAAAGCTTTGCACTGTAGGGCTCGATCTTAAGCACTCATTATTCTACTTGACACAGAAAAAGCCTTTGATTCAGTTTGGCATAATGGGTTATTATTTAAACTCGTAAATTACGGTTTTCCTTTACAATTAATCAAAATAGTAAAAAGCTTTCTCACAAATAGATTCTTTTGAGTTCATATAAATGATGAACATTCTGATTTCATCAATATATCAGCTGGAGTTCCTCAAGGATCAGTGATAGGACCGCTGCTTTATATTATCTATTGCTCCGCTTTTCCCAGGTCTTCGAATAGCGAATATGGTGCTTATGCTGATGATACAGAAATATTTTATGCGCATGAATTTGGCCAAAATGTTTTGACTGAATTACAATGCAAACTAAATAATGTTGTACAATACTTTGATAAGTCGAAAATTAAAAATAACGCTAGTAAAACACAAGCCACCTTTTTACGAGAAAAAGAAGAGTTTGGTTTTAACCTAGCTCGAAAATAGTAATTAACGGATTTGAAGTTCCATGGTCAAATAATGTTAAGTATCTAGGAGTTCAGCTTGACCAAAAATTAATTTTTCGAGAGCATGTCATGAATACAATAAATAAATTCAATATAGCTAAGAAAATCTGTATCCGTTAATAAATCGATACTCAAAATTAAGTAATGAAAATAAAATTATAATTACGAAAGTTATCTTTCAATCAATAATATTATATGCTTGTCCTGTCTGGGGTTCTTGTGCAAAAAGCATATAAATAAATTACAAGTTTGCCAAAAGAAACTTTTAAAAATTAATTTAAATTTACCTTGGCATTTTTCAACAAAAGAATTACATAAAAAATCCAACGTTAATTTAATATCAGCTCGTATCCAAAAAATAACTGCTAAATTTATAATGTTGAGTCGCATTTCTGATAACACTGCATTACAAATAATTAATATGTGTGTGTAACATTTTGCAAAACATTTTTTCTAAACTAATTTGAGATCGTTGAGTCCAAAAATAGCATTTATTTTTTTTTTTCCTGAGGGCCGTTCTGGAGATAATCGACCTTTTCGATTTTTTAGGTTACAGTTACATTTTTCGAACATATTTTGAGAAATGCAATTTTGACCGAATTTGTTTTTACCCTATTATAGAAAAAAAATTTTTATACTTCCAACAAGTGTACCAATATCTAAGATCCGATTCAAATTTGCTGAGTTATCGCAACGAAAAGTTAATTTTTATAGTTGGTTTTTATATGTGTGTGTAACATTTTGCAAACCATTTTTTCTAAACTAAATTGAGATCGTTGAGTAAAATAATAGCATTAATTTTTTTTTTCCTAAGGGCCGTTCTGGAGATAATCAATCTTTTCGATTTTTTAGGTTAGAGTTACATTTTTTCGAACATATTTTGAGAAACGCAATTTTGACCGAATTTATTTTTACCCTATTATAGAAAAAAATTTCTATTCTTCCAACAAGTGTACCATTATCTAAGATCCTATTCAAATTTGCTTAGTTATAACAACGAAAAGTTAATTTTTATAGTAGTTTTTTACACTTTTTCGTGTTTAAGCCAAATTAAACACGGTTTTTTGCCAGAATCTTATACAGATATATATTTTTTATATTTTAATTCAATAGTGTATTTAATTGCAAATATTTTGAATTCAATTTTAGCACAATCGAATTATGTTTTAAAAAGTTAATTGGTTTTAGTGAAATAAGACCATTTCGATTTTCATAGAAAAAAATGAATTTTTTCAACAAAAATTTAAAAATTAATTTGTGTTTTCTATGAAAAATCGAAATGGTCTTATTTCACTTAAACCTTAATACCTTTTTAAAAAATGATCCGATTATGCTAAAATTGAACTCCAAATATTTGCAATTGAATACACCATTGAATTAAAATACAAAAATATATATTTGTATAAGCTACTGACAAAAAACCGTGTTTAATTTGGCTTAAGCACGAAAAAGTGTAAAAAAACTGCTCTAAAAATTAACTTTTCTTGCTATAACTTAGGCAATTTGAATCGGATCTTAGATATTGGTACACTTGTTGGAAGTTCAAGGATTTTTCTCTATAATAGTGTAAAAACATATTCGATCGAAATTAAGTTTCTCAAAATATGTTCGAAAAAATGGAGCTATAACCTTAAAAATAGAAAAGGTCGATTATCTCGAGAACGGCCCCTAGGAAAAAAAAATAAATGTGATTTTCAGACTCAGCGACCCCAAATTAGTTTAGAAAATATAGTCTGCAATATGTTACATTTTGGCTGTTGTCTAGGGTTGCCAACCGTACTATAATATATAGTATTGTTCTATATTTTGGGTCTGCGTACTATATACTGTTGAAGAAATATATAGTAGGGTAAGGGAGGGAAATATGGACTACGTGGGTAATATGGACCACACGGTTATTTCCCACTGCATACATAGGATTTACCGTTATTCATGTTCAAACTTGGCGCTAATACCTAAAGCTTATAATAGGGCGATTTTAGCGTTCGGTGAAGTCGCATGTTTCTGTAAAGTTGATTTTTCTAAAAAAAGATCAGTGATAATTTTTTTCTAGTGAGTATATTTCATTGGTTTACTTTAAAGACATCGCGTTTTTAAATAAATGGTTAATTATATAAAGTCAGTGAATACCATTTATAATTTATTAGCACAAATAAGTTCATTAACCAAAAGAGTTTTTGTTAAAAAACCATTTATTTCACCAACACGTGCTGTGGGTAATATGGACCACCAGAGAAAAAAGCCGCAAAAACAAATGTATTTATCATCTTTTTCAGATGGGGAATCTAGTTGCAGTTTTCATGACGAGTCTAATAGTCATTATATGTAATTCATTAACTACAAAGGAAAAAAATTATACAAAATGCATATAATGTAATACCCTTTACTCAGAAGATCGACGTGGCGAAATTTGGGTTGAATGTGTATTCTGACGTTCTTGGAGTCATGAAAAATGTGCCGAACATGGAAGTGACATTTTTATATGCAACTTCTGTACCAAATGGACTATATGGTCCATATTATACTACACTTTTTATACCCTACACCCAGGGTATATTCACTTTGTCCTTCCGTTTGTAACGCAGAGAAGGAGGCGTGGCAGGTATAGAAAAGTATATATATTCTTGATCAGCGTCACCTCCTGAGTCGATATAGCTATGTCCGTCTGTCTGGCTGTCTGGCTGGCTGGCTGGGTGGCTGGCTGGCTGGGTGGCTGGCTGGCTGTGTGTTGAAATACACTTTTTGGGAAAACTGAGCAAGATAATTCAATGAAATTTGGTACGCTGCCTCCGTCGTCAAAGTTAGCTCGGGGGATTGAAAATGAGCAAAATCGGTCAACGGACACGCCTACCGCCCATACAAAAATTATATTCAAAATGCAATTTTAGGAGTATTTTTCACGACAATGCAACCACAATACATATAAGTACTACGAATTGTAAGCGCAAGCTCTGATAAAAATTTGAGCGAATTCGGACAAGAGGGCGTGGCACCTCCCATATAAGCAAAAGCTTCAAAACGCTATACTGAAAGCGTTTTTTGAGATATTCGAACCAAATTCGACTCAGACACTAAGAATTATAAATGAAAGCTCTCAGCAAAAATTGGGTGAAATCAGACAAGGGGGCGTGGCACCTCCCATATAAGCAAAAGATTCAAAATGCTATACTGAAAGAGTTTTTGAGATAATCCAACTAAATTTCACTCTGACACTAAAAACTATAAATGCAAGCTCTGAACAAAAACTGGGTGTACTCGGACAAGAGGGCGTGGCACCTCCCATATAAGCAAACTTTTCAAAATACTGCAGTGTAGGGTATTTATTTTTTGGCCAGGCCAAAATTTACACCCTTACTAGTTTTTCTTTTTATTATTTTTTAATTGCTAATAGGCGCATCAAAACGGTTTTTTTCTGTAAATATACAGCATTAACATATTTAAAAGCAAATCCGTTTTGAATTCGTTTTACATAAGTTTCGGATTCGAAACGGGCCCGCACTGCGGAATTTAATTTTTTTTTATTCGCTAATAAGCGCTTCAAAATGTTTTTTTTTTTGTATCTAAACAAAGCGTTTTGAATTCGTTTTTGATGTACGTTACGGGTTCGAAATGGATCCGTTACCGCGGATTACGTTTTTTATACCTTTTTGAACTCGTAATGGATTCGAAACGGATCCTCATCCGTTTTTGTGCACATTGGGTGTTTATAATTATTTTTTTTTTGTGATGATGTTACTTCATTAATATTTTAGCTTTTTTCATAAAAAAATGTATATCATTTTTTTCATGAAGATGTCGCTTCATTAGTTGTTAAGCTTTTTTAGCTCAAAAACTAATGAAGTGACATCTTTAAGAAAAAATGATTATAAACTTTTTTATTAAAAATTGTAAGTTCTTTTCAATTCCACACTTACAACAAAGAAATACGATGCGCCACCAGTAAATATTAACATTATTATTGTACACCAATTTCCAATTCCACTGCTGAAAGGTCTTTCTCTGTTCTAAAGCGAGTCAAAAATTACTTAAGATCAACAATAGTGGAAGTATATTGAGTGCACTTGCTATTTTAATAACAGAAAAAGATATAAGTGATCAGAATACATTGTATTCATACTGTTGAACGGCGTGCGGTCCGAAAATAATATAAATTATTTAGTCGTAAAAACACTTTAATTTGACCGCACTTGAGTCGGGTTAATTTTAATAAAATTTAAAAATATTTAAAAAAACTACACTAACCTAGATGCATTTCGAAGTGACCGGCACTTCATCATCAGCATACACGACTAAAACTCCACTCCCACGCACGAACATACACAAGTAGATGATGAGACAAATTTGGCGAAAATTACATACTAACGCACACGATTAAATAGGCACGAGTCAATATTGCCGTTGTCTAAGTTCAATGCGTTTCTATCCCTTTGTATGTAAAAAGCTTCATACGCATCAAGTCGTCGCTCATCAGTTACAGATTTTAACATTTTTACGTTCTCTTTATCAATATGTTCATGACCGTCAATGAGAACATGTGAAGCTACAGCTGATTTATTAGGCTGGTTGAGGCGGATGCATTGAATATGTTCTTTAAATCTCTCTTCAATACTTCGCTTAGTTTGACCGTAATAAACTCTTTCACACTCACTGCACTTGATTGTATATATGCCAGATTTTTCTAAGCTTTTGCTTTTGTCTTTTGTTGTACCCAGTAAACAACTTAGTTTTTGGTTACTTTTGAACACAATTTCTAAGTCGTGAATGCGAAAAACCTTTTTATACCCTACACCCAGGGTATATTCACTTTGTCCTTCCGTTTGTAACGCAGAGAAGGAGGCGTGGCAGATATAGAAAAGTATATATATTCTTAATCAGCGTCACCTCCTGAGTCGATATAGCCATGTCCGTCTGTCTGGCTGGCTGGCTGGCAGGCTGGCTGGCTGGGTGGCTGGCTGTGTGTTGAAATACACTTTTTGGGAAAACTGAGCAAGATATTTCAATGAAATTTGGTACACTGCCTTCGTCATCAAAGTTAGCTCGGGGGATTGAAAATGAACGAAATCGGTCAATGGACACGCCTACCGCCCATACAAAAAATATATTCAAAATGCAATTTTAGGAGTATTTTTCACGGCAAATTCGGACAAGAGGGCGTGGCACCTCCCATATAAGCAAAAGCTTCAAAACGCTATACTGAAAGCGTTTTATGGGATATTAGAACCAAATTTGACTTAAACACTAAGAATCATAAAAGAAAGCTCTCAACAAAAATTGGGTGAAATCGGACAAGAGGGCGTGGCACCTCCCATATGAGCAAAAGCTTCAAAATGCTATACTGAAAGAGTTTTTTGAGATAATCCAACCAAACTTCACTCAAATACTACAGACTATAAATGCACGCTCTAAGCTAAAACTAGAGGAACTCGGACAAGAGGGCGTGGCACCTCCTATATATGCAAAAACGTCAAAACACTATACTGAAAACGTTTTTCACTCAGACACCAAAATCTATAAATGCAAGCTCTGAACAAAAACTGGGTGAACTCGGACAAGAGAGCGTAGCACCTCCCATATGAGCAAAATTTTAAAAATACTGCAGTGTAGGGTATTTAATGTTTGGCCAGGCCAAATTTTACACCCTTACTAGTTTTTATCTTCATTTTGAGTATTTTCAGTTTTTTAATTTTTTTCTTTATCCTGATGAGATATTTATCTAAAAGTGAATCAGAATAAAGGTAAATTGTTTTCTTTACTGAATGACATAAAATTAATTGTTTTGTTTTATGCATTTTGGGTTTTATTTAAAAAAGAACGATGGGTGGTCCATATTTCCCTCCCTTACCCTACGCAAAAATGCTATATTTATACTATATTCATGCTGACTGTACTATATTTTTCTGTGTCAAGTAAAGCACAGTAGTTATTGCTTTTCCATACGTTTATCAGAATGTGCTTCTGCAAGCACAGATAAAATGTTCACAAGAACACATCTTTAGTTTTGAAACACCGAAAGTTATATTAAAAAAATGTCTCACTTTTCAAAATTGACAACGTTAAGCAAATGTTTGCTTTTGCAACTCTCTTTGCTTCTTTTTTGATTTGGAATTTAGTTAATTACACAGTCCTGCGATGACAAAAAGTATGAGATCAGAGTAATTAATTTTTATAGATTTTTGCTCGCTGAATCCGAATATGACCTCCGATTTGCTCCATCACGTCTGAGATCCGAGTTATCCTTGATTTAAAGTGCTGTTGTGCGTGTATAACTATTTTATATCACGCCACTGTTTTAACAAATTACTATGTACTAAAACTTAACGTTGTTTTATGCGTACGTTTGTATGTTGAATATTATGTACATGCGTACACTGCTTTGTGCAGTGGGTGTACGCTTGTATGTACAATGCAATGCACACGTGTATTACAAGTGGAGCATACATCTATTGTTGTTGTTGTTGTTATTCATACTACCTTCATTTAATGATCATTTAGGGATAGCATGTAACTTTATAATTCTCATTATGTTTATAAGTTTTAAGTGTTAAGCTATCTTGTAAGACATTTACAAATCGATTAAAAACTCAACAAAGTTGTAAAACTCCGTTTTTTTTAATTACCACCTTTTTGAAAGTCTTAGCTCACTTAGCTGTTCATATAGCAAGTGACTAAGCCAGCTAGTCGCTTTGAAATATTGCACAGCTGTTCAGACCAGGCAGGGCTCAAAATTCTTTAAAAATAATCAAACCTTTTCATAACATGGCGATCCTGCGAACTTCGCGCTTATAAAAATCAGTTTTAATAAAAAAAAAAGTTTTTATACGCGAATTTTAAATCGTTGCTTTAAAATAAAAAGTTGAATTTAAAAAAAAATTTATTTTTCTCCACGCGCCCTAAAAGTCGGTTTTTTCCGAACAAAATGAATCCAAAATTAATTAAGGCTTTGGCTGAGAATCCAAATGCCATACCTCAAAAGATTTAAAAACAAAAAATCAGAATTTGATGCAAAAAAAAAAAAAACATTTTTGTGAAATTGAAATTGCCGACGGCAAAACACAAATAAAAAAAATTTTTGTGAAATTGAAATTGCCGACGGCAAAACACAAATAAAAAATTTTTTGCGAATTTTAAATTGCCGACGGCAAAACACAAAAAAAAAAACCCAGAAAAGTGGATATTTTTCATTAAAAAAGAACTTTAATTGAATAATTGAATTAAAATATAAATAATGAAATTATAAAATATATAATGCAAAAAAAAAGAAATCAAAAAAATAAACTTTTTACAAAAAAAAATCAAGTTAAAAAACTGGAAAAATGGACAAATAATAATAAAAACTTTACAAAACAAAAACTAAAAAATATATGAATACAAAAATGAATTAATAAAAAAAAAAGACTTAAAAGTGTTTAAATTAATAAAAAGCACGAGATTGAATTAAAAAAAACAACACGAATAAAAGAACAAAAAAAAAAAAAAAAAGACTATAAGTGAAAAACCATAATTTAAAAATCAACTTTAATAAATATTTAAATCAGTGAATGATTTAAAATATTCTATTGGAAACACAAAATTCAGCACGGCGAAACAGAAGGGGAATAAGTTCAACATCACTAGCGGCTAAGCGGAAAACTAAATGCGTGAATTTTAAAAAATTAATAAAATATTGTTTTTTTTTAATAGAATTTTTAAAAATATAATAGGAATGTTCTTTTTTAAAAAAAAAATTACGAATTGTGGAAAAATTAAAACTAAGTTTTTTTTGGTTTTTGTACAATTATATATAAAAATTATAAAATTTAATTTGTTAAATTAATATGAAGGATTTAAAAAAAAAAGTTTTAAAACATAATCTGTAAATTATTTTAAAAGCCATAAAATAACCAAATTATTAATTTTGTTTTGCTCTCACTAGTAAAGAATTTTCTTTTCTTCATTTGCAAACGCGCTAATTCATTTGCTGCGCTTGTTTTTTTTCATATGATGATGTTTTGCATAGGTTTTATTTTGTTTTTTTAAAAAGAAATATAACTTATTTTTTTTGGTTTTTTTTAAAAAAGCAGTTTTTTTTACAGAAGTAATAATTTGTTTTTTCTCCCATGTCAACGCAAATTAAGTCAAGTGATTTATATTTGAATTTAGAAAAACTAAAGTCTGAATTTGGTCGTTTATATAAATGTCTAAATAAAACAAATCTTCCATCGGAAACTACGCAAAATAAGCATTTGAACAATTTAATTTTTCAGCATAATGCTATAGCCACATTGCTCAGAAATTCTTTACCATTTTTAACACCCGATCATACAGTACAAGTTCAAAATATTTTCACTAAAGTAAAAGGAAAATTAGAAACACTTTTTCAAAAATTTAAAATTGATGCAGAAATTCCTAACGATTTGTTTAGTCCTTTGGATTTAGAACTTAAAGAAGACTTAATAGACTCGGATATTGAGTCCAATTCAAGTATAGAAACAGTGAAATCGTTCAAAATGACACCCATAGAATTTTTAGGGATAGCCTCGAAGCTTTTACCAGACTTCGATGGTAAATTTGCAAACTTGCAAAGGTTTTTAGATGCAATTAGTTTAGTAGATTCGATTATGGAGGGTAATGAATCTATCGCTGTTACGCTAATCAAATCGAAATTAACTGGGTTTGCTAGAAACCTGATTACAAATGAAAGCAATATTGATGCTATTAAAACTACACTTGCTAATAAAGTAAAGGGCGAATCGTCACAATCATTAATGGCAAAATTGTTGAATGCTAAGCAAAATAATAAAAATGCTACCGATTATGCAAATGAAATTGAAGAAATTACGAAACTTCTTCAAAATTCATACATTTCAGATGGAGTTCCATCAAATGTTGCGGAAAAACTTTCTGTAGACGCTGCGGTTAAGTCATTAATCATTAATGCCAGGTCTGAAATATCTAAAATAATAATGCAAGCTGGTCAATTTTCATCAATTAATGAGGCAATCACAAAATTTGCAGAAGTTAGAAATGGTTCTGAGGAAAAAGTTAGCGTAAATTATATGTGAGCGAATAATTACAGAGGAAGCTATCAAGCAAATTAGATGCGAAAATGCTGAAATATTTCAGGTCCCAACTAGATCAAAAACAAAGACACAAACAACTGCCATTCCAGTTACTAATCAAATAGTACTACCCCCAAAAGTTTACGAAACTATAACCATACAAGAAGTTAAAAAGTTACCTTGTCTTAAATATGAAAGTAAAAAGTGCACTATAAATATATTAAAAGGAAAATGTGAAGTTTTAGAACTTAACATAAGTGATCTTATTGTTCACGAGAAAATTGCTTTAGAGCAATTCTTTTCGAGACTAGGTAATGAAGTCGGCAATAAAGGTTACAACAGGTTACAGATATCACTAAATAATGAGCTCTTTAAATATTGTGATATTAATGATTTTAAATTAAAAGGCAGGGATTACCTCAAGAATATGACTATAGCGCTTACCCCAAAAACAAAAACAATTTCTTCTCTGATAGAACGCCAAGACATTTTGAGAAAGTTTCATGATGATCCTGTATCAGGTGGCCACGCAGGCATCAAAAGACTACTTTCGAAAATTCGTCGATACTTTACTTGGAAAAATATGACTAATGATGTCAAACAATACGTTAAAAACTGCGAAAAGTGTAAGAAAAACAAAATTGGCAACAAATCTGAAGAACCTTTGATACTTACTCAAACACCGGAAAGGGCGTTTGATAAAATTCAAGTTGACACTGTAGGTCCTTTGCCAAAATCTATACATGGTAATGAGTATGCTGTCACGGTTATTTGCGATTTGACAAAATTTTTGATAACAGCAGCTATTCCTGATAAGTCAGCTAATACCGTTGCTAGAGTAATAGTTGAGAATTGTATCCTTATTCATGGTTCAATTAATCAAATTATTACTGATATGGGAACAGAGTATAAAAATCAAGTTTTAACAGAACTTTGCAAACTTTTGAAGATTGAGCATAAAACTTCTACTGCTTATCGTCACCAAACTCTTGGAACCATTGAAAGAAGCCATAGAACATTGAATGAATATTTACGTTCGTATTTATCCCCAGATAAGTCTGATTGGGATGAAAGTTTGAAATATTTTACGTATTGTTACAATACAACCCCGTCAACTGTTCACGGTTATTCTCCGTTTGAACTAGTATATGGTAAAACTCCAAATACTTTTGATTTTCTCATCTCAAGGGAAATAGAACCTGTATACAACATTGAAGCATATGAGAAAGAACTCAAATATCGCTTGCAAGTTGCGCAAAAGAAAGCTTTTGATTTCGTTGAAAAATCAAAAAGAATATCTAAAGAATATTACGATAAAAATGCCAAAATTAAAGAATTAAAAATTAATGATTTGGTTTTTTTGGAAAATGATGCAGGCCATAAGCTTGACAGTATTTTTCAGGGTCCATATCTAATAACAGATTTGGATGATTTTGGAAATTGTAAAATTAAAGTAGATAATAAGCATATATTGGTACATAAGAATAGATTAAAATTAGCATAAGGAAAAAAAATAAAAAACAAAATTAATTGATTCGTGCACGACTCAAGAAAATTAAAAAAAAATTTTATTTAGTTATTTTTATAATGTATAATCTAGTATAACAAAAATTATTTACTTGCAATTTTTTTTTTATTATTATTATTAAATAACTTCTATTATTATTATAAACTGTAAAAATAAAAGCAACAACAACATAGTTATCAAATAGCAAACATAATAAATTTAAAAAAAAATTTTTATAAATTAAAATTTTTTTTTTTTCTAAAAAAGGGAGGTGTTGTGCGTGTATAACTATTTTATATCACGCCACTGTTTTAACAAATTACTATGTACTAAAACTTAACGTTGTTTTATGCGTACGTTTGTATGTTGAATATTATGTACATGCGTACACTGCTTTGTGCAGTGGGTGTACGCTTGTATGTACAATGCAATGCACACGTGTATTACAAGTGGAGCATACATCTATTGTTGTTGTTGTTGTTGTTATTCATACTACCTTCATTTAATGATCATTTAGGGATAGCATGTAACTTTATAATTCTCATTATGTTTATAAGTTTTAAGTGTTAAGCTATCTTGTAAGACATTTACAAATCGATTAAAAACTCAACAAAGTTGTAAAACTCCGGTTTTTTTAATTACCACCTTTTTGAAAGTCTTAGCTCACTTAGCTGTTCATATAGCAAGTGACTAAGCCAGCTAGTCGCTTTGAAATATTGCACAGCTGTTCAGACCAGGCAGGGCTCAAAATTCTTTAAAAATAATCAAACCTTTTCATAACAGTGCAGAAAACGTTATTTTCAAACATATGCACAGTGCGTTGAGCCCATACAAAAAATGGTCAAAAACAGAAGGAGTGGTTAGATATCGATGAAATTTGGTATTATAAGTAATTTGGGGTCGCTGAGCTCAAAAATGATCTCAGATTTGTTGTGAACCTTATAGTTTTGCTAAAAACCATGTATTTAGGACGATTTTCTTAAGCTCCATATATAACGATGATGAAAAAGTATTGTTTAATGTTAACAAATGAAATATACGTAGTAGAAATAATGTTTTTTGTACTTTTCAGACCATTTGTGTTAATAAAAACAAAAAAAAAAATTTCAACGTAAATTTTATATTTCATGCAAACTTTTCCTTTTAAGCATTTTTTAAAAAAAGAAAAAAAATATTTGTAGGACGAAGTAGGAAAAGTTATTTAAAGTTCTTGATTATATAGAATCCGTACTAGTAGATTTAAAAAAAAAACGGCTCTTATTTTTATAAGATTTGTTTTTTTTTTGTCATCGAAATTTGTCAATTTCTGAAGTTTTTCATTTGATAATATCATGTATTAAAATCACTACAATATATATCAAATTATATATTTTCCAAGATTTTTTAGTTTTATTTATTTACTCAAATATTATTTATAATAAAAAATTTTACTTCGCTTAGTTTAATCAAAAGACAAATTTTTGATAATTATTTGTTTAAGAGAACCCAAAACGAATTGAATAAAACATGATTTTTTTTGAAAAATATCTCAACTTTGAAGTGTCACAGCGTAGCCAAAACTGAGTCGTTCTCCTAAATATTTTGTTTTTATTTTATTGATGCAATTACCTGTCGACTGATACCAATATTATTAGGTTTCGAGTCACAAAAAATTTTGATTTTTGCCCATTTGCACTTTTGACAGCGGCCAATGCCGCTAATGATTCAATTGAAAAAGTTAAAATTACTCTTTAAAGAGGAACTAGTGAACTAGTCAAAAGTGAACTAGACTACTTTCAAGACGTACGCGATATGTTTGAAAATACCGTTTCTTGCACTTTAAATAAAGGATAACTCGGATCTCAGACGTGATGGAGCAAATCGGAGGTCATATTCGGATTCAGCTAGCAAAAATCTATAAAAATCACCTTCTCTCATTTCATATTTTTTTAACTTTTTCAAAAACGCAGGACTTTGTTATTTTCAGTTACTGGTTGCTCTTCCCGTTAAGAAGTTGAAGTCTAATTAAATAAGTTATGGAAAGTACTTGTGAAAACGAATGTGCCTCAAATCTAAGCCCACCACTTACACCTACTAAAAAGCGGAAAATACAAAAAAGCCTTCAAAAATATAAATCTGAATGGGAAAAAGAGTATGACTGGATTACTAAAGATCCGCAAAATGTCTATAATGTAAAATGTGAGCCATGTAACGCTTTATTTTCTGTCGGAAAAAGTGGCATTGGCCAGGTGAGCTTTTTGGCTATATTTCAATTTCCGTAGCTTCTCGATTTGACAATGTTTTTACTTGAAATGACCCAAAATGCGACAAAACGTATGACACGGCGTGCTTGAACCAAGTTTAAATAAAAGTTTCTTGCATATGAGTTTTTTGACTGAATTATGTTACGTAATAACTTCACGAATCAAATGATCTCAAAATTAAAAAAATCGAATGGGCCCTTTTTGAAATAAGGAGCCTTAAGCAATAACTATAAAAAGTTAATACAACACAAAATTAAAAATATTTGTAACATTTTGCAAACCATTTTTTCTAAACTAATTTGAGGTCGCTGAACACGAAAAACGCATTTATTTTTTTTTCCTTGGGGTCGTTCCCAAGTTATTCGATAATTTATAATTTCGAGGTTATAGCTTCATATACATCAATATATTTCTATGACGCCAAGTCCGATCAATTTTATTTTTTCACGCTTACAAAGAGTGATTAACGACGCTTCTAACAAGTATACCAATAATTATGCTCCAAACAAAATTGACTGAGTTAAAGCAGGAAAAAGCTTGATATTTCAAAAATTTTTTAAATTTTTCACATCAACTTCAAATGAAACACTTTGTTTTTGGCACATATTTTTTTTAAATAATTATTTTTAGAAATGTGATTTAATGGCGCATATAATTGGAAACATTTTAAGCCTATGTTGAGCAAAATCGAATGAAATTTCCAAAAGATATAAAGGCTTTAGTGCAATAAGGAAGATGTGAGAATTTTCGAAATGTTCGGCCTGAAATCGAAATTTCTCTATTGCACTAAAACCTTAATATCTTTTGGAAATTTCATTCGATTTTGCTCAACATAGGCTTAAAATGTTTGCAATTATATGTGCCATTAAATCACATTTCTAAAAATAATTATTTAAAAAAAATATGTGCCAAAAACAAAGTGTTTCATTTGAAGTTGATGTGAAAAATTTAAAAAATTTTTGAAATATCAAGCTTTTTCCTGCTTTAACTCAGTCAATTTTGTTTGGAGCATAATTATTGGTATACTTGTTAGAAGCGTCGTTAATCACTCTTTGTAAGCGTGGAAAAATAAAATTGATCGGACTTGGCGTCATAGAAATATATTGATGTATATGAAGCTATAACCTCGAAATTATAAATTATCGAATAACTTGGGAACGACCCCAAGGAAAAAAAATAAATGCGTTTTTCGTGTTCAGCGACCTCAAATTAGTTTAGAAAAAATGGTTTGCAAAATGTTACAAATATTTTTAATTTTGTGTTGTATTAACTTTTTATAGTTATTGCTTAAGGCTCCTTATTTCAAAAAGGGCCCATTCGATTTTTTTAATTTTGGGATCATTTGATTCGTGAAGTTATTACGTAACATAATTCAGTCAAAAAACTCATATGCAAGAAACTTTTATTTAAACTTGGCTCAAGCACGCCGTGATGACTCTTTTGTGCTAGACAAAAAATTAATAAAAATGCTAAAAGTTCTAAAAAGTATAGTTTTACAAAAATAAATAAGTACCAAATATATCTTTCTATTTTTTTACTTTTTTCATGAAATAAGTACTATATTTTTTTGTAGAGTACTATATTTTTTTAAGGCTTATTCGGAAAAATACTATATTTTACCGAAAAAATGTTGGCAACCCTACTGTTGTCACTAGACATCATATATTATATTAAAAATATTAAAAAAATCTCTATTTAATTTTTAATATTTATAGAACATGAGTATGTATTTTTGAAGTTTTTAATTCTCTAATAAATATTGCTTATTTATTTTCGATAATTCATACGTTTATTTATATCGTTTAGATTTGCTTATTGTTTTCAAGCACTTGTTAATGCTAAAATTTCCTTCAGCCATATCTAGTCACTCCTTAGTTTTAAGTCTCAATTGGAAAGTTTTCTTTCGCAAATTTAAATAATTATCTTGTATATAGTTAATAAATTTAAAGATTATTATCTTAATAAAGATTTTCTGCTGTAAGGTTTATGCCATATCTCTTTAAATTGCGTGATAACTATAAGTTTTATAACGTTTTCTAGTACTTAATAAATAAATAATAATAAGAAAAAAAAAAAACAATAAGCACTCATTGTCCTTGAGGTTACTAAGAATTTTTAATCTCACAATACAAATCTTCCACATACTGCATTATGCCGATGTCTGATGCATCTCCAGAATACTGATCGATTTCCACCTGCAGTGCAGTTAACAGTTTGAAATTTGCCTCCACCAGGCTTAAGCGCGTTTTCAATTCAACTGCAGTTAGCGTAGCTGCTTTCTCTGCCATTAAAGTTTTAGTGCGCTCCAAAGAATTTATCAAACGCTCCCTCGTTGAATACTGGTCAGCCCCCTTCTTATTAACTTTTGGAGACATGGTTTACGTTTTTTCTGCTAGCTATTCCAAAAAATAAATCGTAGATCACAATCCAATTTTGTTATAGAAAAATATTTCTGCTACGTAATCCAGTTATTTGCTTAATGCCGTGCAACTTCAGTGCAAAAGCAATCACACCACCAATAACGGAATCAAATTTTTATTGCCTTTCATTCTATTTAACCTTTCGGGGCACGACCAATGTCACACAACACATGCGATTTCTTAGCGAAGTTGATTTAATCCAAAATTGTTTTTTAACGCCTTTCGATAACATTGAAATCTTCGTTTAATTAATGCAAAAGAAATTAAGGTTTTAATTAAACTGAAAATTAAGGGACACATACCGAAGTCCCTGTTCGGGCGACAATGTTAAATTTATAAGCTTTTTTATAAATTGAGAATTAAAATAAATAGAGACACACGTCTGTTCAATTTGACTTTAAATTTTATTCTTACAAAGCAAGGTGCTTACCAAAAGAATCAATGCATTGCATCAGAAAGTTATGCTCATAAAAAATGAGACAAAATGAAAATGTTGTACATATGTCGAAAAATACAATCGAAAATAGGGTGTTTTAAAAAAATAGCGAATTTGGTTTTAAAACAAATATAGTTAATATGTAAAAAGTTATTTAATTATAAATGGCTTAAACATTATCAATATCGCATTGTTTTTTTTTTCATACAACACTAAAACCAGGCTAATACGCACTATAGAATTATAATGTACTAGCCTTCTTTGCCCAACTCGCTAGGCATACTTGTTTTGTTTTTTGATTCCCAATAGCTTAGAAGATACAGATAAAAGTGTTAATTTACGCCACTGCCACGTCACCAATACAAATTTAGGTATAATAGGAAAGTTAATTTCATATCAAACCATCTTAAAAGTTCCCAATAGCATAGCTGGTGTTCAGCCGGGGGCTGGACTCCTTTTTTATACCCTACACCCAGGGTATATTCACTTTGTCCTTCCGTTTGTAACGCAGAGAAGGAGGCGTGGCAGGTATAGAAAAGTATATATATTCTTGATCAGCGTCACCTCTTGAGTCGATATAGCCATGTCCGTCTGTCTGGCTGGCTGGCTGGCTGGGTGGCTGGCTGGCTGGCTGGCTGGGTGGCTGGCTGTGTGTTGAAATACACTTTTTGGGAAAACTGAGCAAGATAATTCAATGAAATTTAGTACACTGCCTCCGTCGTCAAAGTTAGCTCGGGGGATTGAAAATGAGCAAAATCGGTCAACGGACACGCCTACCGCCCATACAAAAATTATATTCAAAATGCAATTTTAGGAGTATTTTTCACGACAATGCAACCACAATACATATAAGTACTACGAATTGTAAGCGCAAGCTCTGATAAAAATTTGAGCGAATTCGGACAAGAGGGCGTGGCACCTCCCATATAAGCAAAAGCTTCAAAACGCTATACTGAAAGCGTTTTTTGAGATATTCGAACCAAATTTGACTCAGACACTAAGAATTATAAATGAAAGCTCTCAGCAAAAATTGGGTGAAATCAGACAAGGGGGCGTGGCACCTCCCATATAAGCAAAAGATTCAAAATGCTATACTGAAAGAGTTTTTTGAGATAATCCAACTAAATTTCACTCTGACACTAAAAACTATAAATGCAAGCTCTGAACAAAAACTGGGTGTACTCGGACAAGAGGGCGCGGCACCTCCCATATAAGCAAACTTTTCAAAATACTGCAGTGTAGGGTATTTATTTTTTGGCCAGGCCAAAATTTACACCCTTACTAGTTTTCTATTTATATATATATATTTGCATATACGCGAAATCAAATACCTGGTCGATGCACTTCACTTCAGAAAACCAGCAAATTAGTATACCACAACTGGGCTCAACAATTTAAATCTTTTTATACAAAAATATTGCAAAATTTTTAAACTTAAAAATACTTTTGATTTTTGTTTTTTAAAAAACCTCCCTTAAATTTTTTTAAAAAGTAGGGTAGAACGGGGTTAAATCGCCACGGGGCTTAACAACCAATTGCCTCTAATTTTTTTTAATAAAGTCGAATCGAACGACAGTTGGTACAGTAGATAGTGATCGATACAACGCAACTTTTGCAAAAGGTTCCTCTGCCGCACGTGTGTTATAACCTGAGTTCTGACGAAAGAAAGATTTGACGCGTCCTCGCCGCAATATTTTCAGTCGACAAAAGTTAAAAATTCCACAAATCAGTGAAGTGCAGAAAGAAAGGTAAGTCTTTTCTAAGAGCAAAATTACATGCTGAATCAAAATCTGTAATTGGTTTTACAAAATTAAAATTTGTTAAAAAGTCATTCCCCTTAAAATAAGCAAAAGCACGTGGGGTTAAATAATCAGAAAGAGAAACAGGCATGGGCAACCATGGTAAGGTCGGAAAAAAAGATTCTAAAGAAATTTTCCGTCGCTCCAAAAGAGGTCGTCCAAGAAAAGTAGTATACGTTGAGGAAAGTGACACCAGCGATTAATGATGCTCAAGAGAAACTTTTTCAAGTTAATTTTGTTCTTTTGTAACGTTTTTTAAAATTCTAATAAAATAAAAACCCCTTAAAAAACAATATTGGTCACTTTTATTATAGAAAGAAAGTTTGGTTATTTTACCCCACCAGGTGGGGTAAAACAACCATCTCACACTTTTTGTTCAAATGCAAATACCGGATAAGCAATGCGAGTTTGAAAAAAAATTTTCGTATGAATTTTGTAACAAATGGTTCAACGAACAAGGAACAGTTGAAATTTTCAAATTATTATCACAAAAGTTGTTGTTTAACCCCATTCTACCCTACTTTAAATTAACATAATTTATAAGCTTTAAAATGATGTATGACTCAAGATGGGATTCGGTCGCTAGATGAGCGTTTTTGGGATTTTGAACGCCAGCGGAATGCAAAATTCTTTGTTTACTCAAGAGGAAGGCATCTTACGAAAAAAGTGCACTAGGCATAAAATGCTTAGAATCATTCAAAAAATACGTGTGAAATTTTTGGGCATTTTTTGCAAAGTTAAAACAAAATTTTTTTTCTTTAAGTTTTTTTTGAAAAAATTTACAAAAAAAAAATTTTTTAAATTATTATAAAAAATAAGTTTCAAAAAATTTAAAAAAAATTCACATGTATTTCTTGGTTGTATTATCGTGAAAAATACTCAAAAAATTGCATTTTGAGTATATTTTTTGTATGGGCGGTAGGCGTGTCCGTTGACCGATTTCGCTCATTTTCAATCCCCCGAGCTAACTTTGACGACGGAGGCTGTGCACCAAATTTCATTGAATTATCTTGCTCAGTTTTCTCAAAAAGTGTATTTCAACACACAGCCAGCCACCCAGCCAGCCAGCCAGACAGACGGACATGGCTATATCGACTCAGGAGGTAACGCTGATCAAAAATATATATACTTTTCTATATCTGCCACGCCTCCTTCCCTGCGTTACAAACGGAAGGACAAAGTGAATATACCCTGGGTGTAGGGTATAAAAATACATTGGAAATGGTTTTCCTTATAAAACAAAAACTACCATGCGGATTCTCAAGTGCTATAGCTTAAATTAAAGGTAAGGACACATTTCATAATTTCAGATGGTTTTTTCATAAAATCTTAAAATTTCATATAAAACGCGAATTTTAAGCTTTGAGGGGCCATAAAATGGAAAAAATCACTGATACACATATTCGGTGAAATAGATGTATTTTTATTTTTCATAACCTATCAGAAAAACTTTATGAGACCCCAGGGGCAAACATTTTTTCCATTTTGTCGCACTGTGTAATTAATTTAGTTTAATAAAATAACTATAATTACAATAAAAATAGTCTGATGAGTCTTTGTGGCGAAAGACGAAACATATGTCACTATAGCCATGTTTCTAATTCGTTCCTTAATTTTGTCATAATTATGTGTTAGAAAGTGCATTGATATATTCACAAGGAAATCGATCTTTGCAAATATATATATGACAAAAAGTTCAATTAAAAATTTAGTTTTAAAAATACAACTTCTTTAGCAAACACTAATGTTTGTTTCATGGGTATCATGAGTTTTATCAACTTTCTAAATGTGTTATCTTGAATGAATTTAATGATAAAATAATTTAGCCCAGGAAAATAAGACGAAAAAAGAGCTGCTGTGCGAAATAATTCCAAGTGAACTTTTTTCACCGGAATTGTCTTTATTAACGCATGATGAATAATGTGTAAAAAGTTCATTGAAGTCCATTGTGCGCAAAAAAAGTTATTCAGGCTCAAAGGTCGCTAAAATTAGTTTTTTGCAAACATTTACAGAAAAATTTTTCTCCACAATTTTGTAACACAGGAAAAATGTAAAAATGAAAAAAATGTTTTCGTGTAGCTTATAGCTTAGGAGATAATTCAATTTAAAAAGTTGTACACAGTTTTTATATGCAAATGCTACGTATAAGTTCATATTAAAATATTTTACTTTTAAAATTGTGAATACTCTTAAGCGAGGAGTCGTACAAGAAAAATTAAAAAACCGTTCAAAAGAAAATTGGATTTTGTAAACACCGTATTAAATTTTTTTTGGAGCCACTCATGGTCTAAGAGATATTCTTCAAAAACCGTTAAGGACTCGAAAATACTGGTTTTTGAAGGATATCTCTGAAAGGGTAAGTCATACGATAAAAAGTAATTCCAACAATTTTGAAGAAAATCTCAAAATTTACAAAAAATAAGCCACATGTGTACACATTGAAGTAACCGTTTGGAAGTTATTCAATAAAAACCGGTTTTTTGCCATTTAAAGGTTTTTTTACATAGGAAATTTCCTGTGTTACAAAATTGTGGCGACAAATTTTTCTGTAAATGTTTGCGTTAGCGAGATATTTGCAAAAAAACTGATTTTAGCGACCTTTGAGCCTGAGTAACTTTTTATGCGCACATTGGACTTTTTAAACATTATTTATTATGCTTTAATAAAAACAATTCCGGTGAAAAAAATTCACTTGGAATTAATTGGAGTCCACAATTTTTTAATTGGAATTGCTGTACAGTGATGTACGAATTATCAAAGTTTTTCCTTTTTGTTTAAATAAAAATCGCGTTTTAAATATTAATTCAATCTTTTAATTTAAACTTCAGGATCATTAAAATAAACTTAAATTAGAGCAAAATTAAATACACAAAATTCACATTTGTTTGGCGTAAAATCTAATTAGCAACTGATTTTTTGATTTTAATCATTTACATATGTAACTTGCAGTAAAAATACCGTAGAATGAAAGTACTAAAAAGAGAGTACTAATTAAAGAGACAAAAAATAATCTAACTAAGAAAAGCTTTTTATAGAGATGAGTAATGTGACCCAACATAGTCCCCACCTTGAAGGGATCCCTTCAACAATCTTCATTGGTAGGCAGTGGAGCTACTTTGTGGATTGGTCGACGAAAATTTCCCTTCGCTGTGCGGAGATCAATAACTCGAATTCTGCCATCTGAGCCAGTGCTTACATTGGTCATTCTTGCTAATATCCAGTTTTGTGGTGGAGTATTATCATCATGCACCAATACTAATTGGCCAATTTTGATATTTGAGTTTGGCTGCAACCATTTAAATCTTTGTTGCAGCGTTGAAACGTAGTCGCGAAGCCATAATTGCGAAAAGCGTTGCTTTAAAAATGTGATATGCTGCCACCGAGTTAAAGATGAGACCTTAGAGCAATCTGATGGCGGCTCTGAAATTGCTTTTAATGATGTACCAATCAGCAGGTGTGCCGGCGTCAGTGCTTCGCCATCACTTGGATCAGAACTTAGAGGTGCAATAGGGCGCGAATTTAATATTGCCTCTACTTCGATGAGTACAGTTTGTAATTCTTCGAAAGTTAAATGCGAATTGCTCATATTCTTGATAAGTATGGTCTTGGCAGACTTTACTGCGGCCTCCCATAACCCACCAAAGTGGGGGGCGCGCGGCGGAATAAAGCAGAATTCAAATCCCGTTCGACTTGAAAATGTCAAAAGCTCATTAATTGAAGTTTTGTTAAGAAACTTTTGATGAAATTCCATTAATTTTGAATTTGCACCAACAAAATTGGTTGCATTATCGCAGTAAAGTCTCTGCGGAATACCTCTTCTACTGATAAATCTTTTAAGCGACAGTAAAAAGCTGTCAGATGATAGATCCGACACTAATTCAATATGTAGTACTTTTGATGAAAAACATACAAATATCGCAGCATATGTTTTATATGGTGGCTTACCTCTGATACGATATGACGTGTAAAAAGGACCACATAGGTCGACGCCACTGATAAGAAACGGCCGAGGAGCTTTAAAACGATCGGCAGGAAGGTCGCCCATAATCTGACCTATAAGCTTTGGTTTGTAAATAAAGCAGTGTATACATTTACTCACAGTCTTTCGTGCAAGATCTCTTGCGTTAATTATCCAGACCTTTTGGCGGAGCAAGCTCACAAGTACCTTCGGACCTGCGTGTAAATTAGTTTTATGAAGATATTCGACAAAAAGCTCGGTGAAACGATGAGTTTTTGGAAGTAGCAAAGGAAATTTTGCGTCGTAATCGATAGGTGCATTGGAAAGCCTGCCGCCAACTCGTATGACAGATACTGTTTTGTAATCAATATCCATGTTATGTATGAACGGCGCAAGACTACGAACGGTTGATTTTATTGGTGTGTCATTTCGTAAATTTGCAATTTCTGTTGAAAACTCTAATTGTTGAATGTGCGACACGATTTTCAAAAATGTGAAGTTCAACTCATTTGCAGAAAGGTGGATGATGTCTGCAACCTTTTGTTGATGGTTAATAGGATGTTTGTTGAAGACACGAAAAATATAAGCAGCGATTCGAAGAATACGTATATAAGATGAATGTTTATCAATGAGTCCTTCCAGAATTCCAGTATTAGCGTTGCACTTAAACGAAATAACCTTTCGCTTTTCTAGAGCATCAGTATCTTTGTTGTCTTCGATGTTGTTACCTGGCCATTCATGTTGTTCATTATATAAAAAGGATGGACCATTAAACCAAATTGTTATTGGCAGATCGGCTGCGCTGCATCCGCGTGACACAATATCTGCCGGATTTTCTTTAGTCGGTACGTGGCGCCACTCGATGTCTCGTGTTTCGTCTTGTAGAATGGAAACTCTATTTGCTACGAAACACTTAAGCTGCGATGAATGCATCTTTAGCCATTGTAACACGATTTTCGAATCTGTCCAGAAAAAAACTTTGTTAATAAATTTGTCTAGCTTAAATTTTACCTTTTGCCAAGTTTTATTAAGTAAAAATGCTGCGCACAATTCGAGCCGTGGAAGTGACTGTGCCTTTATTGGCGACACCTTCGACTTCGCGATGAGCAGAGTAATCTTATAGGAATTGTTGAACCTAACTCGAACGTAAATGCAGCAGCCATATGCTCGCTGTGATGCGTCAGCAAAACCGTGGATTTCACCATGGGTCTTTTCAGATGTGAAAACATAGCGTGAAATTTGAATATCATTGATTTTTTGTAGATCTGTTTTGATTGTTGTCCAAAGTTGGAAGAGTTCAGTAGGTAATAGTTGATCCCATTCAAGTTGCTGAATCCACATTTCTTGTAAAAGGATTTTGCAACGGATGATTATTGGGCTAAGTAAGCCAAGTAAGTCGTAAATTTTTGAAACTGTTGAAAGTATTGTTCGCTTAGTGGCTGGCCTATTATCTTCAAGCTGAAGCTGGAAACAAAAGATGTCTTCATTTGGCTTCCATGATATGCCGAGCGCTTTAGTTGTATCTGCAGGATTTGGATTGAATTGCTTCTCATTTTGTGCCAAGGTGTTATTAACTATTTCTGATGAATTGCTGTTCCATTTTGTTAGTTCAATACCTGATGTTGCGAGTATATTGGTGATTTCGTCTTTTTTATTTTGAAGTTCTTCTAAGCTACTTGCCCCTGTTAACACATCGTCAACGTAAAGGTCTTCATGCAAAATTTGAGACCCTACAGGAAACTGATCGCAATAAGTATCTGCAATGAAAAACAAACTCCTTATAGCCAGAAAAGGTGCAGATGACATTCCATAAGTCACTGTGTTTAACTGGAATGTTTGTAGTGGTAAATCAGGTGCCTTCCTCCATAAAATTAATTGAAATTGACGATCACGTTCGTCAATTAAGAATTGACGATACATTTTGCAGACATCTGCTGTCAATGCAAATCGATGCAATCGAAACAATAAAATTGTTATTATTAAATCTTGTTGTATCGTCGGTCCCACCATTAGAATCTCATTCAAAGATACATTTGATGACGTTTTTGCAGGCGCGTCGAATACAACCCTCAATTTGGTACTCAAGCTTTGCAAGCGAAGCACGCTATGGTGTGGAATAAAATAATTTTGCTTTGTAACTGCTGAGTCAGGAATGGGTGACATATGCCCTAGTGCAGCACACTCGTCCATGAAATCAGCATACATAGATTTCAAATGTTGATCGCGCTGTAGGCGACGCTCAAGTTGAAGGAATCTTCGCTTAGCAATTTCGTATGAATTTCCTAATACATCTGCTGTTTGTTTGAATGGCAAGCGAAGTTTCAAGCGTCCGCCTGAGTTAATGGTGACGTTGTTTGAGTAGTGTGTTTCACAGTTTTGCTCTTCTTCAGTAAATGAACTGGGCGATGATAAAAACTCTTCAATTTCCCAGAATTTTTTCATGTTTTCATCAATATCGGATTTAGAACATGAATTTGTTGCCATATTGCACACTGCGGCGAATGAAGAATTTCTTGAGTCAATTTGACCACCCACAATCCATCCAAAAACAGTGTTGATCAAATTGGGCTTACCTTGACCAAGAGAAATCTTACCATCAATCAGTAAATTGAAAAATACTTCCGAACTCAAAAGAAGATCGATTCGATGAGGCTTGAAAAATAAAGGATCAGCAAGCTGCACCCCATTTGGAACATTCCATTCTGAAAAATCGATAAATTTTCCGGGTTGATCTGCTGATATTGATTTGGTTATAGCAAAAGTTGTTGTCCACGTAAAATCACTGAGGCGTGATTTTATGGTAGCTGATAATGAATATTTAGACTGAGTTCGGACGTCAGAAATTCCTGCTATTTCTTGTTGATGTCGATACCGCTTAAGCTGAAGCTGCTTTGATGTTTCTTCTGTGATGAAATTGATTTCAGAGCACGAATCTAATAAAGCTCGAACAGGTTGAAAGGTGCCAAAATTGTCTTTAATGTAAATAAGCGCTGTTGGAATAATTACTCGCTTGCAAGCGCGAGAAACTAATGCTGTTGATTGAGACTTCGTTTCCAAATTTGGTGATGTTGCTACAAATGTGTTGCTTGAAGATGCACCCTCAGCTGACATAGACCCTGGTGACTTTGAGGATTGTAAATTATCTGAATCTGTCGAAGGGAAAAAATGTAAGTGAGTATGATGTAAAGAATTGCAGACACGATAACGATGACGAGAAAGACATTTTAAGCTTGAATGTCCCTTTTGCAAACAATTTATGCAAAGATGCATGAGTTTTGCAAAATCAAAGCGCTCTGCAGGCGAAAGCGCTAGGAATGAAGAACACTTTCCAATAGCGTGCTCATGGTTGTTGCAATGTGCGCAAATAGTTTTTGTTGTAGCGAAAGATTGTTTTGTTCCCTTTGAGCGTGGATTCTGCTTCGGATCTTTTCTTTCAGTTACTTCAATTTTGGAATTTTGGGTTTCTAGAAGCTGACATCGACGGCTCAAAACTTTGTAGCATTGATCCCATGATGGTAAGGTGGTAAAGTCTTGCTTTTCATTATATGCACTCTTGGATCCAGAATCGATTTTTGACAGCACAATGTGTACTATTATCGCGTTCATGACATCAACTTCAGTACCCAAAGACAAAAGTGATTCACGTATAGCAGAAACTGTGTCTAAGATATGTCGAATTGATACGGGATCAGCTTTATTGATTGGTGTTATTTCGAATAATGAAGTTATGTACTCCAAGAAAATTAAAACGTCGTTGTCGTATCGCTCTTTTAATCGCTGCAATGCCTTTGGGTAATTTTCTCCTGTAACCTGAAATTTTTCAACAACTGCTAATGCTGGCCCGGACAGACAATTAAGTGGTATACTTGCATCGTCGTGAACCAGGTAGGGAAATGACCGCATAAATCTCTTATACTCAGCATACTGACCACTGAACGTTGGCAATTTTAATTTTGGTAAACGGGTTTGTAATGATAGCGACGTACCACTGTTTGCGTTTAAGAAACTGGCGTCTTGCATGCTGGTGTCACGTTTCGAATTTATGCAGTGCAAAAGCTTAGACTTTGCTTCTACATACAGCTCCTCTAAATCACTTCTTGCAGTATCAGCAGGGTTAATTTTTTCAATTTGCCCTTGAAGATGCATTATTTGTTTAAAATAACTCTGGAGAATTTCCAACCGGCATTCCAATATCGTGCGATCGGGGCTGTCAGCTTCTCTTTCAATTTTAGTTTTGAGTGTTGTTATGTTTCTTTTCATTGTTGCGCGCTGCTTTTTAAGTGACGTCAGATTAGTTTGCACTGCTTTCTCGTCGTCATCAGGCACGTTAAGACTTTCTTGGCTTCCAGCACTCATTTTGCTTAAAATTTTTTTGATTACGTAGTTAGCGTTAAGCTAACTGCAAATATGTGTTAAAAGCGGCGTAGTCTTTTGAGCAAATATGTAGACCTCCGTTATCGTTGCGAAGGTCAAGTGCACTTCTATATGTATGTCTCTTATATTTACAAAAGGCTTTCCGTTATTTGTGTACATAGAAATAACTGTACGAATCTACAAAGCAAAGACTATTTGTATGATTAACCGCTAACTGAATTGTACATTAACCAATTTTCTAAAATTCAATGCGTTGTGAAATTTATGCACTTTGTTGCAAGGTAAAGACTTGCGCTTGATACGTAGAATGTGTCAAATCGAACTTCTGTGCAACGTGGCAAGGTGATGACATGCGCTTGTTGAGTAGAAAGTGTCAAATTGAAGTTGGCAATGAAAGTTGCGCTGTTTAATGCAAGGTAACGACAGGTATTCGTTGATGCGCTTAGCGTTGCAAGTCGACTTTGTAGGTGGCAATGAATGTTGCGCTAGACGTTGCAAATCGACGATGATTATGATGAAATGTGGAATTATGCATATAACTCTGCGTCCTGTCACGGTCGCCAAAATGTACAGTGATGTACGAATTATCAAAGTTTTTCCTTTTTGTTTAAATAAAAATCGCGTTTTAAATATTAATTCAATCTCTTAATTTAAACTTCAGGATCATTAAAATAAGCTTAAATTAGAGCAAAATTAAATACACAAAATTCACATTTGTTTGGCGTAAAATCTAATTAGCAACTGATTTTTTGATTTTAATCATTTACATATGTAACTTGCAGTAAAAATACCGTAGAATGAAAGTACTAAAAAGAGAGTACTAATTAAAGAGACAAAAAATAATCTAACTAAGAAAAGCTTTTTATAGAGATGAGTAATGTGACCCAACAATTGCTTTATTTAGTGTTTAATAATAATTGTCAAAAATTTTTATCCATATCACTTCCGCATTAAAAGTTATTTAGCTTCAGAGATCAAAAATTCAGTTTTTTTTTTTTTGCAAATATCTTCGTGAATTACTTTTTATGTGGAATTGATCTCGATGAATATTTTTTATATTGATTTTAAAACACCAAAATAAAGCTATTTCAATTAAAAAAACTGTTGTCACTAATTTTTTTGATCAGAAAGTTTTATTTCAAGAAATTTTTTTTAGGATTTTCGACCACTTTTCAACAAAACCTGTTCAAAACCAGGGCCGTGTTTAGGACTTGGAGGCCCCTAGGCTATACTTGTGGTGCGGGCCCCATCTGAAAGTATAGGATAGTCTCTTGTAAAACGGATGGTCCGGGGGTCGTTCCCTAATATACTTTGGAAAATAATTTGCAAAAATTCCACTTTCAAATTATTTTCTACCCAAAAACTAGAATTAAATCATTTTGTAAGTTTTATTTTATTATTAGTGTATCGGATTACAACTAAGTTACATTAAAGCAGTAGTCAATTTAGCTAAATATAAGTTTGCGTCTACACTTAATCCTAATAAACTCAGTTATAATGTCTTCATAGTTAATTGTTCTCAAGATGTCACTTTCAATGCTCAGCAAAATCAAAATGTTCAGCTTTCCTTCCATCATTGATGTTCGAAGTCTATTTTTAATAAGCTTCAATTTTGAAAACGACCTTTCTCCACTGCTATTTGTCACCATAAGTGAAAGGTACATCCTAAGAACGACCTCGATGTTAGGAAAACAATCTTTGACGTTTTTTTCCAGTAGGAGTTTATACATTCTTCTTTCTTTACTTATTTTTTCGTTTTCCTCATCATCTTTTGAAAACTCACTGAAAAAAGTCTTAAACTGAATCAGTTCATTTCCCAATTGTTCGTCTAAGTCATTGCTGTATATCTCTACTAAAACTTGAGCTGATGCGATAATTTCTTTATTATTTAGACTATCCAACTTATTGAGGAATCCAAAACGGGTATCAACTAGTTTGTATGCCTCAAGTCTCTGCTGCAATGAAAATTGGAACTGGTCTATGACAGGAAGGAAACTCTGAGTTCGAAATTTTTCCGATGGAGTCAGTTCAACTTCTGGTGCTTGGACGCAACCAAGAGGTGCTAAGCGCACGTTTATTTTGCGCTTGCGCTTTGTTTGAATTTCGTACTCCGTGCAATCAGCTAACTCAGCAGCTTTTGCCTCATAATCCGCAAAGCTATCCCGTTTCGTTCCTATGAAGTTTCTTAGCGATATCAGTGCTGAAGCTGCTGTATTCACGTCCACTCTCGGATTCTGCAGAGTCTCACTAGTTTTGTTAACTTGTTTTAAGATATCATCCCAAAATACTGTGTGGATCCCTGTTTCCATCTATGACTTTTTTTTATGCAAACTAAGAGCAATAATACGTGATTTTCCAGAGTGTTCGCTGTCTTCTGAAATCTCAAATAGTGCGTTTTTTATTTCTTTAAAGCCTCGTAAAAGAGCTTTTGTAGCATCTGCTCTACATGACCAACGTGTTGTTGTTGTCCTTTTTGGCACAATAATCGGCTTGTCAGTTTCCGTTTTTTCCAAGCAATTGGTTAAAATTTCATATCTGTTAGTTGAGGCTGTAAAATACACATAAATTTCTTCTAGAAAGTCAAAAAAGCTTACAGCACTAAGACAGCACTCAGCAGCAGTCTTTACTACGAGATTAAGTGAATGTCCAGCGCAAGGTACCCATACTGCTAAATTATTTTCTGACAATACCAACGCTTGAAGGCCATTGTACTTTCCGCTCATAGGAGAAGCATTGTCATAAGATTGACCACGACAATCCTTAATGTCTATGTTATTATCCTTTAAAACCTTCATCAAACCTTGAAACATATCTTTACTTTTGTGGCCTTGGTTGTTGGGTATAAAATGAAATGTACAACGAACAATTCTGTATGATGAATTTATTGAACAGAACGAAAAACTTAAAACATTATTTTTCATTGAAACATAAAAACATACGACAACTTCAATTGTAATAAAGCAAGTATAAAATGTACAGTATTGTATTTCCACAAACTATTTCAACATTGCCCCTCAAGACTGTACATATTTTACTTTTTATAAAAGACCCAATTTTTTAACAAAATAACAATGTTTAACTTTGGCTAAATTTTTCGTGAATATATCTGCTACCATGTCGTCTGTTGGAACATATTTCACATCAATTTCTTTCTTATTCAAAAGATCACGAACATGATGAAATTTAACGTCTATATGTTTCGTTCTTCCGTGGTAGACTGGATTCTTCACAATTTGTTGCGCACTTAAGTTGTCGCCAAAGAGTGTTGTTGGTCCCTCCACTAAGTTGGGAAAACCAAGTTCTTTAAGAAGACTTCTCAGGTGTACAATATCCTTGGAAGCAGACGAGAGTGCGACATATTCGGCTTCGGTACTGCTTAATGCGACAGATTTTTGCTTTCGACTCTCCCACGTTATCGCCGCGCCTGCTAGCACAAGTGTAATCCCCGTAAAAGATTTACGATCATCACAACTGCCACCCCAATCAGCATCGGCAAATGCTTTTAGTCTTTCTTTAGTCTGAAAATATGTTAATTCTAAATTAAGTGTTGTTTTCAGATGGTTCCACTCAAAAGCGGCCAAAAAATAGCGGCCAAAAAAAGGGGCCAAAAAATAGCGGCCAAAAAAAAGCGGCCAAAGAAAAAAAGGGGCCAAATACAAAAAGGGGCCAAAAAATAGCGGCCAAAAAAAAGGGGCCAAAAAATAGCGGCCAAAAAAAAAGCGGCCAAAGGAAAAAAGAGGCCAAAAAAGGTTAAAGTGTTAAATTATCATTATTTTGTTAAAAATCAAAGACATTAGGTAAAATAGTAAAGTAAATTAACAAATTGTGTAAATAATCAGGCATGTTCTGAAATCCGATTCACTTCGGAATCGGAATGAAAGCAATTTTCGAGGACTCCGCATTTCGACAATTAACACCAAATTAGATTTATGTTTCGGTAAATCGAATAGGAACCATTAGCAAATTTTATTTGTAGAAAGACAAATCTGATTCCATTTTATTTGTCACAATGCAGAGCTCTTGAAAATTTCTTTCATTCCGATTCCGAAGTGAATCGGATTTCAGAACATGCCTGAATAAATGGAAAAAGTTAGTTAAGAAGTACAATGAAGTTAATTATAGTGAATGTGATTGCTGATATTAGTTAAGTATTCGTAAATTTCAGCATGAGTGAGATCTTCAGTAACCCTTTTGGGTTCAAATCCAGAAACTACAGTCTTGAGGCGAATGTTAGCTTCTCGATATCGCTTGCGAGACTGTTCTGGTTCTGCACCACCAGCATCTTGAATAGTAGCAAGACTTACCAAAGAATGTTCCTGCTGAAGTGTAGAGATAAACTTCCAGATGTTTGGATTGTCACCATTCAAGCGTGCTGAAAACCCATTGTGCCACCCTTCTAAGGCATTGCTAGCAAACTAGGTGTTGGATATATTATAGACTGACTCTTTTTTCCTTTGGCCGCTAATTTTTTGGCCCCTTTTTGTATTTGGCCCCTTTTTTTGGCCGCTTTTTTTTGGCCGCTATTTTTTGGCCCCTTTTTTTTGGCCGCTATTTTTTGGCCCCTTTTTGTATTTGGCCCCTTTTTTATTTGGCCGCTATTTTTTGGCCCCTTTTTGTTGGCCGCTATTTTTTGGCTGCTATTTTTTTGGCCGCTTTTGAGTACCACCGTTTTCAGATACCTTACAATCCGCTTAGCCGCATTTAAATGTTCAACATGCGGGTTAACGTTAAACTGAGCCAATTTGCACACAGAGTGCATAATATCCGGTCTTGTTGTAATACTCAGATACATCAGTGAGCCGATGATAGATTGATATTGCTTCTGGTCAACTCGTAGACAATTCGTGCAATCGAGACATTTCTCAAATTTGCATCCAGGATCCAAGGGCGTAGCACAGGATCTACATTCTTCCATTCTCATATCTTGAATCAGGTTTCTAATAAATTGCTTGGAAGAAATTTTAACTGAACCATTTTCTTTGACTATTTCCATGCCCAAGAAATGATCAACACAACCCTTATCCACAATATCAAATTGAAGACTTAACTGGTGCTTTATTTGTTCCAATCTGTCTATGTTCGAACAGGCCAATAGTATGTCATCAACGTATACAGCAACGATGTTTATTTCATTCGACTTGTTTGATACATACACACAGTTATCACCATTGCATCTTGAAAAACCAATTTCTCGTAAGGCTCTATCAATTTCATGGTTCCACTGACGACCAGACTGTTTAAGCCCGTAGAGAGATTTTTTGAGCTTACACACCTTATCCTTCTTGTCTTCATCCACGAAACATTCCGGCTGCTCCATATAAACTTCTTCTTCAAGTTTACCATTAAGATATGCTCCAGTTACGTCCAATTGATGAATGAACAAATCAAACTCGGCAGCTAACGCCAGCACTAGTCGAATCGAGGAATATCGAACAACTGGCGAAAACGTTTCTTTGTAGTCCATACCAAACTTTTGGCTGCACCCTTTAGCTACTAGCCTCGACTTATAGCGTTCTACATTTCCATTTTTATCCCGTTTTATATTAAAAACCCATTTGGATTTTATCGCTCTTCGATTGCTAGGCAAAGACACAAGCTCCCATGTGCCATTCAATAAGAGTGCTTTATATTCTTCTTTCATGGAATGCAACCATTTGGAGCTATCATGTCGATTTAACGCTTCTTCGACAGAAGTTGGATTTGTCAATATTGCACTTTTGTTTAAAAACATTTTATTTGTTACTTTCCGTGGTCGCAAGCGCTGTGACCATGGAATGTATTCCTCAAAGGATGCTAAATCAGTATTTTCATCAAGCTGATTACAAGGAACAGTTTCGTCTTCGATTTCGGCTTCATTTGACATGTCTCCTACATACGATTCATTGTTGCATGAATTTTGATTGGGTTTATCAAAACTAACCTCGTGAATAACTTCTGAAGACTGATCTTCAACATTCTTTTTAAATGTATTGTCTGGTAGAAATTGTAAGTCCTTTTGCAAATTGAGTCGCTTCTTATCAAGATCCTCAAGAAATCTTACATCTCGACTCTTATAAATTGCCTTCGACCTTGGTTCATATAACCGATATGCCTTTGATTCCGCGGAATATCCTACCATCATGCAATCCGTGGCTCTTGCTCCAAACTTCAACTTACCAGGACCTTTATGAAGCATGAAAGCTTTACATCCAAATTGTCGCAAATGAAGAACTGTTGGCTTACTACCGCACCATGCTTCGTAAGGAGTAACGTCATTAAGAATTTTTGTTGGACACATATTCCTAAGATAAACGGCAGTACTGACTGCTTCTGCCCACAAAAATTCTGGAGCATCTGCACTAAGCATCATGCACCTGGCCATCTCGACAATCGTTCGGTTAGCTCTTTCCGCAATTCCATTCTGCTGCGGTGTGTATGGCACAGTCAGCTGATGTTGTATTCCAGTCTCAACTAAAAATTTAATGAATTCTTTGCTTAAGTACTCACCCCCATTGTCCGTTCTCAGCGTTTTAATTTTCAATGAAGTCTCTAATTCAACCGCTGATTTAAATTTTTTGAAAGCTTGAAAAACATCACATTTCTTCTTCAAAAAATATACGAACATTTTTCTGCTATAATCATCAATAAACAGAGCGAAATATTTGGAACCGCCAAGAGAACTTGTCTGCATTGGACCACAGATATCACTATGTATAAGCTCTAATGTAGCTCGGCTTTGCGTTTCTGTTCTCTTCTGATATGGCAAAGCACACATTTTTGCTTTCAAGCAAGTTTCACATTTAGGTTCTTCGAAACTGTCATATTTAAAATCAAGGCCTCTTACCATATTTTTTCGGTATAACATTTTGAGACTTTCCACATTTAAGTGTCCCAAACGTTCATGCCACTTAGTAACACCATTATTCACATTTATGTTCATCAGCCTCTGACAATTATTTTGATACACAAACAAATTTCCAAATTTATTTGCACACAGCAACTTTTGCCCATTAGAATTTTTGATGAGAACACTTTCTTTTTTGAAAATTACACTATTGCCATGTTCTGTAGCTTTACTGACAGACATAAAATTGGTCTTTAAGCTTTCAACAAACAGCACATTCAAAAGCCTTATTTCGCTATTATTTGACGTTTTGATAACCACTTTACCAATCCCGTCCGAATGAATGAAATTTTCAGCCGCTAGCTCGATTACTTCCTTGTGCTCTTTTAACTCTATGAAGATGGATCTATCACAACACATGTGACATGTTGATCCACTATCAATTACCCAGCAGTCCTTGTTGAGCGTTGACATCTGCGTTGCATTGAGCATTGCATACGAAGATACTTTGTTTACCACATCCTTCGATGATGAAGCTTTATCTCCGCAATCTGCAGCAACGTGTCCTTTTCTGCCGCATTTGAAACACTTACCAGAAAACTTCTTTTTATCTCTCTTGTTGTGTTGTTTCGAGTAAAATGCTTGTGCAGGCTCTTCTGTATTGGCTTGTCGTATATCACCTTGTTCACGCCTGCTTCCTTCTTCCAGCAGCTTTGTTTTTAGGGCACTCACTGTTGGCAGGGTATCTCTGGACTCGATCGCAACAACAAAGTTTTCGTAATTTTTAGGTAAACTTGAGGGAATCAAAATTACAAATAACTCGTCCGGTATCTGAATGTCAACTTCAACTAATTTTTCAAACAACTCGAATTCGGTATTTATGAAACTTGACATTGTAGATCCTTCCAACATCCTTACATTAAGCAACTGCTTAAAGAGCGTTACCTTCCTTGCTGGTCCTTTAGGGCGATGTACTTCCTCTAACTGTATCCAGGCTTCTGATGATGTCTTGCAATGCTTGATATGAAGAAGCTGAGAAGACTTAATGCTCAGCACAATAGTTGCCAATGCTTTTTCGTCCTTCAAAGTCCATGCCGCTACATCTCCTGTATCCGGCTTAGGTATCGTTCCAGCTACAACTCCCCATAGCTCGCTATGCACCAACACAGATCGCATTTGAATCGACCATCCATCATAATTGTTGTCATCCAGCTTATCTATTTGATATAAGGAACCCATCCTTTATTTCAACTTCTGGAACTTTTACTATTTCAAACTATTCAGCAGACCTCTGGACGCTCTGGGCCCATAACCTTTGTTGGGTATAAAATGAAATGTACAACGAACAATTCTGTATGATGAATTTATTGAACAGAACGAAAAACTTAAAACATTATTTTTCATTGAAACATAAAAACATACGACAACTTCAATTGTAATAAAGCAAGTATAAAATGTACAGTATTGTATTTCCACAAACTATTTCAACATTGGTTAGGCATAAATGTAAGAAATCTTTCAACAGGGATGTGTTCCTCTAAATATCTGCATATCAAAGTAAGCTGGTCAACATGTCCTTCGTCTGTAGTTGAGTCTAATGAAATGGAGTAGTACTTTGACTTCTTGATTCGACAGATAACTTCATTGAAAACTAGTTTGCCAATTATTTGCACAACTTCATCGCAAATCGTCGATAATAGGTAATTTGTGTGACCTCTACCAGGGTTCTTATGATTTTTTATGTGATTGCTTAAAAAATCGTCATACTCTGCTATAAGCTCCAATAGTCCAAGATAGTTACCGTTTTTCGATGAGCCAAGTGTCTGATTTTCACCTCTAAACGCTAGACCTCTTTCACTTATGAAAACTATCGCACTTATTAATCTCCTAAGAACTTCTCGCCAGTATTTTTCTTCATCTTCTGCTTGCTGTATCAGTTCTTGATCAATACGCCCCATTTTTTTGGAGCGTCCTGCAAATTGAATTACAGCATTAAGGTGGTCTTTTGAAGTTTCATGTTCAACCAGACGTGCAGCAGCATTTTTCCAATCACAATAACCACCATGAGTAAGCTGCGTTCGTGTTTGGGAAAAAAAGTTTACATACATAGCAGTAGACATGTCCATTGCTAGGAGAAAAACATAGCCATGAACGTTTTATGGTTTCGCCGTTCCGTGTTTTCCGCTCAAACAAACTTATTTGGCATATTCTTGTAAAACTTTTTTCAGAATTTCCATCACTTTGCTTGAAGGATTTACAAGCAAATAGGTCATCGTCGCAATTTTGAAACACTGTGGCACCCATTTTTACACAGTAATCTATATTAGTTGATGTCACAAACTCCGGCCATAACCCAATGTCATTTTTCAAACAAACAGCATCACTTAAAGCAGGTTCAATGGAAATTGTTGGGGCTGGTACTGTCTCAGAAACCTCTGCTAAAATTTCGGTTACCTAAAAAAAATAATAAAATTTCTAACTGTCGAATAATGCTGCACAGTTTTAAGTTGGTTATTAATCACCAATCTGAAGCTGAGAAAAAAATGAATCGCTAACTGTTTTGTTGCATTAAAAAAGTGCAAGTCTATAGATGTATCGTTTAATGCAGATTCTGATTCTTTGTCTAAGTCCCAAATTGGAGACCTAACGTATTGTAACGTCCCAAATGACGTTCCAATAGCAAATCCAAATATATTGCACCGCGGGTTAAAATAATTATAAAAAAAAACCAACTAAAAAAACACAAACCAACAACAAATCAACAGTATCATCATATGGTGTACGCACGCAATAGCAACAAACCAACAACAAAGAACAACCGTCATGCAAGGCAGTCACAGCCAGGCGTTCAATGCGACAACATCAATATTAGATAAAAATAATATTGATATTTTAAACATTGAAAGCTAAAAAGCAAAGTGCAAAGGCCTCGTATTCCTTGGGTATTCCTAAGGTAGTAAATAGATAGTAGCTAGTGTATCATTAAGCCTTCCTGGGCAACCAGTGCTACTCGCCACATCGAATACTTCCTTATAGTATTCATAAGGTTTGGCTGATATTATCTGCCTCATCGAGTACTTCCTTATAGTGCTCATAAGGTGAGAGCGGTTAGGTGAAAGGGAAACACTTCCTTATAGTGTTTCGATAGGTTCCTGGGCAACCAGTGCTACTCGTCACATCGAATACTTCCTTATAGTATTCATACGGTGTGGCTGATATTATCTGCCTCATCGAGTACTTCCTTATAGTGCTCATATGGTGGGAGCAGCTAGGTATGTTTAAGTGTAGAGTATCCCTAGGCTAGAAAAGTAGTTAGTCACGTATCATAAGATTCTCCTGGGCAACCAGTGCTACTCGCCACATCGAATACTTCCTTATAGTATTCACAAGGTTTGGCTGATATTATCTGCCTCATCGAGTACTTCCTTATAGTACTCATAAGGTGAGAGCGGTTAGGTGAAAGGGAAACACTTCCTTATAGTGTTTCGATAGGTTCCTGGGCAACCAGTGCTACTCGTCACATCGAATACTTCCTTATAGTATTCATACGGTGTGGCTGATATTATCTGCCTCATCGAGTACTTCCTTATAGTGCTCATATGGTGGGAGCAGCTAGGTATGTTTAAGTGTAGAGTATCCCTAGGCTAGAAAAGTAGTTAGTCACGTATCATAAGACTCTCCTGGGCAACCAGTGCTACTCGCCACATCGAATACTTCCTTATAGTATTCACAAGGTTTAGCTGATATTATCTGCCTCATCGAGTACTTCCTTATGGTGCTGATAAGGTGAGAGCGGTTAGGTGAAAGGGAAACACTTCCTTATAGTGTTTCGATAGGTTCCTGGGCAACCAGTGCTACTCGCCACATCGAATACTTCCTTATAGTATTCATACGGTGTGGCTGATATTATCTGCCTCATCGAGTACTTCCTTATAGTGCTCATAAGGTGAGAGCAGTCAACAAATATAGTGGTCCGAGCAAAGAAGAGGAAAAGAGGAACGAGACATTAAACACCAGGAGTACCTGCCTCCACAGGATCATTGAGGACCGGATTATAAGCCATCGAAGAAACCGATGCAAAACTAAGAATCGAAAGAATTTTATAATTGAATAATTAAATACGTAAAAGAAATTGTATAAAACATATAAATTGGGAAAAAAAAAAACAATAAAATAAATTTTATAACTAAGAGTTGATTGTCTTTTAGTCTGACCCTGGACACCACTGAGCTCACCTCAGCCCTAGACAAAAACAATCGTTACAGTATTTAAATTTGATGATCTTACCACTTCGCCATCATCAAAGTTCTCTGGCTGATTCGGGCTGCGAGGTGAAGGTAAATCATCGTCAATATTTTTTGGAGCGTCACATGAATGTGACTTAATCTTAATAAAATCGGTCATTCGACGTGTCTTAGCTAAACATTCCTCATTCTTCTTTTCTTTCTCTTTTGCAATCTTTCGTTTGGCACTTCCGCTCTTAAAATCCTCTTTAATTCTATGGCGATTATTTTGTACTTTATGGCGATCCATAATTGTAGATTGCACCAAAAACTATTTAAAAAAAGCCTTACTGTTATAGCTTCATTTTGTATGTTATAGCCCAGGAAAATAAGGATTTCCCTGCAAAATAGCTCCAATTGAATTTTTTTCACCAGGACTATCTTAATAAATGAATAAAACCTATAGTGTTTAATGTCCATTGCGAAATTATTTGCTCTAGTTTTAAAACAAAAACAATCTTTAAAGAATATTGTTATGACTTTTTTTGTAGAAATTAATATTTTGTAAAATATTTGATCTGGAAATTCTATGTTATCGGACTAGAGCTGGGCACCGGCCAAGTTTTTTTTCATGGCCTTTACTTTTCAACGACGGGCTCGGGCCTTGAAATCGAGTTTTGTGCCGGCTTCGTGCGGGCTTCACAACAAAAGTCCAAAAATTAGAGGCCCGTAAATCAAGGGTAGGTTGAGAAGTATAAGCTTGGAAAAAATTCTGTTCTTTCATAAAAATATGTAAAATAATATTTAAGTGTGAGGCTAAGAATGACCAAAGGGTATGTAGGTCAAGTCAAACAAATTGTCTTATTTGATTCGTCCAAAAAACTCAAATAAGCACTTCAAGTATAGTGTTTCTGTTTTCAATAAATTGAAATTTTTTTAAATTATAGAAAATCGTGAATATGTAATAAAATGGTAGTATTGGGCCGGGTCTTAAAAATTAGGAAATTGTTCTACTCTTTTCAAATGCATCATTTAGTACAGCTTTTTGTCTTCAAAATGAGCTGTGAAGGGTCTTGTGTAATTTTTCTTTAAAAAGCTATGACCACTTAAAAATTATACGTATAAGGATCCACATACGATTTTTAACTTTCATGGTGAAATTTTCAAATAATCAAGACTTTTATCAGAAAAATGATTTAAAACCGCTATAAAACTCATCTTGAAGACGAAAAATAGTACTAAATGATGCATTTAATAGGCAATTGCAAAATAATTTCGTGCGTTTTCTATGTATATAACCTCAAAAAATCACTTTTTTGAACAATTAGGATATCTCTAAAACCATACTTGATAGACCGATTTTTAGGTCGGATTCACTTTCAGCATCGACGAAAACAACCCGTTATTCGACCTTTTTTAAAAACAACATAAATCTAAAGTATTGGTTTGTTTTTAATTTAGTTACGACCGAAAAGAGCAATATCCGATTAAAATCGGTGCTTTTTCAACTAAATTAGAGTTTAGTCTTTTTTATCCTTATTTGCCTACGCTAAAAGTAAAAACGGTTTTTTTTTTTTAAATTATTTTTTGTAGCAGTAAAAAAGATTTTTGAAAATTTTTTATTTAAATATTTACAGTGCTCAAAAGTCACAATTTTCGACTATGTCTGCTGGTATGGCCCAAAAATAAATAAGTGCGACTTTCATGTACAGCGACCCCAAATTATTTAGAAAATATGACTCAAAAAATGTTTACTTAATAAATTAACAATTAAAGAAAAATTAAAACATAAATTATGTATTTTAACCTTACTTTGCCATCACATTCATACCTTAAAAATAAATATTTTTAAATAAATTCGTTTTTTAAATTAATCTATATTTAATTCCCTAAAATATAGAATTTCCGAAACAAATATTCCGCCATTAAGAAATTACAAAATACTCATTTCTACATTAGTTTATTTTCCCGGGCTATAATGAAACGTTTTAATAAATTATTAAGTACTCACAAATCTGTATGTATGTATTAGCACTATTTATAAATTATTCACTTTTTAAAGTTATCAAAAGTAACTTTTTGAAACAAAATTTCACTCGCGACTCACACTTGATGCACTGTATAATAAAAAAATTTGTGATTGACACGTCCCGTCATAGCCAAAATTCTTAGAAAACATGGCGTACTATGAATGATTCGATGTACAAATATACAAATTTCAATTACGAATTTTTTAAAAGCAAGCTACGATGAAATGTCTAATAAATACATTTGAAGAGTAACTTCTTTAGCTGGGGTAAACCAAAAAATGTGCACTCCTGTATTAAAATAAAAATTTTGAATTAAAATTTTTTATTTTATGTGACATAAATTTTTTTTTTTTGCTTCTAGTCTCTTTGTGGTGCGGTCCCCTTTGTGGTGCGGGCCCCTAGGATGCAGCCTATGTAGCCTATGCTTAAACACGGCCCTGTTCAAAACTCTGCCTGTATACTAAAAATCGTTCATGATAAAAGCAGATTCAGAAAGCTGATAAAACTAATGATTGATATACATATGCTTTTTTTATGATACAATAGTGTTTTATAAAAGAGTTATTTTTTTAGTTCAAAATTCCTAGTAAAAATTTCTCGTCAAAAAGCGGGAGCTCGATATGGGTCTAACATGGTTTATAGGAAAAATTTTTAAGTAAGTTACATTTCCGGTAGACGGTTGGTCATGGGAAAATTTACCCCACATTAAAGTATCTATATATAAAAGGTTTTCCAATAAGAGTGATATGATTTCTTTAAAAAAAACACACACTAATTGTTAAGGAAATTCAAATGTTTTTTATTTAATGTGAAGAACAATCGATACAATTAAGTTCTGAATAAAACGTCATTCAAATGGCCTCCACGGCTTCTTCTGCAGGAACGAATTCGGTGAACCCAATTTTTGAGCACTTTTTCCACTAAATCAAATCGTATGCCATGAATAGCACGTTCAATATTGACTTGTAAAGCTTGAAGAGAGTCTGGTTTATTGCTTAAGACCAATGACTTCAAATAACCCCACAAGAAATAGTCTAATGGTGTTAAATCACAACTTCTTGGGAGGCCATTCAATGTCACTATTTCTTGAAATAATCGAATCTCCAATTTTTTCTGGTAATAATTCAATTGATGCTGTTACTGTGTGGCACGTAGCACAGTGCGTTGAGCCCATACAAAAAATGGTCAAAAATAGAAGGAGTGGTTGGATATCGATGATGGTACTTTAAATAGTTTGGGGCTGCTGAGCTCAAAAATGATTTCAGATATGTTGTAAACTTTATAGTTTTGCTAAAAACCAGGTGTTTAGGACGATTTTCTTAAGCCCCATATATAACGATTTTTTTATTTATCTTTAAAATATGTGTTTTTGTAATATAAGTAGTAGAAATAATGTTTTATGGACTTTTGAAACCATTTGTTTAATAAAAACAAAAAAAAATTGTTCAACATAAATTTTATATTTCATGTAAATTTTTCATTTTAAGCATTTAAAAAAAAAAAAAAAAAAATTATTTGTAGGACGAAGTAGGAAAAGTTATTTGCAGTTCCTGGTTATATAGAATTCGTACTAGAAGACTAAAAAAAAAAACGGCACTTATTTTTATAGGATTTGTTGTTTTCTTTTTCATTGAAATTTGTCAATTTCTGAAGTTTTTCATTTGATAATATCATATATTTAAACCACTACAATATATATTAAATTATATATTTTCAAAAATTTTTTAATTCTATTTATTTACCTAAATATCATTTATAATAAAAAACTTTACTTCGCTTAGTTTAATCAAAACACAAATTTTTGATAATTATTATTTCTTCAAAACGAATTGAAGAAAACATGATTTTTTTTGAAAAATATCTCAACTTTGAAGTGTCACAGCGTAGCCAAAACTGAGTTTTTCCCTTAAATATTTTGGTTTTATTTTATTGATACAATTAGAGGGTTAAAATTTTCTACAAAAATATTCCTCGTAATATCCTGCATAAGTTTACTGAACACATAATACACCTCAAATGTAAGGATCATATAGTTAAATTTATCGATTTAACACAAGAATGCGCTATTTTTGTATTTTTCATGTACAGTGGATTAAAAACCTTCAAAAATCGATTAAAAAAAAATCTGACGTGCTGGAAAAAAACGACGAGACACGGGAATTTTATTTTAACGCCTACTTTAAGAATTTTTTGGATTTTCTCATGTGTTTTACAAAAAGTTTTAATTATCGAACAGTTTATTACAAAAAAAAAACGAAAAAAATAGGGAAAAACGCATTTTGGTAACTTTTCAATGAAATGTATAGTATGGTACTTTCATTAGTACTATACAAGCAATAAAAAACAGTCAATAAACTAACTTCATGAAATGTATACAACTTTTGCATTTTTCCATCGATTTTTTTAAGTGGTATCTTATTTTCTTCACAAATATATAGTCTATGATACAAAAAAAAAAAAATTATAAAAAAGTTATTTCTTTTTGTATAAATCTGCAGTGGATTTTGATTTTTTGTTAATTTTTTCGAAAAAAAAATGTTTTTTTTAGAAATCAATTTATTTCGCCGAAACTAACAAACCAACCAAAAAGTGGTGGAATATCGTTTGTAGGTAATTTAATTACCTTTACTATGACATATAATACGTTTGAATACAAACATTGGTTCTTGAGATATTTGTATTTAAATGGAACTATCTTTTTTTTTTTGGTCCGAAAATCGAAAATGACCGATATCTCGAAAACGACACGAAATAAAAAAAAAATAATGCGATTTTCGGAATCAGCAGCCCATTACATATACATACATATAAAATGAATATTGGCATTCCCTGGGGAAAAAATTTTTAGACATTTGTAGAGTAGTGTTATTGGTGGTGTTGTTGGAGGTTGTCCAAGCTGATCGGTGTATCTTGATATTTAAAAAAATTTTCACAAGTGAAACTGAGCAGCTGTTTGTGACAAAACACTGTTGCACTGGACCAACAAAAAGCTGCAAGGAGATTTTCTTATGCCGGTATTGCACTAACATTTTTTTTTTTGTCGTACGATTTATGTACAGCAGCTATGGCTTGTTATAAATGTGAACTCGAGGTGTTGGACTGTGATGATTATACCGAATGTGATAGATGTGATTCTCTCTTTCATTTGAAATGTTGTAATGCGACGAAAAAAGAAGCAAATGCGCGAAAAAATAGCAAGTGCCTAAGATTATATTGCCCAGACTGTTTTGTGGCAAAAAGTTATGGCACGCCTGAGAAATTGAAACAAATTCTAGATGTACTGTACATAATCGATGCATGTGTCCAACAACAAAAAATATCAAGCATTGAACAAAAATTGACCGCAATAGATAAGAAAATCAGCAACGCACCTTCCAACACGAAAATTGTAAATAATAGCAACGCACCATTATCGTACGCAAATGTTGCCAAGAGAAGTGTCAAGCCTGCCGTCGTTGTAAAGCCAAAGTCAAAACAACTGAGTTCAAAAACATTTGAGGATATTTCGAAAAACGTCAACAAAAATTAAGTAAATGTCTGCAGTACAAGAAACATCCGTGATGGTGGGGTTGTTCTCCGTTGCGAGAATTCAACTGAAACGATGAAAGTGAAACAAGCTGTCACCGAAAAATTGGGCGATAATTACGATATAGTTTTGCTGAGCATTAAATGGCCACTTCTTAGAATCACCAACATTGATAAAGAAATTGATAATGATAATGACCATTTTAGACTAGCTAAAAAACACAACTCTGTTTTGAAAGATATCGACATGCGTTTAATTACTGTAACTCTTCGGAAACGTTACAGTGCAGAATGGAAAAAAGCTGTTTTTGAAGTGAAAGCCGACGTATTTAAGCAGTTACTCGAAATCGGTATGTTGACATTGCCATGGCGTGAATGTAAGGTCAACGAGCATTTGCACATTAATCGCTGCTATAAATGTTGTGGTTTCTCACACAAGTCAAGTGACTGCAAACAACAACAAAAGTGTAGTCGCTGTGCCGGTTCCCATAAGCATTTTGAGTGCAGGATTGCTTTCGTTCGCGCGCTGTGAAAAATTTGAATTTTTTGGCTTTTTTAAAGTACATTTTTATTAAAAAAAAAGTTTTTTGTGGAAAAAATTTTAATAGAACCTTTAACTTAAGGTAATTGTGGTTCTTACTACACAATAGTTTTTTTGCGTTAATGTTTAAAAAATTTTGTTTTATACATATTAAATATGTGTTAAAAAAATAAGGTTTTTTATTATTCAAGTGGAGTTAAAGTATTTTAGGTTGTGCAAGGTTTTCATCTTGTTATGATTTTCTTTAACTATAGACTGTCCATAATAAGTGTTAAAAATTTGGTTGTGCCATGTTTTGCTCCTTCGGAATTATTAAACTTTTTGTGAGAGAACTCCAGTCGCAATAATCACAAGAAGCAAGTGCAGCCACCAACAATGCAATGATTTTTTTTTCTTTTGTTTTGTTTGTCTTCTTAACTTTTGATGGACCCTTTTAGTTAGGTATTTTTGTAATACAAAAGTGGTTTTTGTTTTGTGAAAAGTGTTTTGTTATATTTAAATTTTTTATTTTTTTGTTCGTTAGTTTAAAATTAAGTGCATTTTGGCTATATACATATAGTTGTTCCAAAAGTGAGCTCAAACAAAAATGTTAATATTTTAATAAAGTGTAGACATTTAAGTTACTTTCTAGGAAAAAAAGGGTTGCGGGTTTTTGCGCGGCTGTGAGAAATTTTAATTTTTTTAAGGCAAACTGACATGTTCAATATGTATGAAAGTGGAGCAAAAAATAAATAAAAAGTTAAATAAAGACATATAGACAAAAATCTGCAGAGGGTGTCAATAAAGTACGCTGAGTTTTTAAAAATTTTTAAAGGTCATTAAGAGGTCGCTCAGCGCCGTTTTATGCAAAATCTCGGCTTAGTACAGTTTTTATTTTATTACGATTTAAGAAACGCTCGGAATGAGTCATCCGATAAATCGAATTTTTTGTCTTGAGTCAAGGTATATAAAAACATTATATCTCGAATTTAAAATCATTCATATATTGTTGTTTTAGATAAAAAACCGAAAGAAAACATATTTTCGATATTTCGGCCTGCTGTAAAACTCTTAAACTACATCTTGGAAAAACTGTTTTTCATAAGTTTATCATAAAATCATACAAGAAACAATTTTCTATTGCATCTTAACCCATTATATCCTGTTTTTATGGGTCTTATTGACCGTTTTTTCCAAAAACTTAAAATGGGTTAAAATGTTCTACAAAAATATTCTTCAAAAAATTTCACTAGGATTCACCAATGACAGAAATTCTTAAAACTTCTGAATAATGCGTAAAAAATTAGATGACAATTTTCAATTTCCGTTTTTTATTGCTATTAAAAAAAAATTTCACTACATAATGTGCAACTGCATAAGTTTTCTACTTTTTTATGCATAATTAACTAAAAAAATAGTCTGGATGAATTAATAGCGTGTTTTGGTATCTAATACCCCACTGTGTGCCGCTTAAGAGCATGTTTAAAGAAACTTCAGAAGGTTTTTTGCTTTTGGGAGAACGTTATATTTGCGGGCGAGTTAAAATGAAGCCTTTTCGAATCTGAAGCCCTTTTCGAATCTGAAGCCCTTTTCAACATGCTCTTTAGCGGCAGCGAAACGGTTTTGCTGATTTTTTTTACTAAGAAAGAGGTTCTTGTGACTTGTTTTGCCCTGTAAGTCACAAGCCCGAAGAATTTAATGGATAATTCGGTACTTCAAAGCTTGCCTAACTTATGATTAACTTGATTAGCTTATTTTGAAGCCGATAGTTTTGGGTTTTCCTTGATTTACCGCGCAATTAGTTGCGTTGAAAATTTTTTTTTATGTAGTCTTACCTTTATCAAGCGCTCTGTTCTCATGTAGAATGCAATTTTTTTACTGCGCATTGTTGAGTCACTGAAACAAACCATTAATATTATTTTCCAACGCGAAAAGCCATTTTAGAATTGCTGGAAGACTAACACCAGCTGCTTAATCGTTGTGCATCAGATTATTGTCAAAGAATACTCATGTGCTCAAGTCCATTGATGATCTCGAACAAATAATGGCTTAAACATATTGCAAGAATACGGAGGAAAGCATAGAAACTGAAAATGCCATCATTCGGTACCATGGACGATCTTCAATGTACTAAGAATTTTTTTGGATGGAATAAGGTGTGAGATAAATTTTTGTACATCAGTTCTTTTTTTTAGTGCTGTGGGACGGGGAGGAGTATTTTCGTTGTTTTTCTTTTGCACATTTTATGAAGGCTTCCTTGTGTACAAATCTACATTTGAATTTTTTTCATATTTCATTTTGTTTAAAAGTTATACTCATTTCAAATTTTATAAAGTTTCTGGTTGGAATAAGCTGTGAGCCACTGTATAAAACAAAATCCAAACGAAAAATACGAAAGTAACCAACGTAAACTTAATCGAGTTCAGGGTAATATGAAAGCAACTTGGATGGTGGTAAACTGAATTCTCTGCAAAGAAAATAGTGAAATATCAACAATCACAAAAGGCGACGAAATTATTGAAGATGATGTAATCATTACTAATGAATTCAACAAATACTTCGTTAGCAGTATTATCGAACTGAATGAAAGTGTACCACTATGTTTATATGAGGAAGAAATATCAACTTACCCAAATAATGCCTTCAAATTTCGAGCAGTTACAATTTCTGAAATCAAAACATGGCTAAAAGAGTTAAAAAATAATACTGATGAGTTCTTTTTAAATCAAAGAGTCTTACTAGATGCAATTTTTGTAGTTGGTCTACAATTTGCCACAATTACACTATGCAACAGCCAAATCTCCCAGTGAATGCCACTATCCATTTCATATGTAAAATGGGCTGCTGATTCCGAAAATCGCATTACTTTTTTTTTTTCGTGTCGTTTTCGAGATATCGGTCATTTTCGGTTCTCGGACCAAGAAAAAAAGATAGTTCCATTTAAATACAAATATCTCAAGAATTAATATTTGTATTCAAACGTATTATATGTCATATTAAAGGTAATTAAATTACCTACAAATGATATTCACATCACTGTTTGGTTGGTTTGTTAGTTTCAGCGAAATAAATTGATTTCTAAAAAAAACATTTTTTTTTTTTCGAAAAAATTAACAAAAAATCAAAATCAACTGCAGATTTATACAAGAAGAAATAATTTTTTTATAATTTTTTTCTTTTTTGTATCATAGACTAAATATTTTTGAAGAAAATAAGATACCACTTAAAAAATCGATGGAAAAATGCAAAAGTTGTATACAATTCATTGAAAAGTTACCAAAATGCGTTTTTCCCTATTTTTTTCGTTTTTTTGTAACAAACTGTTCGATAATTAAAACTTTTTGTAAAACACATGACAAAATCCAAAAAATTCTTAAAGTAGGCGTTAAAAAAAAATACCCGTGTCTCGTCGTTTTTCTCCAGCACGTCAGATTTTTTTTAATCGATTTTTGAAGTTTTTTAATCCACTGTACGTGAAAAATACCAAAATAGCGCATTCTTGTGTTAAATCGATGAATTTAACTATATGATCCTTACATTTGAGGTGTATTATGTGTTCAGTAGACTTATGCAGGATATTTCGAGGAATATTTTTGCAGACAATTTTAACCCTCTAAAACCCCCACATGTGGGTCATTTTGACCTAAATGTGGAGGGGTCAAAATGACCCACTTGTAAGGGTCTTAGAGGGTAAAAATTTGCTACAAAAATATTCCTCGTAATATCCTGCATAAGTCTACTGAACACATAATACACCTCAAATGTAAGGATCATATAGTTAAATTTATCGATTTAACACAAGAATGCGCTATTTTTGTATTTTTCATGTACAGTGGATTAAAAAACTTCAAAAATCGATTAAAAAGAAATCTGACGTGCTGGAGAAAAACGACGAGACACGGGTATTTTTTTTAACGCCTACTTTAAGAATTTTTTGGATTTTCTCATGTGTTTTGCAAAAAGTTTTAATTATCGAACAGTTTATTACAAAAAAACGAAAAAAATAGGGAAAAACGCATTTTGGTAACTTTTCAATGAATTGTATACAACTTTTGCATTTTTCCATCGATTTTTTTAAGTGGTATCTTATTTTCTTCACAAATATATAGTCTATGATACAAAAAAGAAAAAAATTATAAAAAAGTTATTTCTTCTTGTATAAATCTGCAGTGGATTTTGATTTTTTATTAATTTTTTCGAAAAAAAAAATGTTTTTTTTAGAAATCAATTTATTTCGCCGAAACTAACAAACCAACCAAAAAGTGAATTGAATATTATTTGTAGGTAATTTAATTACCTTTAATATAACATATAATACGTTTGAATACAAACATTAGTTCTTGAGATATTTGCATTTAAATGGAACTATCTTTTTTTTTGGTCCAAAAACCGAAAATGACAGATATCTCAAAAACGACACAAAATAAAAAAATAATAATGCGATTTTCGGAATCAGCAGCCCATTTTACATATAAAATGAATAATGGCATTCCCTGGGGAAAAAATTTTTACTCATTTGTTGTATAGTGTTATCAATGATTCGTTTACAACTGATGTTTTCCCCGATGCTCTAAAAAAATCGACAATCATCCCAAAAGAAACCAGGATCAACACTCATCTCTGATCATCGTCCTATCAATTTGCTAAGCTGCATCGAACGCCTTATATAAAAATTAGCATACAATCAATTCAACCAGTACGTAAAATCCAACAATCTACTGAACGACAGCCAATCGGGATTTCGACCATTACATTCTTGTGAGGCTTCCATAAATGATGTGTTATTCAGGATAAATCAATAATTATTGTTGCTGTCTTTTTGGATTTTCAACGGGCATTCGAAACCGTAGACCCAAATTAACTTTTAGATAAACTTTTAAGATACGGAGTTGCCGGTACTTCACTGGATTGGTTCAAAAGCTACTTGAGTAATAGAAAGCAAGTCGTAAAAATTGGCGAACAAGGTTCAAATGATTTGAATAATAACTTAGGTGTTCCACAGGGATCGATTCTTGGCCGTTTATTATTTATTTTATATATAAATAATATAGCTAGTTGTCTTAAATATTCCCAAGCTAAAATGTTCGCCGACTTGTCTATATAATCGCCGATAAAATTGAGGATGCCACTCAAAAAATAAATGCGGATTTAAATGCACTATTTAGAAAACTTTGCCAGAATAAATTAAAATTAAATGTAAATAAAACAAAAGTAATGATCTTAACTAACCAAAGGATAGAGAAAACAATAGTCAACATATATATAACCAGCAATCGTCTTGAAATTGAAAATAAAATTAAATATTTGGGCGTCATTATAGATGATGAACTAAAATTTGAAGTAAACGTAAATCACATATGTAAAAAAATAGGAGCAAAGGTTAGCGTGCTAGGTAGACTAAGAAACGAATTAAGCTGCAACCAAAAATTAAATTTGTATAAGTCCTTAGTTGAACCACATTTGACTTATTGTGCGTCAATTTTGTATATGTCAAACACATCGAATATAATTCGTCTACAGAGGCTACAAAACAAATGTATGAGACAAGTGTTAAGAGTGGACAATTATTCAAGTGGTGTCAACCAAATTATTATATTTCGAACATATATTTAAAATAATTAGGGGACTCAGTCCCAATTATTTGACTAATAAAATTATTTTTAACTACCAATTGCGTAACAGAACACTTAGAAGTGCAAATGAAATCAGCTTAACAGACGCAACTAAATCGTGTAGCCAAAATTCATTATTTTATAAGGGAATCAAATTATTTAATTCACTCCCAGTCGAAATAAAAAATCAAGAAACTGTCAATCAATTTCAAAAACTGTTAAAAATATATGTGAAACATAAATTCTAAGATAATAATGTAAATGCTGTTCAATGGAGTAATCTAAATAAATTATTAATTATTATTTATTAAAAATCATGTCATCCCTATTGAAAAACCCTTCACATAGAAATAAGATAAGAAATAAACAGAAATTGTTTTTAAGTAATAAAAAATGTATTCCTTTGTTTTTTTTTTTTTTTTTTGTGTTCTGTATTCCAATTGCAAAAAATGGTCACCGTATATATATTGTAGTGATTTTATTATATGATAATATTATATGAAAAACTTCAGAAATTTAAAAATTTCGATGAAAAAAAAAAAGCAAATACTATAAAAATAAGTGCCGTTTTTTTTAATCTACTAGTACGCATTCTATATAATCAGGATAACTTTTCCTACTTTGTCCTACAAATATTTTTTATTTTTTTTTTAAATGAAAAATTTACACAAAATATAAAAATACAAAAACTTTTCCTACTTTGTCCTACAAATATTTTTTATTTTTTAAAAATGCTTAAAATGAAAAATTTACACATAATATAAAAATTAATGTTGACAAGCTTTTTTGTTTTTATTAACACAAATGGTCTCAAAAGTGCAAAAAACATTATTTCTACTGCGTGTAAGTATTTTATCTGTTATATTAAACATTACTTTTTCATCATCGTTATATATGGGGCTTAAGAAAATCGTCCTATACACCTGGTTTTTAGCAAAACTAAAAAGTTTACAACAAATCTGATCGTTTTTGAGCTCAGCGACCCCAAATTACCTATAGTACCAAATTTCATCGATATCCAACCACTCCCTCTATTTTTGACCATTCCTTGTATGGGCTCAACGCACTGTGCGGCATACGATACATTAATAGGGCTATTCCGGCTAAGACAGCAGCAAGTCTTGCGGAATACATGTTACAATTACTTTCTAAGATTTTTTAAGACTCCCGTAGACATTCGGTATTCTGGCGCAGAAATCTTTTAAAAAAGCTCATAAATTCACCACACAAAATCTTTAGTGGTGAACTTGTCAAATTGTGCAAAATAACATGCTGCTTCTTCTTATAATTTTTAAACTACGAAAATGTCAAAATTCTTTGTTTTGATTCTAGACTTTTGACTGATAGCAAGGCAAGATGCCGGGTTCCATTTTTTTATTTTGACAACTTGCCATAACCATTGTTATTGATTCATGCAAAATAAGTTCTTCTTGCGCGCCGCCATATAATAACAATATATGCACAAGCAGAAATTGTTGCTACATGTTTTTACACAAACTTTTCTTTTCTGTTGTAACTATTAGAACAAATATCAAACCAAAATAATTATAATTTTTTTTTTTCACTTATTCCGTATCACTCACACAAAAAAAAAAAAATTTAACAACTGCCAAATCTTAGGCAACAATTTTACTTTAAAAACTGTTGTTGTTTTTTTTTGCCCAAATAGGGCTCTAAAAATTAATTAAAACAACAACAACAAAAAGTTCTGGTCAAATCTACTTTCGGAGATATAGCCATCGGAAGATCGGGATTTAGCTTTTATGAAAACCGGTAAAAGTTCAGAATCCCTTGATGGATTTTAATAATATTGGTGTCATATGAAAGGTATTTTAACTGGCTATGAAACCATAAAGTTTTAAATCCGAGTCATGGTTTTGAAGATATGGCGAATTTTCGAAAAATTTTTACCAGTTTTTTTGTTTTTAAAGAACTATTTTTCCAAAAATGTCTTGCTTACAAAAACGGCATATGAAAGGTAATTTAATAAGCTAAGAAAATTTTTGAAATCTGGCTCGTAGTTTTCGAGATATTACGACTTTTCTGAAATTTGGACCGATTTTTTCTCCCACAGTAATTTTGCATAAGAGTAGGGGTAAGCGGCGGCTTCGGCCGCAGCTCAGGATTTAAAACTCACAAAAATCCAATAGCGGCTTCGCGGCGGTCTTCGGCCGCGGATCAGTCTATAATATATACAACACCTAGTTTGCTAGCAAAATTCCAAATTTCCGTTGTTGTTGTTCATGAAAATTTCTTTGGCTTACTTTTTTGTTTTCCTAAAAAAAATGTGCTAATGAAGGAAATGAGGTATAAATTGCATATCAAATCCAATGAAATTGATTAGGATTCCATAATTTGTTACAAAAGCTAAGTTAATCAGACATTTTTTGGAAAAATAGTGCTTTAAAAATAAAAAACTGGTCAAAATTTTTGAAAATACGCCATATCTCGAAAATGTTGACTCGGATTTAAAATTTTGTACAACGATTTTGTAGTTAGTAAATACCTTTGATATAACATCAATATTATTAAAACCCAGCCAGGGGTTCCGAACTTACAATATACTGGTTTTTATTAAAACCATATCCCGATCTTTCGATGGCTATATCTCCGAAAGTAGATCCGAACAGACATTTTTGATTACATATTCTTTCTAAAAATTAAAAGCTTAATAAGCCAAATTAGGTTTAAAAAAAAAAATATTAACAGTCGATAATTTATCATTAAGCCCAAGCAATAAAATAAAATTTTTCTTAATTCTTCACTTTTCACATAATAAAAACCTGACAGCAAGCAACTAATAGCTCTAATAGCTAAAAGTCGTATTCATAAAGACGGAAAAGAGCTTTCTAAATGCTACCAGAATACCAAGACATCTTCGTTACTACCTTCGTAGCAGTGAAGACTGTGGTGAGCTGTTTGACAGCTCTAATACTGTCGCTAGAATAGCCCTATAAGTTGCAAAACCAGCTTAAAACAAGTTGCGTGTGCATAACCAGACATAACCAAATTTAAATTTGTAATGACTTATTTTCTACACAAATTATTTTGTTTAAATTTTGCACACCACATTTTTTTCTATGGGAGGTGCCATGCCTTCTTGTCAGTTCTCAAGATTGTTCAACTTAGAATTTATTCAGAATCCGAAAATAAATAATCAGGACCGAAAAAAAATTAAATAAGTAAATTACAATTTTGGAGTTTTTTGGTCAGTTTCACCCCTCAAATGATTTTTTCAACATTCATGGGCATATATATTTATGGATATTTTTGTAAATACATATTTCCCTGCAATATTTAATTCCCATTTAAACTTTACGAGTATAAAATCTGACAGAAATAAAAATTACTCTTGTTGATCAATTGAAATGGAATACGCATTTTTTCAATGCTTCTTGCATTAAAAACTAATAAGTGCTCTTCTGAAATCATTTTGTTGAATAAGCAAGAAGTGGTTGCGCTTTGCACCACATGACACATATTTTGTTCATTTAACAATGCAGACGAAGCTTCTTTTAAAAAAATAATAAATGCACGGGTACGTACTATGTATTAGGGCGGCTGATGAACAACATTTTTGATGCTCTCTCTTTGAAATTAACTTAAGATTATTTTATGATGTTCCTCAAAATTTTTGCCTCATTTCCTGAATCCGATATATGAATATTTTGCTGTGTGAAGAAAAGTAGTATTTTGTAACGTTCAACTTTGATAGAATTCACTAGTTTACAAATAAATAAAAAATTTCTGAACTTTAGGTGGCACTATATCATTTGCTACGTTAAATCGGCTGCTGATTCCGAAAATCACATAATATTTTTTTCTCGACGTTTTCGAGATATCGGTCGTTTTCGGTTTTTGAACCAAAGAAGATGGTTCCACTTAATAACATAGTACCTGGAGACCGATCCCTGCTCGGTCAACAATCTAATCTTATTATTTTATTCGATGTTTTTATTCATAGCTATTTTTTGTTATGAAACTTGTATCTTTTCACTTCTAACGGTCTTGCTTTCAAAATGATAAATAAACCGATGAGAATAATAATAAGAAAAACTCGGAAAGCATCGAATGGTACAGAAAGATATCAAAAACTCAAATTTTTTTTTGGTGAAATAGAATGCCCTAAAATAAATAAATGGGATATGCCACGCAAAATATTTCGTCTTTTGTATTAGGGCTGAGATATCTTATATTCAAAGCAGGGGTTGAAAAAAGAAAAAGTTATTACTGCAGAATTTTTTTTTTTGTTTTTAATTGCAATTTTTAGCAAAATTTTTTTAATGTCTTATTCAAGTGATGAATATTAAATATTAATATTAAATAACATATATCATGGCAACGGTTCAATTTAAAATTGAAAATTCATAGCGAAATTTTCTTCGAATGCATTTATAAAAATATGTGTAGAGTTGCCGAGTACTTATTGTGGTTGCTACATTTTAGCCCAAATTGGTGAGGTTTGACAACTAAAACAACGGTTATAAGCTAAATAAAATGAGTATTTAGTTTCAACGATTAACGCAAAACAAAGTAATATGAATTAAGGTGAAAATTATTATTACAATTTTTTACAATATTCTGAAGTTATTACTGCAAATTTGAAGTTAATACTGCAAAATAAGAATCCTATTGGAAAAATCCAAAAGGATTATTTGGATAAGGAAGAGTTTGGCTATTTGATGCTATTAATAAAAAAGAATTTCACCTTTTCTTGTAGCGTAGCTGTAAGACTGAACACAGCGTTGTCTTCAACTTCAAGCAAGGATATTTCAAAATCCTACAGGTATAATGACGGATTCAGCGTCAAAAAGTACATAAGACTGCTTATAAGAATCAAACAGTTCATTCCATTTTTTTTTTTTGTGCCTGAGTTATTAATCAAAATTTTTATTTTGATAAAAAAATGGGCGTGGCAATTATTAAACAAAGCCTTCTTTTTGTTATGCTTTAGATACTCCTGGTCTAGATCTGCATACAAAAGTTCATCAAAATATGTTGTATCATTTGCGAGAAATAGCATTTAATGTGTTTTACTTGTATGGGAGGTTCCACGCGTACTTTCGATATTTTGCCTACCTAATAGCAAGTAGACTCCCTACAGTTAAATTCAGAAAGATTGCTTTAGTAGTTTTCTTTTTATAGCGCATTATGTTTTTGTGGGCGGTGCCACGCTCTTCAACGAGTTTTCCCAGTGTAATGGCATATCACATATTAATACTTGTTTGCAAAGGTAACATCTGCTAAATTTTCATCAAAATTGTTGGAGTCGTTTTCGAGTAATATTGAATAAAAACTTTCAAGGGTTTGAAAGTGGGAGTGGCACTTTTCTGATCCCGCCCACTTTTTGTCTGTTACAAGGTATTATTAAACCGTACCCGCTCACCAAATTTTATTCAAATACCTTGTATGGTTTGCGAGTTATGACCATATCAAATTTAAAATTTAATGCGATGCCACGCCCTCTGGTGAGCATTTACAAAGTTCAAGCCTAGCCCATTCTTCATTGTATGTTAATATCTAACATTATTCGAAGTTTCATTAAAATAGCTTTAGCCGTTTTTGAGAAAAAGTTTTGCCCGTTCCAAACATACATATGTACATTAGACTGGCCACAGCTTGTATGGAAAAAAATTAAAATCGGAAATTTATAAATATTTGTTACTAAATATATGAGGTTTGATGTAACAAATAATACCTGAAATTTTCAGCTTGATTTGAATATGCCTAGTCGTGCCTAGTGGGGTCGAAAGTACCCACATATCAAAATTTCCGATGATATGTGGGTACTTTCGACCCCACTAGGCACGACTAGGCATATTCAAATCAAGCTGAAAATTTCAGGTATTATTTGTTACATCAAACCTCATATATTTAGTAACAAATATTTATAAATTTCCGATTTTAATTTTTTCCATACAAGCTGCGGCCGGTCTAATGTACATAGATAAGTACATAAGTATATACAATTTTATCTCGTATAAGAAGACAAGATATCTGAAGAACCAATATCTATATTTAAAAAATATATTTTTTTTCTGTATTTTTTATATTTTTTTTCGAAAAAATTAAAAAAAGTCAAAATCAAAAATTTGTAAAAAAAACCACTTAGTTTTTTATATCATAGTCTATATATGTTATATACGTACAGTAGGTCAAAGCCAAACTCGTACACCAAAGAAACTATTTTTCATTGCCCAAAAACTAAGTACGTAAAAATAATTTAAGATACTTGAAGTACATTTTTAAATAGCTTATTTAATCCTTCAATTTAACAAAAAACCAAACTTGAAATTTTCCGTTATTTTTGAAAATAGTTTTTGAAAAAATATTGTGCTGGCGAACTTTTGCGTCCAGATAATTCCACAAGATTTCAATAGCATTTATATCTGGACCCTGCGCCATTGCGAATACATTGGGCAGTTCTATTGAATCCATGATCTCATAGTATAAGGAAAATGCTTGAGATCGTTTTCTTGGTAAAAATACATACCACTACATTGACCTAGTTTATCCTTACATTGGAGTAAAATTGTCTTAAAATGTTCAAATAAATCTTATGATCCTTACTTCCATCAACAATATGGAGTGTTCTAGGCCGAGTTGCTGAAAAAGAGTCCCAAACCTCACTAACCTCATGTTTTACATTTGGTCTAATGTTTTTCTTTAATAAAGAAGAAGCATCAAGAAGTTCGGTTGCTGTTTGCTAAAACTCACTGCCATAAAGATTTTTTCTTTTGGAAAAATGTCCTCTTATTAAATGAAAGCAAGATTAATATTTTTGGATCAGACGGCAGACCATACATATGGAGAAAACCAAATGAAGCACCTTGTTCGAAAAATCTTAAACCATATGTAAAACACGATGGTGGTTCACTCATGGATTGGGGCTGTTTATCAGCAGCTGGGCCTGAAATGCTCCATTTAGTAAGGATCATAAGATGTATTTGAACATTTTAAGACTAAACTTATTGCAATGTAAGAATAAACTTGGTCAATGTACGAACTTTTACCAAGATAAGGATTTCAAACATATTTCTTATAATATGAGATCATGGATTCAATATAACTGTCCCAATGTAATCGTAATACTGGCGCAGGGTCCAGATATAAATGCTATTAAAATCTTGTGAAATTATCTGGACGCAAAAGTTCGCCAGCACAATATTTGTTCAAAAACTGAACTGAAAAGGGTATTCATGAAAAATGGGAAAAAATTATCCGAGCTATTGTGAAAAACTAATCCAAAGGATGCCAAAAGGACTAACGAATAAACATGACAAATAAAAACAAAATAATGTACACTAAATACTGAACTCATGTAAATATTGTAATCTTGTTAAGGTGTACGACTTTTTATTTATTTTCAAAAATAACGGAAGATTTCAAGTTTGGTTTCTTGTTAAAATTGAAGGATGAAATAGGCTATTTAAAAATGTACTTCAAATTTCTTAAATTATTTTTGCGTACTTAGTTTTGGGGCAAAATTTTTTAATTTTATTTATTTACTTAAATAATATTTATAATAAAAAACTATACTTCGCTTAGTTTAATCAAAACACAAATTTTTGATAATTATTTGTTTAAGAGAACCCAAAACGAATTGAACAAAACATGATTTTTTTTTTTTAAATATCTCAACATTGAAGTGTCACAGCGTGGCCAAAACTAAGTCTTTCCCCTAAATATTGTTTTTATTTTAGTGATGCAATTACCTGTCGATTGATACTAATATTGTTAGGTTTCGAGTCACAAAAAAATTTGATTTTTGTCCATGGGCCAAAGCAGCTGTTCTTCAACTGACACAATTTCCGAAACCCATATTAGGGGTTTTCGTGAATCAAGATTCTCGGGGAATTTTCTTAAACTGTAATAGAGAATGCACGGCAAAAAAAAACCCAAAATAGCGCATTCTTGTGTTAAATCGATGAATTTAACTATATGATCCTTACATTTGAGGTGTATTATGTGTTCAGTAAACTTATGCAGGATATTACGATGAATATTTTTGTGGAAAATTTTAACCCTCTAAGACCCTTACAAGTGGGTCATTTTGACCTAAAAGTGGGGGGGTCAAAATGACCCACTTGTAAGGGTCAAAATGACCCACATGCAAGGGTCTTGGAGGGTTAAAATTATTTACAAAAATATTCCTCGCAATATCTTGCATAAGTTTACTCAACACATGATACACCTCAGATGTAAGGATCATATAGTTTAATTCATCGATTTAACACAAGAAAGCGTTATTTTTGTTTTTTCATGTACAGTGGATAAAAAAACTTCAAAAATCGATTAAAAAAAATCTGACGTGCTGAAAAAAAACGACGAGACACAGTTATTTTTTTTTAACGCATACTTTAAGAATTTTTTCGATTTTCTTATGTGTTTTACAAAAAGTTTCATATTATCGAACAGTTTATTACAAAAAAAAGAAAAAAAATAGGCAAAAGCGCATTTTAGTAATTTATCAATGAATTGTATACAACTTTTCCATTTTTCCATTGATTTCCTTAAATAGTATCTTATTTGCTTAACAAATATATAGACTATGATATTAAAAAACAAAATGATTTTTAAAATTTTTTTTTCTTTTATAAATCTGCAGTTGATTTTGATTTTTTTTAAATTTTTTCGAAAAAAAAAAGTTTTTTTTAGAAATCAATGTATTTCGCCAAAACTAACAAGCCAATCAAAATGTATTGGGAATATTATTTATAAATAATTTAATTATCTTTAATATGCCATATAATACGTTTAAACACAAACATTGGTTCTTGAGATATTTGTATTTAAGTGGAACTATATTTTTTTTTTTGGTCCAAATGACCGATATCTCGAAAACGACACGAAATAAAAAAAAATAATGCGATTTTTGGAATCAGCAGCCCACTTTACATATAAAATTAATAATGGCATTCACTGGGAATTTTGGCTGCAAACTAGTGTTATTAGCGCAAGGTCTGAGCAAAAACTGGGCGGATTCAGACAAGTAGGCATGGCACCTTTTATATAAGCAAAAGCTTTAAAACGCTTTACTAAAAGCTTAATTTTACTCAGACACTAAGAACTATAAAAGCAAGCTCTCAACAAGAACTGGGTGAAATCAGACAAGAGGGTGTGGCACCTCCCATATAAGCAAAAGCTTCAAAACACTATACTGAAAGAGTTTTTTGCAATAATCCAAATAAATTTCACTCAAATACTAAAGACTATAAATGCACACTCTGAGATAAAACTAGATGAACTCGGACAAGAGGCCGTGGCACCTCCTTTATAAGCAAAAGCTTCAAAACGCTATACTTTAAACGTTTTTTGAGATAATCCAACCGAATTACACTCAGACACTAAAAACTATAAATGCAAGCTCTGAGCAAAAACTGAGTGAACTCGGACAAAAGGGCGTGGCACCTCCCATATTAGCAAAATTTTCAAAATACTGCAGTGTAGGGTATTTATTGATTGGCCAGGCTAAATGTTACACCCTTACTAGTTTTTTTTTTCTTTCACCAATTTTGAACGTTTTATATGAATTAAAGGTAATTAAATTTCCTATAAATGACATCCACATAACTTTTTAGACAGTTCCTTAGTTTCGGCGAAATAAATTAATTTCTAGTATTATTTTTTTTTTTTTCGAAAAAATTAATAAATGTCAAAAACAACTGCAAATTTATGCAAGAAAAAATTTTTAAAAAAATGATTTTTGTTTTTTATATCATAGTCTATACATTTATGAAAAAATAAGATAATACTTAAGAAAATCGATTTAGAAATGTAAAAGCTATATCGACGGCTTATATTCAATACCCTCTATCTACAATTTTCACGAAAATTAGTTTTTGATGGTAAAACCTTCATTGAGACAAATGGCATCTATGATATTAATTCCAAACGAAAAATTTGCTTCCAGAGCTACTTTTTTCCATTTAAAGAAATTCACTATCTACAGCAATCGATTTTGTGAAATGCAATATCCTCTATCTACATATGAAAAATGAAAGATTTTTCACTTTATTATATTTATTGGGTGGCCGTTAAATACAAGGTCATGACAAACGGTCGTCAATCGGCTCCAAATGGCGAAAATAAATTTTCTTGATTTTTTCAGTTTTGTATGTTGAACCTTGATAGCCCTGCTGAGTCGTGATTGGCCCTTCTGTAAACAAACAGATAAGGCTAGACGCATGAAATTTGGTACAGATGAAAACAATATTACTAGGCTATCTGGGATCAAAAATGGGCGTGATCGGTTAAACTTGATTTGAAAATTAATACAATTGAGGAGTGTCCGCACCAAAGGGCCTAGGTACCATTTCGAGGCAAAAGTTGTGTCATAATATGAATCGGGTGACATTTTGTTAGAAATGATAATAATTGTTTTCTGTTTTCACGAAAAATTTACTCAATGGCGTGAAATTGATGGCATTATGTTAAAAAAATTATACCGGTCAAATAACTGATTATTATAGCACATAACTTAGGCCCTTTGGTACGGCCACTCCTCAATTGTATATACGAGTCATAAGAAACTGGGTATTAGAGCGGTATCCAGACGGACTTGTGAATGCAAAACATGAGTACTGAAATCTGAGCTCAGATTTGTATATAAAGTACCCCAAGTTACTAGAAAGTCCCTTCTCCCCGCCCAAGCCTACTCATCACTAACTGGGATTTCCTTATTACGCATCTAAACTAGGATTTTTTCTATCATGTAAAAATTCTGAGTTATCTTTTCTTAGAAGTCAAAAAATCACTGTTTTGAGGCCTACTTAAAGCTATATAGCAAGCTATAAGCAAGGATAACTCAGGATTCTTACATGATAGAAAAAAAACCAAGTTTAGATTCATAATAAGCAGATCAAAATTCAAAATAAATGGCTATAAAAAATAAGGACCTATAATAGTCTGAGCTCAGGTTTCGGTTCTCATATTTTGCAATCTCAAGTCCGCCAGGCGCCTAACCTATTTTGAGTTTTCTTTTGCTAAAAAACCATCTATAAAAAAACAATTCATAAAAAAATTGGTTTTTATTATTGTGCAATAGGCTCTATCTGCTTGTTTGAACACGCATTTTATACTATATTTGAATTGCAATATCCTCTATCTGCCATAATAAGGCGAATAACCAAGGTTTTTTTTAATTTTTTTATTTGAGGGATCTAGTGGCTCTTTTTAATTAATATCGTAGTACTTCGTTTGATTAACAATATAAAAAATAGCGAATAAAACAGTTTTTTTGCTCTCCTGAAAAATTGTGTTTTTGTAGATAGAGGGTATTGAATATAAGCCGTCGATATAAAATTGAATGAAAAATAGCCGAATTGCATTTTTTTTATACCCTACACCCAGGGTATATTCATTTTGTCCTTCCATTTGTAACGCAGAGAAGGAGGCATGGCATGCGTCGATATAGCCATGTCCGTCTGTCTGTCTGGCTGGCTGGCTGGGTGTCTGTCTGTCAGTGGAAATACTTTTTACGGGAAATTTGGTACAGTGGCTTTGCCGTAAAAATAAATTAGACCGAGGGATTGAAAATGAGCAAAATCAGTCAAAGGACACGCCTACCGTCCATACAAAAAATATATTCAAAATTCAACTTTAAGAGTATTTTTCACGACAATGCAACCAAAATACACATAAATACTAGGAATTGTAAGCGCAAGCTCCGAGCAAAAACTGGATGAATTCGGATAAAAAAGCGTGACACCTCCCTTAAAAGCAAAAGCTGATCCGGATCAGATGAATGAGCACTTTTTACAATCTAACTCTGAAATTGATAGCACTTTATTTAAATTAAATCAAAATTCAATTCAACGCCTGCCGACAAAGTTCAAGTTTGATACGTATGTATATGGCACATGAAGAGGACATTCTGAAGTGCGTGTTTGCAATAAAATCCAATGCAATTGGCAATGATGGTTTGAGTCTTAAATTTATTAAATTTATTCTGCCTTTCGTTATAGGTCCGCTGACTCACATTAAGAAGTAAGAATTTTTCCATCCAAGTGAAAAATTGCTAATGTAACTCCGGTAGCAAACTATTGCAGCTGATTTTCGACCAATAAGTATCTTACCGGCGCTTTCAAAAGTCTATGAAAAATTCCTATCGACTCAGATTGTTAATCATTTGGATGAACATAAACTTCTCACTGAAAATCAGTCGGGCTACAGAGCCCACCACAGCTGTGCCACAGCCATGTTAAAAGTGTTGGAAGACATTCGTCCTAGTCTTGATCGAGGAGAATTATCAATTTTAGTACTCTTAGACTTTTCAAAAGCATTTGACACCAGAGATGGGCACAGCTAGTTACTTTTGTAACTTGATACATTTTTGTTACTTGTTACTTTTGTATCAAGTATCAAAAATTTTTTTAGTTACTTGTTACTTTTGTATCAGTATCAAAAAAAAATTTTGTTACTTGATACAAAAGTAACAAGTAACAAAAAAAATGTTTGATACTTGATACAAAAGTAACAAGTAACTAAAAAATTTTTGATACTTGTTACAAAAGTAGCAATCTCATGAGTAACTATTGTTATTGATACATATATGTATAAATTTAAATTTTTAATGGTTTTCAGGACTGCCAACTGTTATTTATTTTTATTTTGGTTAAATGGAACTTTTTTAAATTTAATTAAAAAAAATAACTTTAGGTCTTGAAGTTTTTAGATAAGCTTTTTAAAAAATCCAACATATATTTTCAGGGTTGCCACCTGGTTATTTTCTGGAATTTTGCTAAAATCATACTTTTTGTGACTTAATTCAAATTTTTACTTTAGGACACGCTCAGATAAATTTTTTTAAAATTCTACAAAAACTTTTAGGGTTGCCACCTGATTTTTTTAATAAAATCTAAATTTTCTTCCACAAAATTCCTTAAAACACCATTTTCTATCTATAATTTAACATATTAGGTCCAAAAACAACGAAATAAAAATTTAGGGTTGCCATATTAGGGTTGCCAGACGTTTTTTCGCAAAATTGCCTTCCTTTGTTAACTTTCTTTGTCGAAAAGTTATAGGATCGACCCAAAAACCCATAGTAAATTTTTAGGGTTGCCACCTGGTTTTTCTAATAAAATCTAAATTTTCTTCCAAAAAATTCCTTAAAACACCATTTTCTCTCTATAAATTAACATATTGGGTCCAGAAACAACGAAACAAAAATTTAGGGTTGCCATATTAGGGTTGCCAGACGTTTTTTCGCAAAATTGACTTTCTTTGTTAACTTTCTTTATCGAAAAGTTATAGGATCGACCCAAAAACCCATAATAAATTTTTAGGGTGCCACCTGGTTTTTCTCATAAAATCAGAATTTTCTTCCAAAAAATTCCTTAAATCAACATTTTCACAATTTCACATTTCCATAAATTGACACAGTGGGTCTAAAAATAAGAGAACAAGAAATATGGCAACCCTTAGTTTTTTTTTCGTTGTTTTTTACTCAAGGTGTTAATTTATAGAGAGAAAATAGTGTTTTAAGGAATTTTTTGGAAGAAAATCTTGATTTTATTAAAAAAAACCAGGTGGCAACCCTAAAAATTTATTATGGGTTTTTGGGTTGATCCTATAACTTTTCGATAAAGAAAGTTGACAAAGAAAGGCAATTTTGCGAAAAAACGTCTGACAACCCTAATATGGCAACCCTAAATTTTTGTTTCGTTGTTTTTGGACCCAATATGTTAAATCATAGAGAGAAAATGGTGTTTTAAGGAATTTTGTGGAAGAAAATTTAGATTTTATTAAAAAAACCAGGTGGCAACCCTGAAAATTTACTATGGGTTTTTGGGTCGATCCTATAAGTTTTCGATAAAGAAAGTTAACAAAGAAAAGCAATTTTGCGAAAAAACGTCTGGCAACCCTAATATGGCAACCCTAAATTTTTGTTTCGTTGTTTTTGGACCCAATATGTTAATTTATAGAGAGAAAATGGTGTTTTCAGGAATTTTTTGGAAGAAAATTTAGATTTTATTAGAAAAATCAGGTGGCAGCCCTAAAAATTTACTATGGGTTTTTGGGTCGATCCTATAAGTTTTCGATAAAGAAAGTTAACAAAGGAAGGCAATTTTGCGAAAAAACGTCTGGCAACCCTAATATGGCAACCCTAAATTTTTGTTTCGTTGTTTTTGGACCCAATATGTTAATTTATAGAGAGAAAATGGTGTTTTAAGGAATTTTGTGGAAGAAAATTTAGATTTTATTAAAAAAACCAGGTGGCTACCCTAAAAGTTTTTGTATAGTTTTTAAAAAATTTATCTGAGCGTGTCCTAAAGTAAAAATTTGAATTAAGTCACAAAAAGTATGATTTTAGCAAAATTCCAGAAAATAACCAGGTGGCAACCCTAAAAATATATGTTGGATTTTTTAAAAAGCTTATCTTTAAACTTCAAGACCTAAAGTTATTTTTTTAAATTAAATTTAAAAAAGTTCCATTTAACCAAAATAAAAATAAATAACAGTTGGCAGTCCTGAAAACCATTAAAAATTTAAATTTATACATATATGTATCAATAACAATAGTTACTCATGAGATTGCTACTTTTGTAACAAGTATCAAAAATTTTTTAGTTACTTGTTAATTTTGTATCAAGTATCAAAAATTTTTTTAGTTACTTGTTACTTTTGTATCAAGTAACAAAATTTTTTTTTGATACTGATACAAAAGTAACAAGTAACTAAAAAAATTTTTGATACTTGATACAAAAGTAACAAAGTATCAGTAACAAAAAGTTACAATTTTGCCCATCTCTGTTTGACACGCTTAATTACGATGTCCTTTTATGGCTGGCTGGGTGTGCGTGGAAATATACTTTTTGGGAAAACTGAGCAAGATAATTCAATAAAATTTGGTATTCTGACTCCGTCGTAAAAGTTAGCTCGAGGGATTGAAAATGAGTGAAATCGGTCACGCGTACCGCCTAAACAAAAAATATATTCAAAATGCAATAATAAGAGCATTACTTGCAATAACAGAAGCAAAATACACATCAATACTAGAAATAGTAAGTGCAAGCTCTGAGCAAAAACTAGGCGAATTCGGACTAGAGGACGTGGCACCTCCCATACCAACAAAAGTTTCAAAATGTTAAACTGAAAGCTTTTATTGAGATAACCCAATCAAATTGCATTCAAATACTCAAATCAATAAATGCAAGCTTTGAGTAAAAACTAGGCGACCTCGAACAAGAGGGCATGGTACCTCCCATATAAGCAAAATTTTCAAAATGTTATACTGAAAGCGTTTTTTTGAGATAACCCAACCAAATTGTACTCAAATACTCAAATCAATGAATGCAAGCTCTGAGAAAAAACTAACCGAACTCGGAATAGAGGGCGTGGCACTTCCCATATGGTACAAACCATTTCAAAACGATCAAGATTTTTTTTATGGTTTCCAATTTGGCTGAAAATTGGCATAAGTAATAGTAGCATAGTGAGAAAAATTACTATTAAACTTTGAAATTTTTAGGTTAGTTTTTTTTTTGAGAAGCTATAACTTTAGTTGCATTTATCCAATTCTCAATTTGATAGTGTCAAATGACTTGGCTTGAAACAGGCTTTAAAATGAAATTTAGCAAAAAATTTTTTAATAATGTTTACACTGAAAAAAAAAAAAAAATTTCAAATTGAGTTTCCCAGAATACGTCATTTTTAATATTTTTTATTTTTCTTACTAAAAAAAAGCTACAGGTGTAACTTACCAGTCCTCCAAAAATTGGAGTGGGCCTGCCAGTGGTTCTCCAGAAAAACAATAATATGTAGTATATTCCCCAATTTTTCAGTAGTACATTTTTTTAATTTAAAATTTTTATTAAATAAAATTTTCAAATGCTGAAGTTAGTTTATTGACTGTTTTTTTGCTTGTTTAGTACTAATATAAGTACCAACGCACTTTTTTCAAATTCAAATTAACGTTTAATTAAAAATTTCAAATTCAAAAAAATTGTACTGAAAAATTGCGGCAAAAGCCACATTTTATTGTTTTTCTGCAGAACCACTGGGAGACCCACTCCAATTTTTGGAGGACTGGTAAGTTACATCTGTAGCTTTTTTTGTAAGAAAAATAAAAAATATTAAAAATGTCGTATTCTGGGAAACTCAATTTGAATTTTTTTTTTCAGTGTAGACAATATAAAAAAAATTAAAAGAAACTTTTGCTGATTTTTATTTTAAAGCCTGTTTTAAGCCAAATCATCTGACACCATCAAATTGAGAATTGGATAAATGCAACTAAAGTTATAGCTTCTCAAAAAAACTAACCAAAAAATTTCAAAGTCCCATATCTCCGCCATTTTTTTAAATTTTGAACAAATATTTGGTAGTAATTTTTCTCACTATGCTACTATTACTTATGCCAATTTTCAGCCAAATCGGATTCCATGAACAAATTTCTTGATCGTTTACACGTGGTTTGTACCATATAAGCAATTTGTTTTTATACTCTCCCAGGAGTTGCGGAATAATAAAACAATTTATTTTTATAAAAACTTGTATGTACAAGAATATTGTATAGTATTTATCAATTAAGTGTTTAATAATATACTTGAAATGCAGTGTAGGGTATTAAATGTTTGGCCAGGCCAAAGATACCACCATTACTAGTTTTATATTGGTGGCATCTTAGCACGAAAAAGGTCTATTAACATATCCTAATATAATTTTTTTTTGAAGTCCTCGTGAAATTTGCTTTAATTCGATAGTACCTTTGCTACACCAATTTTTTAAATTGAAGTCAGAAATAAAAGAACAATCCGCTTGAAGGCTCCAGTAGATAGCGCGCTCATCATATGCAGCGAAAAGCATGCGAGTGACCCGTGTGTTACATAGAAAAGTATTTTTTCCGACCTCAAATCAAAAAGTTGGTATGACAAACTACCGAATTAAAGAAAATTTAATGAGGATTCAAAAATATAAAAATAAAAAAGGGTATGTTAATAGGATTATTTCAAATACTAAAATGGCCGCCAAAGTCAAAAATTAGGAAAAAAAAAAATATATCTACTTTAAAGGTCCAGAACTTTGCATAATCCTTTTGAACTATCTGAGCCAAATACACTATTAAAAAGCCCTGACAATAAGCTTAAAGTTTTTTCAAAAAAATTTTTTCTCTAAAACGCTAGGATGACCCAATAAAATTTTTTTTTTTTTTAACCCTTAAATGCATAGTGGACCTTATATGGTTCATGAACATAATCACGGTTAAATTTAACCATGGTTAATGAATGATTTAACCATGATTATATTCATGAACCATATAAGGTCCACTATGCATTTAAGGGTTAAACAAGTCAGACTAGTAAGGTCGAAACGTTTTGCCTGGCCAAACATTAAATAACCTACACTGCAGTATTTCGAAAATTTTGCTTATATGGAAGGTGCCACGCCCTCTTGTCCGAGTCCACCCAGATTTTTCTCAGAGCTTACATTTATAGCCCTTAGTGTTTGGGTGAAATTCAGTTGGATTATCTCAAAACACTCTTTCAGTGTATCATTTTGAAACTTTTACTTGTATGGGAGGTGCCACGCCCTCCTGTCCGATTTCGCTCTGCTTTTGCTGGTAGCCTGTATTTACTGTTTTTCTTATCTCAGTGAAATTGGGTTGATTATCTAAAAAAAATTTCATTAAAGCATTTTTAAACTTTTGCTTATATGGGTGGTGCCACGCCCTCTTGTCCGATTTCACCTTGTCTTTGTTGGGAGTTTGAATTTACTGTTCTTAGTATCTTTTTGAAATTTAGTTGGATTATCTCAAAAAACTCTTTCAGTATAGCATTTTGAAACTTTTACTTGTATGGGAGGTGCCACGCCCTCTTGTCCAAATTCACCTAGTTTTTGCATAGAGCTTGCGCTAACTATTTCTAGTACTTATGTGTATTTTGGTTGCATTGTCGTTAAAAATACTCCTAAAGTTGCATTTTGAATATATTTTTTGTATGGGCGGTAGGCGTGGCCGTTGACCGATTTTGCCCATTTTCAATCCCTCGAGCTAACTTTGGCGGCGGAGGTAGAGTACCAAATTTCATTGAATTATCTTGCTCAGTTTTCTCAAAAAATGAACTTCCACGCACAGACAGCCAGACAGACCGACATGGCTATATCGACTCAGGAGGTGACGATGATCAAGAATATATATACTTTTCTATACCTGCCACGCCTCCTTCTCTGCGTTACAAATGGAAGGTCAGAGTGAATATACCCTGGGTGTAGGGTATAAAAATCAGTTTTAACCCTATAACTCCTCAGGAGTACATTTTAGATCCGCGCCAAATTTCCGACAGTTTGATAAAATTCCTGTGAGGCATTCGAAAAAAAATGCATTTCTTTTGTCCATTGACCTCAATCTAGCTCCAAGAGCTCCAGTAACAATCCGCATTGTAAGAAACAAGCTTCAAAAAGCAGGATTGTGTGGCAGAAGAAAAATTTCTAAGCCAAAAGAACATATCCCAGATAATTAATTTTGCCACCAGGCTCAAGTTTCATCAAAACTGTTAAAATCTGCCGTGGTTGGACGAAACTCAAATTTATTTGTTTGTTTCTGGTTGTAAATTGTTTGTTAGATGACCTTAGAATGCAGCATTCGAAACCAGATACACTGGGAAGCAAGTTCAACATTGTGATATTATATCATGATATGAGGTTAATCTTTGGCGGCTGAAGTTGCGTCAGTATTATAGAATAAATACCGAATGTATGCAACAGACTATGTTAATATCCTCTATACTGTTACGCGGCCTTATGTGGGAGAGAAAATTCCTTTGATCTGAGATGCCATGCATGGTAATGACCCCATACATTCATCAAAGCCAATGAAGTCATGAATGAATCAAAAAAATATCACGGTTATGGATTGGCCGTCACCGGATCTCAACCCCGTTAAGCACGTCTGAGGAGAGCTTAAGAAGTTCATTGGTTTTGATACATCAGAATATAAAAACGACTTATTGCAAGAAATACAAGAAGAATGGAACTCGACACTGTTTGAAATTTGAGCAAGTTTTATTGAATCTATGCCTCGTAGACGCTTAAAGATACTTAAAATGGAGAAAGCATCGATCAAATATTGAATTGGTGAAGTCTTAAAACTCATGTAAGCACTAAAATAAGAGTTAATCCATAGCTAAATGATAAATGACGTTTGTCCCTATTATTTTTTCCAAGATGGAAACCAAGAATGTCGCGTATTTATTTCATCTAATTACTTGAAGTCAGTTTTTTTTTCAGCTTCTTTAAACTATACTAAAATTAACTCAAATTGCATAATATATTTTCCAGAGTAACGGATTAATTAAAAGATGTGTTGAAAACCTAAAAAAATGGCTTATCCCTATTATATTTTCCAACACTGTATATTTTTTTTTTTGGTCCAAAAACCGAAAATAACCGATATCTCGAAAACGACACGAAATAAAAAAAAAATAATGCGATTTTCGGAATCAGCAGCCCATTTTACATATAAAATGAATAATGGCATTTAATGGGAAAAAAACGTTTAATCATTTGTAAACTAGTGTAATTCGTAGTATTTAAGTGTATTTTGGTTGAATTGTTGTGGAAAATACTCCTAAAGTTGCATTTTGAATATATTTTTTGTATGGGCGGTAGGCGTGTCCGTTGACCGATTTCGCACATTTTCAATCCCACGAGCTAACTTTTACGACAAAGCCAACGCACCAAATTTCATTGAATTATCATGGTTAGTTTTCCCGTAAAAAATATTTCCACGCACAGCCAGACAGACGGACATGGTTATATCGACTCAGGAGGTGACGCTTATCAACAGGCCCGCACGGGGGGTTTTGGGGGTTCAAACCCCCCCAGGAAGATCTTTTACCCAAAAAAATTAAATAAATATTTATGAATTGAAAATATGTATTGAAATAAAATAGACTTAATCTAACTAGTTCACGTGCCTATAATTTTATTTATAATATCTTAGTCATTTTGACTATTTCTGTGAGTTAGCTCAATTTCAACCATTCACAGCGTCAATAATTTTTTAAAAAAAAACCTTCTTTGCATTTCGCGTTTGTTGCCGAAAATTTAAAAAATAGTAGAAACGCTATTTGATTTTGACTTGTATTTAAATGCAGACCATCAAATAATTTTTAGAAAGAAAGGAACAAAAAATATAAATTTTTGGTTCAGTGATAAGTTTTCTGATCAAAAAAATAGAACCAGCAATTTTTCAATTGGAATCGTTTTATTTTGGTATTTCAAAAAAAATTTAAAAATCGATATCGAGATCATTCCCGCATTTAGGCTCAAAGGTCGTAAAAATTTGGTGCTTTTTAATCGAATTTCAAAATAGCGAAAAAAAAAAGTTATAGTACAATCATTTGGGAGAATAAAATTATGTTACCTGGAAAGTTTTGCTGGATTATTGCAAATGAGTTGTTGTGCTCTTTCAGAATTTCAACTTTGCTACTTCGAGTCGTGTTCGCTCGCGCCGCCATATTGGAAAAATGGCGTCCAAAATCAGTTTTTTACAAAAATCTCTTTAACGGTTACATCTTGAGAAAAATATTGTGGGCCAATATTGTAGCTTATAATAAAAATGACCTTTCAATTGTTTTCATATAACTTATAACTCAGGAGATATCCTAATTCAAAATTCGAAAACAATTACTATGCGCAGTACTATGTTTAATTTTGAATGATTTTCAAGTCACAATATCTCATGAGCGGTAAGTCTGACGAAAAAACAGTTCGAATAGACCCTTATAGGGAGTTGAACATTCTACAAAATGCATGAACAATTTTTTTCCTAGAATGAACCGTTTTTTAGCTATTTCGAAAAAACGGTTTTTTCTAAATTTTAGGTTTGTTGAAAAAATATCTCCTAAACAATAGGTCATATGAAAAAAAAATAATATGTAGCTTATAGTGCAAATGATTTCCTATAAATAAATATTTTTACTTTGAGCGTGTCACTCACCGTTCATGAGTTATTGCAATTTTAAGCTCAACATATCACTGTGCCTACTCATAAGCGGCATGCACAATTTACTAATTTTTTTTCGAATTTTGAATTAGGATATCTCCTGAGATATAAGTCGTACGAAAACAATTGAAAGGTCATTTTTATAGAAAATTATAAGCTACAATATTGGCCCACAATATTTTTCTCTAGATGTAACCGTTAAAGAGATATTTGTAAAAAACTGATTTTGGACGCCATTTTTCCAATATGGCGGCGCGAGCGAACACGACACGAAATCTATAAGATAATTCATTTGCAAAAACCTCGCAAAACTTTCCAGGTAAATATACCAAATGACTGTACTATTAGTCTAAACTATTTTTTTTTTTTTTTTTCACATATCAAAATAACTCTATTTAGTCTAATATTTTCCATTGTTATTGACCACTACACGCCATCTTTTGGGCAAAACCATAATACGGATAATAAAGGATTTCTGGGGTTTCTGCTCGAAAACCTCGGTCAAGACCATTTTGCAATCCACTGGGAATTCGATTTTACGCTATCAAGATAATTCTGCAACGAGTGAAACAAATGGTAATCCGAGATTCATATACTGAAAGAGGTCAATGAGATTTTTTTATATAGCAATGTTTTGACTGCTTTTGTGTCGGTCCTCCTCCACCTTTTCAAGAATTTCGTTCACTTTTTTGGTGCATAGTCGACAAGATTTACATCAAAATTTCCGGAGCGGAATCATACCTGGATGCACGCCATGTGTCTGAAAATAGCGTTTTCTGCGCTTTAAAGGATAACTCGGATCTCAGACGTGATAGAAAAAAACGGTTAACAGATTCGGATTTTTGAAGTAGAAGACTATGGCTTTAATCTTCGTTATCAGGTTTTGTGGCTTAAGTTTTCCTTGTTTCGTTATATAACCTCAAAAATCTCAAAAAGCAAAACTTTTAGATTAAGATTTCTTGAAAACCATACGAGATATAGCAATTCTAAGGCCAGATTCGAATTCAACATCAAAACTTGCATTGAAAATAATTTTTTTTTGTTTTCATTTCTTGTTAATTTTCTTAAAAAACGCAACAAAAAAAATCTAAAAAAAGGTCCTAAAAATACATTGTCTCTTTAATGCGATCAGATAGAACTTTTAAAAATACGATTTTTGAATTTAAAACTAAACGGAAAACTATGTAAGTATGTGCTTAGTTTTTAGTGAGTTTTTGTCAAACCTTGTTTTTTAATACAGAAACAATGTAAAGGCCATTTAGTTACCGAAATTCGACCTTGAAAATCGATTTAAAAATAAACTTTTTCTGTATACTTGGACCCCAGTGTTTTAGTTTGCTTGCAAAACTACTTTCAACATTTAAAATTTATTCCGATTTTCTAAAATCTTAATGCAAACTAGCCTGACTGAAAGATATCTAAACCATTTTTATTAAAAACACCAGGACTCAATGCGGTTTTGTGACCAGAGTTAGTGCTATCGACTTAATTTTATAAGCAAAGTAAAAAAAAATGTTACATTTTATTAAAAATGGACTTAGCATTTTTTCTTTGAAAATTTTGAAAAATTTAGGACTTGGCACCTTTGCATTTCTTTTAATTTTCACCATTTAAACATGTTATTTTGATGACAATTTTTTTTACGCTAAGTGTTGTTTTAGTACCTTTCGAATGGCATACATGTACTGAGCATTTTATAGTGTTATTACGTTTTTTTTTTTATGAAAAACCCTCCAAGAGCAAATCCTGCGCACGGCCCTATTAAGGATATATATACACTTCTACAATATATCTGCCACGCTTCCTTCTCTGCATTACAAACGGAAGGACAAAGTGAACATACACTGGGTGTAGGGTATAATAATGTTATTTTCGGAATCGGCAGCTGATTTTACATAGGAAATTAATAATGGTATTCTAAGTTCATTTTGGCTGTAAACTAGTGTTATATTCAACCATAGACTTTTCTCATAGTTATTTTTTTCTGTGATCATTTTATAATACAATTCAGCCAGTCCATGCCTAGCGTAACAAGATCTGCCACACCCCTTCCGATTTCGCTCAAATTTGGTACATGGTTTTGTTTCTTGCCTAAACTTTGAGAAATGGCAAAAAATAATTTGCGATTTTTTTGTGGCTTGTGGAGGGGTGCAAAAATTAGAAAAATCGGTAAAATGTCACAAACTCTCCTCAAATAATTGTCAATAACTTAGCCATTTCTTAACCGATTTTCATGTTTAGGCCTGTTTTAAAAAGGTATTGAATCAGGCTATAAGCTCAAAATTAAATTTTTCGTAGTTGATAAATAGTACTAAATTTACTACTATTTTAGTACTAAACTACAAAAAAGGTGCCCAGGTACACATTTTTTTCCTTCCAAAATATATTTTTTGGAAGAAAAAAAAAAAAAAATCTTTAATATGAAAAAGGGGCAAAATTGGTATGTCTCAAGGCTTTTAAGTTATGATTTTTTGAAAATTTGAATGAAAAAAAGGTCTGACCACAAAATGGCCCATAACTGGAACATTTCTTAACCCATTTTCATGTTTGGACCATTTTTAGAAAGGTATTGAATCACGCTATGCGCACAAAGTAAATTATTTTTTGTATATGGTAAGAAGTACTATATTTACTACTGTTTTATTACTAAACGACAAAAAACGCTATTGCACCTATTTTCGACCTTCCAAAATATTTTTCTAGAATAGCAGACAAAACCTTTCACATGAATTTAAAATGAACATGGTAACTTTTATGGTATACGAGTAATGATTTTTTGAACATTTCAGTACATGCAATAATTCGTATTATGTAAGTTTTTTTGGAATTTACATCATTTTATATTCCCCGAAAGAATGTTACGTCCTAAGGGACTTAGAGAAAAAATTAGTATCGACGAAAAGGGCCTTGCATTGGTATTGGTAGTTCCTTTAAGCGAAATGCTTGAAGAACAAGAAAGCAGAGACCTTACCAAAGCCAAAATTTTTGATGCTAAGTGAAAAGTCCGATACAGTTTATCGATATTGTACAATTGATGCATATTACGGAACTGCATCACAACTATATAACGCTTTTTTAAACAAAAGCCTTAGCAGCACGGCGTATTTCATTTTAAAAACCTTTCGAGGAATTTAAAATGATGCAAATTACAAAAAAACTTACATAATACGAATTATTGCATGCACTGAAATGTTCAAAAAATCATTTCTCGTATACCATAAAAGATACCATGCTCATTTTAAATTCATGTGAAAGGTGGTTTTGTCTGCTATTCTAGAAAAATATTTTGGAAAGTCGAAAATAGGTGCTATAGCGTTTTATGTCGTTTAGTACTAAAATAGTAGTAAATTTGGTACTTTTTACCATATACAAAAAAAAATGTACTTTGTGAGCATAGCACCTTTATATAACTGGTCCAAACATGAAGATGGGTTAAGGAATGTTCCAGTTATGGGTCATTTTGTGGTCAGACCTTTTTATCAAATTTTCAAAAAATCATAACTTTAAAGCCTTGAGACATACCAATTTTCCCTCTTTTTCATATGAAAGATTATTTTTTTTTTCCAAAAAATATATTTAGATCAAACGTTTTTTGTAGTTTAGTACTAAAATAGTAGTATATTTAGTACTTTTTACCAACTACGAAAAATTTGCTAAGCTTATAGCCTGATTCAATACCTCTTCAAAACAGGTCTAAACATGAAAATCGGTTAAGAAATGGCCAAGTTATTGACAATTATTTGAGGAGAGTTTGTGATATTTTACCGATTTTTCCACTTTTTGCACCCCTACACAAAATTTTTTTTTGCCATTTCTTAAAGTTAAGGCATGAAACGAAACTATGTACCAAATTTCAGCGAAATCGGAAGGGGTGTGGCAGATCTTGTTACGCTAGGAATGGAATGGCTGAGTTAAAATTTTCTATGATGTCGATACCTATCTCCATTTTTCCAATTGTTGTGGAATGCAAAAAGAAGATTTCAAACAGTGGTTATTTCGGATTGGCTGCTATTTTGGTATAACGATATATGCAATATTTTTACCTGTAGTATATTTTAACATAATTTATTGTTTTTAACCAATTTTATTAATTTCTAACGAAATCCCAGCCAATTTACAGTATGACATTACTTTTGGCCCTAGATAGAATTCCACTACTATTCAAAAAAAACGACGTACATAGTAAATTTTTTGAATTTCGTAAAAAATCATAAAACGCGTAGAAAACACGAAAAAACGAATTTTTTTTTTTTTTTTTTTTGAATTTTTGGTTCCGACAAACAAGAGTGGAGCCTTGGGTGTATCCAAATTTGTTCACTAAAATGTCGCATAAAGTCATGAAATGCTTAGAAAACGCGAAAAAACAAAGAATTTTTTTTAAAATGTGACTTATTTGAATATTCAGTGGAGATAGGACAGTAGCGCTTTAAAAAAATTACAGTTTGGAGATAGGATTTTTTTAAATTTTCGAATATTTTGGTGTTTTAGGGGTATTTTGACATCACACAGTTTTCCACACGGTAAAGAAGCCCATAATGTTGCCATAACTGCAAAAATCTCAAAATCGCAAAAAGTGGAGATAGGACAATAGCGCTCTAAGGTATCGATGTGCTCTTTACTTACTTATACATTACGTACAAAAAATATTGATATCCGGATGATCAAAATTATTTCGTTCAGTCATGATAAATTCGACATATGGTCATTTCCACAGAAAATCATCATATCTCTGAAACTATTTAACGTACATGGATGAGATTTGGTACATATGTTAAACGCACAAAGAAAATTAATGTGCACTGGGGTATCACGCCGCCATAAAAATCACTTCATCGTATCTCTGAAAATATTTAACGAACATGAATGAGATTTGTACAGAGCGTCGCACTATGGTTTTTTTTGGCAAAAAAGTGTACTCAAAAGTAATTCATTACAAGGACAAAACAGTGACACGGGTCGAAATCTGTTGAATTCAAACAAATCGATTTTTCTGTTTAAAAATGTTAGTCGCATTAAACGCAGGAGTTATATATGAATAAATTTATATGCATTCAATCAAATCAATTAAGATGAAATGAACTCAAACTGAAAATAGGCTGTGCCACGCCCCAAAAACAAATTCGTTATATCTCCAAAACTATTAGACGCAGATAGATTAGATTTGGTATGTTTGTAATAGGCACAGAGAGAAATAACACTCACTGAAAAAGTGGGCGGTGCCACGCCCTAAAATTATTAAACTTTTCATATCTCCGAAACTATTTGAGCTATAGGGATGAATTTCGGTATGTATATAAAGGGTAGTGAGTCAAATAACATTTGCTGAAAAAAGAGCGGTATTACACACAACAATGAACATATCCTTATTAATTGCCACTCTGTTCTATAGGGAACAAGTTCATTTATATAGTTCTGCCTGTGGGCACTACATATTTTCTTAGTAGACGTTATTTGCCTTGATGATTTTTGTATATAAACCGAATTTCATCCACATGGGAGATATGATGTGTTTTATATTTTTGGGGCATGGCACCACCCACTTTTCTAGTAAATATTATTTCCCTCTGTGCCTATTACAAACATACCGAATCTTATCTATCTGCATCTAATAGTTTCGGAGATATGACGAATTTGTTTTTGGGGCGTGGCACCGCCCATTTCCACTTTGAGTTCATTTCATCTTAATTGATTTGATTGAATGTATATAAATTTATTTATATATCACTCCTGCGTTTAATGCGACTAACATTTTTAAATAAAAAAATCGATTTTTTCAAAATTCAAGAGATTTCGATCCGTAGCATTATTTTGTGGATCAAATGCTGAAAAAAGCGGGCATCTTTTCAGATAGGTGAATGTATAACCTTTAATTTCGCGTGTAATTTTTTTAAAGAAAACGTGTCCTTGTAGTGAATTATTTTTGTGTACACTCTTTTGTCAAAAAAACCATTACTAATAGTCTAAGATACGAATAAGGAGAGATTTGCACCCATCTGTTTAATGGATGAAACCTATTTTTTATGAAAGTAAATACGTTTAGAAACATATTGTAAGTGGGTTGCCTAAAAAAATCCTGGCAAGGCTATGGTTCATTCCATATTGAAAAGTGCATTTTTTTCAAAAAATGCACTCATCTGCTTAATGAAAAAATTACATACCATTCGAAAGTTTGGTGCCTCTACAATATGTTAAAGTAGGGTTGCCTGTTTTTTTCCTGGCAAGGCATAGGGCTGCCAGGCTTTAAATGGTCGGCCAAAACCACAAATTTGCACTCATCTGTTTAATGAAAAAATTATATACCATTCGAAAGATTAGAGCCTCTACAATATGTTAAAGTAGGGTTGTCTATTTTTTTCCTGGCAAGACATAGGGTTGCCAGGCTTTAAAAGGTAGGCCAATACCACAAATTTGCACTATGTGTTTTAAAAAAAAATGTGTTTAATGAAAAAATTATATACCAATCGAAAGTTTAAAGCCTCTACAACATGTTTACGCAGAGTTGCCTATTTTTTTCCTGGCAAGGCATAGAGTTGCCAGGCTTTAAAAGGTCAGTCAATACCACAAATTTGCACTCATCCGTTTAATAAATAAATTTTGTGTTAAAATAAAAATAATTTCATTGCGAACACGGTGATACAGGGTTGCTTGTGAAAAACCTGTTTTAAGCCAGGGTTGCCGAGCTTTAAGAAATGAAATATTGGTACAAATGAAAAAGTGCGACAGAGAGATCCGACCGAACTATTTAGTTAGGATGTTTACTTGTCTTGAAAATTTTATTTGATATATCATCAGGAGCATTCCACGGTTGGTACGGGACAAATCATACGCATTTTTTGAGTTTAAACCTTAAATCAAAGACAAACCAGAATGCTATCAAAAAAAGCATCTAGTACATTTATTTTGTGTGACGTAGACCTATTAAAACCAATTATTTGTTCTTCATAATATTTATACATAGGGAGTAATTAATAAGAAAAGAAGTTCGTTTGTACGGGACAGCCCAAATCTACCATACTTTCCATTTTTTGACTTTGTAGCAAGTTTTTAGCTAAATTAATAAGCTTCAAAAATTAGCAAAAATATTTTTGTATAGACTATAGTAAATCATGGTATAGTAAAACAATAAAAGTTTGAAAAAACATATATTTAAATGAGAGTTATTAAATAAAAATTACATTTTCGTTTGTACGGGACTCGTACGAAATACATGTATATTTAATTAGTTTTAAATCATTTTTTAAAATTTTAAAAATTTTTATAAAGACAAAAGTAATGTCATTACATGATTTGGCTGGTATTCTGTCAGTAATCAATTAAATTGGGTTCTCTTTACATAAAAAGTTCACTTGATGGTGTGTAATTGATGCTATATAGATAAAAAAGTGATATGGGTCAAATAGCCGATTATTATGACCGACTTTCATATTTTTGGATGAATTTTTTCAAACAAAACACCAACCTAGGCTGAAAGTTCATTCAATTCTATGAATATTTCCCCAAGGAACCATACCTCTACGTTCAACTTTAGTTCGGCGCATTTTCGATTGAAAATTTTACCTTGCGTTTAATATTTATTTTTATGCTTAATTTTCAAAATTCCTATAGAGACAAAAGTAATATCATAATATGTTTTGGCTGGTATTCTGTCAGTAATCTATAAAATTGGGTTCTGTTTTTACGAAAAGTTTACTTGATACGTGGAATTGATTATATTTATTCCAAAAAATTATATCGGCCAACTACCCGATTTCAAAATAAACAAGTCATATTTTAACATGGATTTTTTTAATCGAAACACCAACCCAAGTGTTTTTGGATGCTAGGATACCGAATCTGACACTCATTTTTTTCCAGGGCAACATCTAGTGGCAGTTTTAGGAAATAAATTAGCCGCTTTTTTTAATTTTACAGAACAATATACCAAAAATCCATGTAAAAATATGAATCGTTTATAATAAATCGGTTATTTGACCGATATAATTTTTTGGAATAAATATAATCAATTCCACGCTATTAGTAAACTTTTCGTAAAAACAGAACCCAATTTTATTGATTACTGACAGAATACCAGCCAAAACATATTATGATATTACTTTTGTCTCTATAGGAATTTTGAAAATTTTGCATAAAAATAAATATTAAACGCAAGGTAAAATTTTCAATCGAAAATGCGCGGAACTAAAGTTGAGCGTAGAGGTATGGTTCCTTGGGCAAATATTCATAGAATTGAATGAACTTTCAGCCTAGGTTGGTGTTTTGTTTGAAAAAATTCATCCAAAAATATGAATCGTTTATTTTGAAAGTCGGTCTAATAATCGGCTATTTGACCAATATCACTTTTTTAAATATATAGCATCAATTCCACACCATCAAGGGAACTTCTTATGTAAATAGAACCCAATTTAATTGATTACTGACAGAATACCAGCCAAATCATATAATGACAGTACTTTTGTCAAAAATGCGCCGAACTAAAGTTGAACGCAGAGGTATAGTTCCTTGGGCAAATATTTATAGAATTGAATGAACTTTCACATAGGGGGGTAGCCGAGGTCGATAAAATTTCGTCCATACAATTTGGCCCACCCTTATCTATATATATAAAAATGAAATGGTGTCCGTATGCAGCTTATGAACGCGGAAACTACAAGGCCGATTTACTTAATTTTTTTTTTAAATTGTTTTTTATGGTCTGTAGAAGGTTCTTAAGGGGGTGGGATGCCACTGAGGAGAACGGGGGTTGCACCCCCCATACGAAAAAAATACAAAAAATGCTATATCTCTACAGTTATACAAGTTATGATTATGAACTTATGCATAATGTACATATCTACCATTCACCATGCAAAACTTGGGGGATATTGGGTGTAGGAGATTGCATCCACTTTTCAAAAATACATTTCTTCACATATCGCAGATATCGTTATAAAACTTAGTACATACATGAATATTCTATCTACCATTTACTTTGAAAATCTTGGGCGGGGGGGTGAGAAAGGGGAGTTGCACCCTTCATACAAAAAATATATAAAATGCTATATCTCTGTACCTATGAGAGCTATGATTACAAAAGTTGATACATGGATCTTTAAAAACTTTGGTGATTGGAAGAGAGGGACGATGGAGATGGATGGGACTTCGTACGTATAGGCATCGGGAATGGGCGAACGAAGTCGCAACGAGACCAGCTAGTATATATATATATATATGCAAATATATATATGTGTATGTGGTAATAGCGGAAACACATGGCACCAATTTCCAAGTTAATATTTGTAGCGTCGATTGTTGTTCATTGCAAATTTGACTGTACAAGTTCGTATTAATGGAATATTCAAAAATGGCAGTCTTAAAAAAAGCAAAATTAAAATCATTTAAATATGTGAAAAATCATTTAATAATGAGAATATATAAATTGATATTGAGTATTGTAAATACATATTAGAGTTATTCACGATCTGGAGTAACAAGCTGAGTAACAGGGTAAAAGTGAACTCAGTTACTCTGAATAGTGAGCATACTCAATACTTTGCACTTATATTTGCTTTTTGTTTCTCAAAATAATTTTAGCTGCCAACAAAAAAAAAATTTTTTTAATTGAATATTTTGCTCTCATTCAAATTTTTATTTTTGATGAACGAAAATTGCCTCTCAATCATAAACAAGTTCAAATGTTTCTATAGAAATAGAAATAGTAAAAAAAAGGCAAAAGTGTAAGATTATTTTACACTAGAAAATAGCTTGACTAAAAGGGTAAAAGAGTAACAGAGTAACTTACGTATATTTTGTTGTTGTGGTTGTGCACTATTACCCTGTTACTCTGTTACTCAGGACGTTACTCTAGATCGTGAATACCTCTATTGAGAAAGTATAAATTGATAATGAGAAATGTAAATTCATATTGAGAAAATATAAATTGATAATGAGAAATAGTAAAATGATAACACTGTGCTACAGTGATCTGGAACTTTTGAAGCGACCTAGTAAACTTTGTTGGTCTCGATGAGTACATTACGAAAATGCCTTTCAAAATTGTCTAACACCCCCAAATTTTCAAGTTATTGTTTAAAAACCGTTTTTCGTGTACTCCGCGCACTTCAACATTTGTAACTCCGTCAATTTTCAACTGATTTTCGATTGCATTACTGTTTTGGAAAGAAGAAACATTCAGCTTTCAAAATATGTATACTTATCTATACTTTTTTTTAAATAAATGAGTCCTTTTTCAAAAGTTATCTAAGATTTTCTCCCTTTTTTCACATTTGTTACAGTTTGACGTCTTTTTTTTGTAACACATCCTGAAAAACAATAACTTTTCAATATTTATTATCAAAGTCAATTCTATCCCGAGTATAAAATGCTATGGATTGTCAAAATCGGTCGAAAAATGTGCAAGTTACAACGCTTTTTGTAAACAAGAAAATTTTACTCTCATCCTGATATGGATGTCGTGCCATGTCAGGATTATGTATATGAGTTCAGTTTATCATTTTCAACGTATCGATTATGTTCATTGTTCTTTTAATGTTTTTCTTCCTGCTAATGTATAAAATACCTTTAGATAAAAACTTCAACCGTGATTAATAGCTTTCGTTCGTCTTTATTGGGGGATCTAGATAAATTCTATAGGAAACATGATAAGACGAAACGTAGGCTGGTGCAGTTGGGGTACAGTGTCAGTAGTCAGTGGTTCAGTTTTAGTCACTGGTGTAAAGCTCTATCGTTTATATATTTTGTTTTACAATGTGTGATAATCGGAACAAGTTTTGTTACATCTGTGGGTTGTTTGTTGATAAGCAACATCGTGTAAAACTAGAGACGAATAAAGCTCTTAAAGAAGCTTTTAACCATTTCTTTGATCGCGAGTATGATAAAAGTGTGTGGTATGAACCGGAGTATGTCTGTCTCACATGCTCCAGCGCACTAAAAAAATTGAAAACTGGAAAGTGTAACAAGCAGTCTTTTTCATTTTCAACCCCGATGCAAAAATCAAAGAAGGTAAAAGAGAATTTTGTTCCGTATAATATATGTAATTTACAGCAATTAGCACAGTAGAGACCATTGATCAAACTTTTCCATTAGATTCCCTACTTCATATTTCTTTAACTTTACAGGTGTTTTTGTTGGTCCGCAAATTCGGAAAATTTTTTCCGACAATGAATTTTTTAAAAAATTGAACAAAGTAGAGCAAAAGGCATGGAACAGCTTCATTTCTTTGTGTGAAAACTTTCTGGGTAACAACAGGAGCGATAACTATGCTGAAGTGGTGAATGAGTTTTTGAAGGCTTATGGGGAAATGGGATGCAGAATGTCAATTAAAATCCATTTTTTGCATTCTTCCCCGAAAATCTTGGAAAGCTCAGTGATGAACAAGGAGAAAGGTTTCACCAGGAAATATCCGCAATAGAGACGCGTTTTGCTGGCAAGAGTAAGATTAGAATGCTGGCCAACTACTGCTGGTCTCTTAAACGGGAAACTAGCGATGCTGTATATAAACGTAGAAGATCAAGCAAACATTTTTAACTAATAATAAAAGTCGAAGTGTAATAATATGTAATAAGTTCAACAAATAATTAATATTGTAACGAAATATATTCTTTCAAGTTATAACTCCTTTTTTTATTTTATACATACATTGTTAAAGTTGTTTAATAATTCCCCAACAAGTATTTTCAATAAATAATAACGATAAATTATTTACAAAAAAGATGATAGAAACTCACTCTAAAACACTCATCACGAATGATAGGATGGTAATGATATACTGAACTCATATACATAATCCTGACATGGCACGACATCCATATCAGGATGAGAGTAAAATTTTCTTGTTTACAAAAAGCGTTGTAACTTGCACATTTTTCGACCGATTTTGACAATCCATAGCATTTTATACTCGGGATAGAATTGACTTTGATAATAAATATTGAAAAGTTATTGTTTTTCAGGATGTGTTACAAAAAAAAGACGTCAAACTGTAACAAATGTGAAAAAAGGGAGAAAATCTTAGATAACTTTTGAAAAAGGACTCATTTATTTAAAAAAAAGTATAGATAAGTATACATATTTTGAAAGCTGGATGTTTCTACTTTCCGAAACAGTAATGCAATCGAAAATCAGTTGAAAATTGACGGAGTTACAAATGTTGAAGTGCGCGGAGTACACGAAAAACGGTTTTTAAACAATAACTTGAAAATTTGGGGGTGTTAGACAATTTTGAAAGGCATTTTCGTAATGTACTCATCGAGACCAACAAAGTATACTAGGTCGCTTCAAAAGTTCCCTTAATTTTTTTTTTTTTTGTAGCACAGTGTAATGGGAACCGTAAATTGATAATGAGAAGTGGAAATTCTTATTGAGAAAATAAAAATTAATAATGAGAAAATATAAATTCATAATGAGAATGAGAATATAAAAATTCAAAATTAAAAGCTGTTATTTTGTGAAATAGATGCAAAATTATTTTAATTAAGAGCATTAAAGTTCAAAATATCTACTCTCCAGCACTGTTGTTAAATGCAACCGCATCCGCAAAAAACGTGGTTCAGTGTTGTACAGCTCTCCATTATTGCAGCCGTTGCTCGCACACACCGGGGCATTATCAGTGAATGATATGACATTCATCTGAATTTTAGCACAAATGTTGTCAGTAGAAATGAGCATAGGCGAATAAGGACCCAGACACAAATTTGTTGCTTCTTTTGCCGAATGCTTCTGCTACGCCTGTGTTCTAATGATTTGGGGCGTTATCGCATTCTACGAAATATTCTCATTTCGTTTTTACATATTCTCATTATGAATTTATATCTTCCCATTATAAATTTTTATTTTCTCAATAAGAATTTCCACTTCTCATTATCAATTTACAGGTTCACATTATCATTTTATTATTTCTCATTATCATTTTCTCAATATGAACTTACAATTCTCAATATCAATTTATATATTCTCATTATAATTTTACACATTCTCATTATGATTTTATACTTTCTCATTATGATTTTACACTTTCTTATTTTGAGCTTGAAAAGGTGTAGTAAGGGTATTACCTTTGTTCTGGCCCAACATTAAATACCCTACGCTACAGTAAGTCGAAAATTTTGCTTATATTGGAGGTGCTACGCATTCTCGTATGATTTCGTCTAGTTTTTCTGAGAGCTTGCACTTATAGTTCATAATGTCTGTATGAAATTTAGTTCGATTACACAGTGCTACAGTGATTTTATACTTTGCATCAGACATATTAGATATCGTAGGTCTGGCCGAAAGTTAGAAATTGCAAAAAAAAATTTTCGTTTTTTACTGTTTAACGTAATTTTTAAGCAATAAGGCATAAAAATTTTAGTTTATTCATAAAATTTCAATAAAATCAATTATCATTCATTAAAATTGGTTGAAAATTGTATGGTAGATATGACGATTTTTTATACATTTCACTTTATTTGAAACTAGCCTTCCCTGCCCGCTTCGCTAAGCATGTTTGTTTTGTTTTTTCATTCCCAATAGCTTAGAACAGTTTTTTTGCGCCCCTTTTGCGAGCTAACCATTTAACCGATTTTCGATATATTCTGCACGTTCTGCACCGATATTTTGGATGTTTATCGATATTTTGGAGCTTTGCCGATATTTTAGATGTTTTTGTATACTGTTGGTCTTTTATCGATATTTTTGATGTTTCTCGATACTTTTGGACTTTTACCGATATTTTGGATGTTTTTTAATACTTTTGAAGTTTTACTGATATTTTGGATGTTTTTCGATAATTTTGGACTTCTATCGATGTTTTGGATTTTTCTCGATACTTTTGTACTTTTATCGATATTTTGGATGATTTTCGATACTTTTTGACTTCTACCGATATTTTGGATGTTTTTCGATACTTAGGGACTTTTATCGATATTTTTGAAGTTTCTCGATACTTTTGGACTTTTACCGATGTATTTGATGTTTTTTAATACTTTTGAAGTTTTACCGATATTTTCGATGTTTTTCGATATTTTTGGACATCTATCGATATTTTTGATGTTTCTCGATACTTTGGGACTTTTACCGATAATTCGGATGTTTTTCGATACTTTTGGACATTTACCAATATTTTGGATGTTTTTCGATGCTTTTGAACTTTTATCGATGCATTGGATGTTTTTCGATACTTTTGGACTTTTATTGATATTATGGATATTTCTCAATACTTTTGGACTTTTATCGATGTTTTTTGATACTTTTGTACTTTTACCGATATTTTGAATGATTTTGGATGTTTTTCGATACTTTTGGACTTTTACCGATATTTTGGATGTTTTTCGATACTTTTGGACTTTTACCGATATTTTGGATGTTTTTCGATACTTTTGAACTTTTATCGATATTTTGCATGTTTCTCGATAATTTTCGACTTTTAACGATATTCTGGATGATTTTCGATACCTTTTGAATTTAACCGATATTTTGAATGTTTCTCGATGCTTTTGGACTTTTACCGATATTTTGGATGTTTTTCGATACTTTTGGACTTACCGATATTTTAGATGTTTCTCGATATTTTTGTACTTTTACCGATATTTTGGATGATTTTGGATGTTTTTCGATACTTTTGTACTTTTACCGATATTTTGGATGTTTTTCCATACTTTTGGACTTTTACCGATGTATTGAATGTTTTTCGATACTTATGAACTTTTATCGATATTTTGCATGTTTCTCGATAATTTTCGACTTTTAACGATATTCTGGATGATTTTCGATACCTTTTGACTTTTACCGATATTTTGGATGTTTTTCGGTACTTTGAGACTTTTACCGATATTTTGGATAATTCTCGATACTTTTGGACTTTTACCGGTATTTTGGATGATTTTCGATACTTTAGGACTTTTAACGATAGTTTGCATGTTTCTCGATACTTTTGGACTTTTACCGATATTTTGGACGTTTTTCGATACTTTGAGACTTTTACCAATATTTTGGATAATTCCAGATACTTTTGGGCTTTTATCGATATTTTGGATGTTTTTCGTGACTTTTGGACTTTTACTGATATTTTGGATGTTTTTCGATACTTTAGGAATTTTAACAATATTTTGGATGTTTTTCGATCCTTTTGGACTCTTAGCGATATTTTGGATGTTTCTCGATACTTTGGGACTTTTACCGATATTTTGGATGTTTTTCGATACTTTGGGACTTTTACCTATATTTTAGATGTTTCTCGACACTTTTGAACTCCTATCGATATTTTGGATGTTTCTCGATACTTTTGGACTTTTACCGATATTTTTGATGTTATTCGTGGAATTCAATTGATATTTTGTACACTTTTTGACTTTTACCGATATTTTGGACGTTTTTCAATACTTTTGGACTTTCATCGTTTTCTTCGAATTGTTTAATATTTTCGATACTTATGGACTGTAGTTCTGCAATGGCGTGGGCACACTCTCGCCCTTGCCTATTTCTATGTAATGGTTTTTGGTTTTCTTTAGATAAGGGCCATTTTTGCAGCAAGATGCGGTTTGATAATACTCTGTCACGGCTGAAATTTAACACCGGTCCTTATGCCTTAATATGCTAAGCCTTGAGAAAGCTTAAGAAAAATTTATTGCGAGTGGTGTCATGCGCCTTAAGAGAAAATAGGTTATATCGGTTTATTTGGAATGGAGATAAGCGGATTTTTGAGACAGAATATTAATCTTTTTTTTTTAGTAGAAGGTGCCTCGCTCCCAAAATGAAATACGCTAGCTACCACGGCTAAGCCACTACACCAATTTTTATTTCATTCGCTTTTGTGATACACTAAGCCTCCTGCATCCAAAAAAGGTTACTACGAGTGTTGAATTCTGTCAATACTTAATGTTCTGGCTTTCTTTTATACAAAACAGTACTCGAAAAAATTGTATCTATTTACGCCACTGCTTAAAATATGCAATTCATTTAGGTGGAGTATTTTTATTTGCGTTCCCATATGGGTGATTCTAAGATAACTGTGCTTTTTAGTGTTATAAAATTGGCAAATAACTTTTTTGGATTTTTGCAAGTTTCTTCATGTTATCTTGTATAAAAACACTCTTAAAACTCACCTTTTAAGTAGATCAACTACAAGTGTGGATTTACAGTTTTGAGGTCGAAATTAAGAAATTTTGCTGAAACGTTTGTGACATTTTAGCCACAGTACGGACAAATGATGGTCTTGAGGGATATATATGTATATATCAGCATCCTGAGTTATCCTTGCCCAAAAGTGAAAAATCACTGTTTTGACATCTACGTGTACTTAACAAAAACAACAACAATTAAAATAAATCCTTGTCAACGGATTCGGACAGCCAAATTTATTATCAACAAGACATAATTTACCTTTTTTAAATAAGATTCCCAGTTTCCGAGTTGAAAGCCTTTAAAATAACACACAAAGGATTTTTCTGGACCGAAAAATTAACACAAATGTTAAGTTTTATTACTTTTAACAATAATATATTTTATCACAAAAATTTCGAGCCCTTGCAGACTAAATTCGGATAAAAAAATAAAGCTCTATATTAGATTAAGTGAATGAACTGATTAAATTTTGGTTCCGTTAATTTACAAAGCAGTAATTTAGTAGGCTTATTTACTAAATCTAGAATAGAGCTGTCATTTTTCATGCGATTAAGGTCTGCAAGGTCTCGGGATTTTTTTAATGAAATATGTTATTGATAAAAATAACAAAACTTGAACTTTTGTAATGTTTCCTGCTCAAAAAATCCTTCGTATGTTATCGAAAGATATCCTTACTTTAAACGCTTATAACTCGGAAAGTAAGGATCCAATTGTAAAATGGTTAAAGTATGGCTTGTTGATAAAAAATATGACTATTTAAATCCGTTTACAAAAAATAATTTTACTAGATGTTGTTTTTGTTTTAAAGCTTTGAGTAGATGTCAAAACAGTGATTTTTCCACTTTTGAGCAAGGATAACTCAGGATTTTGATGTTGTAGACAAATTATTGCATTAAAAACATTATTAATAGCCTTTAACTACACATCTATATACTGTTTTTTGCAAGGTGATAAAAGTGCCAGGTTTGTGACATTTGTGAAGCACGCTTTTGAGTTACAAATTATTACGAACGGTTTTAGGGTTATGCATGCAATTCCTACAAAAAAATTGTTTCATTCATAAAATAAATAGGGGGAGGTTGAATAAAAATTTTAGAAAAGGTCAGGGGTGTCTCAACTCCTATGAAGAGTTGTAGATACCTCTTTTCCAAAATTTTTATTCGACCCCTCCCTATCGAATTCTGCAGCATTTTTTTTTTTTGAAAAACGGGACCAAAACTGCGAAGGGTCGGGGAAACCCCTGAAAATTACAAAAATTTCTCAACCTCTTCCTATCGATTGGAGCTATACAATTTTTTAAAAACGGAACCAAAACTGCTAAAAGTTGTCGGTGTCTTTCCTCATCTGTAAAATCAATACAATGTTTTTGAAAGAGAATGTCAAAACCTATTTGAGAGATCGGAGACACCCTTGATATGCCACAAAATCTTTTTTCGACCTTTCACTATCGATTGGTGCAGTAAATTTGCTTAGAAAAATGGGTTCAAAACCCCTGAGAAGGGTCAGATACATTTCTGATAATTTCCTAAATTTTTCTTCAACAATTCCCTTTCGATTCGTGCAGTTAATTTTTTCATAAAACTTGACCTAAATCTTATCTAAGGGTTCGGGAGCGACCCTAATAGTTTTCAAATCTTATTTTCGACCTATTTCATCATAGTCACTTTTGTTCTAAGCGTGTTGTAAGGTAAATTTTTGTTTTCAGCCTGCCTGTCGAATCTTTTGAAACAGAAATTTATTGCAAACAAGCATATCTTCGCTCAAATTTGAGATAGGATAATTTATGTAGGAGAGATTGGAGAGTTTTGCAACAGAGGGAGTTGTGCAACACTTCGATGAATGTCAAATGACAATAGTTGTCATGTGTCCAACTACTGTAAATTGTTTGTCTTGGTACGATCTAACTTTTGCACTAGCACTCGCCGCGTCAACACCTACATAATCTTCGTGTCGCTCTTCATTGTGTATTAAAAAATTTGTCGGAAAATTTCATTGTCCTCTCACGGTGAGCTTGAAAAGGGGGAAAGTGGAGCTAAAATGGATCCAAAATCGGCTAATGCAGAAAGTTTCTATATTGTTTCTAGATTAAAAAATGTTAAAATTAAAATCCTAGCTGCTCGTCTTCGCTAGTTATACATTTTTGTGTTCATGGTATGCACTTGCATGAAAACCATATACAATTAAAACTAGTAAGGGTGTAAATTTTGGCCTGGCCAAAAAATAAATACCCTACACTGCAGTATTTTGAAAATTTTGCTTATATGGGAGGTGCCACGCCCTCTTGTCCGAGTACACCCAGTTCTTGTTCAGAGCTTGCATTTATATTTTTTAGTGTCAGAGTGAAATTTAGTTGGATTATCTCAAAAAACTCTTTCAGTATAGCATTTTGAATCTTTTGCTTATATGGGAGGTGCCACGCCCCCTTGTTTTATTTCACCCAATTTTCGCTGAGAGCTTTCATTAATAATTTTTAGTGTCTGAGTCAAATTATGTTCGAATATCTCAAAAAACGCTTTCAGTATAGCGTTTTTAAGCTTTTGCTTGTATGGGAGGTACCACGCCCTCTTGTCCGAGTACACCCAGTTTTTGTTCAGAGCTTGCATTTATATTTTTTAGTGTCAGAGTGAAATTTAGTTGGATTATCTCAAAAAACTTTTTCAGTATAGCATTTTGAAACTTTTGCTTATATGGGAGGTGCCACGCCCCCCTGTACGCTTTCAACCAATTTTTGCTGAGAGCTTTCATTTATAATTTTTAGAGTCTGAGTCAAATTCGGTTCGAATATCTCAAAAAACGCTTCCAGTATAGCGTTTTGAAGCTTTTGCTTATATGGGAGGTGCCACGCTCTCTTGTCCGAATTCGCTCAGTTTTTTATCAGAGCTTGCGCTTACAATTCGTAGTATTTATTTGTATTGTGGTTGCATTGTCGTGAAAAATACTCCTAAAATTGCATTTTGAATATATTTTTTGTATGGGCGGTAGGCGTGTCCGTCGACCGATTTCGCTCATTTTCAATCCCCCGAGCTAACTTTGACGACGGAGGCAATGTACCAAATTTCATTGAATTATCTTGCTCAGTTTTCCCAAAAAGTGTATTTCAACACACAGCCAGCCACCCAGCCAGCCTGCCAGCCAGACAGACGGACATGGCTATATCGACTCAGGAAGTGACGCTGATCAAGAATATATATACTTTTCTATACCTGCCACGCCTCCTTCTCTGCGTTACAAACGGAAGGACAAATTGAATATACCCTGGGTGTAGGGTATAAAAATGAAGAAAAAAAAAAAACAGAACAAACAAATATAAAAATAATTACATTTAATGTATTTTGCAATGCTGAATTCGAATCCGGCCTTTAAAGTGCTGTATCTTATACGGTTTTTGAGATATCTTAGACTAAACAAGGAAAAAAGACCGTTTTTGCTATATTTTGAATAGCTTGAATATGGAACATTTATACGTAAAATCCGATACAATTACTTAAGGATCTAATCTTTTTCTTTAAAGCCTAATTTAAATTATGTTGATATCTTTATTTTTCTCGGAGATATCCTAACCTAAAAAGTTAAAAAAGTGCAAAAAACATGTTTTTTCATTATTTCAGGCTATTGATATAATTTAAATGAAGTTTTAAAGAAAAAGATTAGAACTTTAAGAAACTGTATCGGATTTTACGTATAAATATTCTATATTCTAGTTATATAGATTAAAGATAAAGCAAAAACGGTATTTTTTCCTTGTTTAGGCTAAGATATCTCAAAAACCGTATGAGATACAGCAATTTTAAGGTCAGATTCGGATTAAGCATTACAAAATACATTAAATGTTTTTATTTTTATATTTATATTTTATTTATATGTTTGTTCTGTTTTTTTTTTTTTCTTCATTTTCTTAATTTTATATGGTTTTCATGCAAGTGCATACCATGAACACAAAAATGTGCATAAATAGCGAAAACGAGCAGCTAGGATTTTAATTTTAACATTCTTTTAATCTAGAAACAATATAGTGTAGTGTACTCATAAAGTCACTATTGCCACAAACGACACTTCTCTAAAACTCAGACTAAAGTAAACAAATTAAATTCAGAAATACTAAAATCACTTTGGAGTAAACAAAATTCCACAGTACTCAAATTCGAGCACAACAACAATAACATCAACTGCATTTGAATGCACTGCCTATGCGTAAGCATAGCAACTACACAGATCGTATTGCTTCAGTGCCAGACACATTTAAAGTCATGGTCAATATTTTCAATGCACTTGTTGTTATTGGGGAATTAGATTTCAGTTTGGGAAACTAAATTGTGTTGATTGACCAAAACAAAACTGATTGGCGATCAAGGGAAAATCCAAAGAGAGAAGGGTGGAGTTAAAGAAAATAGTGGGAAATAATTTCAAGTAAAATAATGTTTTTTTTTATTGTATATATACTCGTACATCATTTTAAATAAAATAATCTTAAGTCTAAACACAAGAGTGGCGCATAGCCAGAGTTTTAAATTTCGATTCAAATGAAAAGTGCGGCGTAAAGCCAGAACAAACTGCTGCGTCTAGCAGACATAAATATAAGACAACCTTTTTTTATTTATCTTCTTTACTCGCATCCCACGCTAAACGCGTAACTTTACAATAGAAACTTTCTGCATTAGGCGATTTTGAATCCATTTTAGCTCCACTTTCCAACTTTTCAAGCTCACTGTGCTCTTGTGTTTGCGGTGTTTTCAGGCAATTGTTGAAGCTGATGTTAAAGGTAATGATGTATTAACATTTGATGTATAGAGTTTCGGAGTGGGGAGTTTCGCAACAAAACGCCACATTGACAGTTTTCAACCCGAATTTGCATTATTTGTGAATAATTCGTATGTTTCATGCAATTTGGTGGATTTCCTTCTCAGAATTAAGTATTTTTCTTGATTTTATTCGTGACTTTTCGTGATTTTTGTAGATAGTCACCATGCCACGTCGTACGTATCGTGCGACCAGCGAGTGATATCAATGCCTTAGTGGTTGCAATCATAGAGTTAATTTAATAAAGAATATTCGTCAAAATATGTAATTTTCTTTAATTTAAAGCTGTGTTGCACAACTCCCCAAAAACGCTTCTTTTGCGCTAACAAGCATAACTTTTAGATTTTTTCAAATTTCAACCAAACCCTTTAGCCAGAAGTTGTGTTTTGAAGCATACTAGAGATTCTATATACTGAGATGCTAAAAAAAATATTAATTTCATAGTTTTTTTTCCCCTGAAACCAAACCTGTCGCACAACTCCCCATTCTCCCCTACATTTAAATTTTTTTGAAAAAAACCAAAAATTTTTTACAAAAAAAAAAACAATGCTATTATAAAAAAAGCCCTAGTTAAAACATTATTCAGAAAAAAATTTTTTTGAATTATTTTCAATATTAAGCTAGAATCAGTTTTTTGCTCTCCTGAAAAGTAGCAAAATGAGAAAGGATAGTGTAGTGTATCCACTCATGTATACAATACCTACAACCCAAATTATCATAAGTGCAATTGGGGGACAAACATTTCATACGATATAATGCACTTAATCGCACTTTACATCACTCAAAATAACAAATCATGATATAAAATCTTTTTTAAGTTAAGTCACACCCTTATGGTGTAATATGCAAAATAGAGTGAGTAAGAACAAGATAAGTAAATGAAATAACTTTTAGGTATAAAATTAAGAAATTGTATATAAGCTAAAAGAAGTTACTGAATAAATCACTCTTTGACTAAACATAAATAAATCACTCTTTGACTAAACATCAAATGGGGGTCATTTAATTATCTTAACCCTGCTTTTTCCAAAGGTACAGCAAGGTAAGTCATTACGGCAGTTTACTGCTCGACCTAACAGCTGGTCTTTAGGCAGGCTTATGAAAAGCTTTTTTCCTTACAATAGTTTACAATTGACACGACTATATAAAGTGCAATAAATGAAGCGCACTACAAAATTATGAAAAAAATGACCTTATTATACCCTACACCCAGGGTATATTCACTTTGTCCTTCCGTTTGTAACGCAGGGAAGGAGGCGTGGCAGATATAGAAAAGTATATATATTCTTGATCAGCGTCACCTCCTGAGTCGATATAGCCATGTCCGTCTGTCCGTCTGTCCGTCTGTCCGTCTGTCCGTCTGTCCGTCTGTCTGGCTGGCTGGATGGCTGGATGGCTGGCTGGGTGTGTGTGGAAAAACATTTTTTGGGAAAACTGAGCAACGTTCAATGAAATTTGGTGCACAGCCTCCGTCGTAAAAGTTAGCTCGGGGGATTGAAAATGAGCGAAATCGGTCAACGGACACGCCTACCGCCCATGCAAAAAATATATTCAAAATGCAATAATAACAGCACTATTCGCAATAACAGAAGCAAAATACACATAAGTACTAGGGAAAGTAAACATAAGTTCTGAGCAAAAACTAGGCGAATACTGACTAGAGGGCGTGGCACCTCCCATATAAGCAAATGTTTCAAAATTATATAATGAAAGTGTTTTTTGAGATAATCAAACCAAATTTCACTCAAACACGAAGAATATTAATTGTAAGCTCTGAGCTTAAAGTAGGCAAAGTAGGATTAGAGGGCGTGGCACCTCCCATATAAGCGAAAGTTTCAAAATGCTATACTGAAAGATTTTTTAAAGAAAACCTGACCGAATTTTACTCAAACACTCAGAACAGTAAATGCAAGCTCTACGCAAAATCAAGGTAAGCTCGTAGGTGAGGGCGTGGCACTTCCCATATAAGCAATTTGTTCTTATACTCTCCTAATAATATACTTTAAATGCAGTGTAGGGTATTTAGTTTTTGGCCAGGCCAAAGATACCACCCTTACTAGTTTTTTTGCTCTTTTTAATGTTATTTTGGGAACTATTTTTCACTGTGTCACTGTGAAAATCAAAAAGTTGGCAAGCCTGCACGTCACCAATAAAAATGTATGTATTTATCATTTGAAAGTTAATTTCATTTCAAACCATCCCAAATATTCCCAATAGCTTAGCTGGCCGAAGAAGTTTTCCCTCTAGTATATTTAGATATGTTTTGACTATAAAGCCTACGGTAACCTTTGAGCATTCCAAAAAACTCTCAATTAAAGTTTATTGATAGTTCGCCATAGATGTTTTCCCTCTAGTATGCTTAAATATTTTTTTTTTTTTTTGACTATGAAGCCTTCGGGTGACCTTCGGCAAACTTGGGGTGACCCAGGAAACTATCAGTTAAAACTTGTTGAAAGTCAGCTACAAATATTTTCCCTCTAATGTACCTACATATTCTTCCCTTTGACTATGAAGCCTTCGAGTACTCATCGGAAACTTTCGTTCATAGCATAAAAACCAGTGTTCCCTTTTTAGCTATTTCATAGCTTGATTTTTTTTTTTCTTGTTTAGGTACAGAAATCACGTTTTAGTTTTCAGCTATTTTAAAATCCGATTTAGCTTTTTTAGCTATAAAAATTTTTGTTTCCATATAAATATTAATTTTTTTGAAATTCATTGCGTGTTTTATGACTATTTTTCACCAATATATTAAATTTATATGAACCAAGTTCTATGCAAATTCATATCACAAGTCACCTTTATTCTATCGATTTCAATATTATCGAAAATTATTGCACATCAAAGCGCGCTTCTCATTTTGATATCACAGGCCCACAAAAAAAAAAAGTACCTTGCGCGAAAGATCAGATCACCTGAACTTTATGTTTTCGGGGTCGCTGAATCCGAATATGGTGCCAGAATAGCGAAGTTGTTTCGCGTTTTTTCAGAAATCAACAATGATGCTGAGAAATTTGAGATTTTTTCAGCATTATTTCTGATTTGTTTTCGGGGTCGCTGAATCCGAATATGGTGCTAGAATAGCGAAGTTGGTTCGCGTTTTTTCAGAAATCAAGAATAATGCTGAAAATTAGAGATTTTTCCTGGTTTCCGAAAAAACGCGAACCAACTTCGCTAATCTGGCACCATATTCGGATTCAGCGACCCCGAAAACATAAAGTTCAAGTGGTCTGATCTTTCGCGCATGGTACTTTTTTTTTTATTTGGCCTGTGCACAGGACTACAAAAAAAAAAAATTCCCTGCGCGAACGATCAGACCACCTGAACTTTATGTTTTCGGGGTCGCTGAATCCGAATATGGTGCCAGAATAGCGAAGTTGTTTCGCGTTTTTTCAGAAATCAACAATGATGCTGAGAAATTTGAGATTTTTTCAGCATTATTTCTGATTTGTGAAAAAACTCGAACCAACTCCGCTATTCGGACTCAGCGACCCCGAAAACATAAAGTTCAGGTGGTCTGATCGTTCGTGCAGGGAATTTTTTTTTTTTTGTGGGCCTGTGTATTCTTTGTGGTGTGGGTTGCAGTTTGCAAAAACTAAAAGAACTAGTAAGGGTGTAACCTTTGGCCTGGCCAAACATTAAATACCCTACACTTCAGTATTTTTAAAATTTTTCTTATATGGAAGGTGCCACGCCCTCTTGTCAGAGTTCACATAGTTTTTGCTCAGAGCTTGCTTTTATAGTTCTTAGTGTCTGAGTGAAATTTGGTTCGATTATCTCATAAAACTTTTTCAGTATAGCGTTTTGAATCTTTTGCTTCTATGGGAGGTGCCACGTCCTCTTGTCCGAGTTCATCTAGTTTCAGCTCAGAGCGTGCATCTATAGTCTTAAGTATTTGAGTGAAATTTAGTTGGACTATCTGAAAAAAACTCTTTCAATATACGTGAAGCATTTTGATGCTTTTGCTTATTTGGGAGGTGCCACGCCCTCTTGTCCGAATTCGTCCAGTTTTTGCTCATGGCTTGCATTTATAGTTCTTAGGGTCTGAGTAAAATTTAGTTCGATTAGCTCAGTATAGCGTTTTGAAGCTTTTGCTTATATGGGAGGTGCCACGCTATCTTGTCCGATTCCTTCCAGTTATTTTTCAGAGCTTGCGCTTCAGAGATCTCCAATGAAGAGCTCGCGTTAACTTGCTCTTCGGTTGTTCGTTGTCTTTGCCGTGCTTTCATTCAGAATCGATAGGAGCGAGTAGTGTGCTGCAGTGTTGACGCTTGCTCAAAATAAAAGCAATGAGCTTCGGCAAACACGAAGGCGAAAGAAATAAAGACAGTGGAAAAGGCAACGAATATTGGAAAAAGCAATGAGTAGTCTGTTAGCGCTCATGTTTTGTACACACCTACTGTTAAATTTAAAATTTGCCGAGCATTGCGGATAAAGTTAAGTAAATGCAATGTAAAATAGGAATAATTCCTTTTTTTGTTTTTGTTGTTCATATTCCAATGTTGGGCACATTAGACTTCAGGATTAAAAAAAAAAACAATTTTTTTTAAATTCCAGAATAACCCTCAAAAATCTGAAAGAGGATGTCAAAAAAATGAGCTGAGAATTTTGTAAAATTGTTGGTAGTGCATTTAGAGGTCGCTCAATGCAGTTTTATGCAAAACCTCGGCTTGATGCAGTTTTTGTTTTATAACAATCGCAAAAAAGTTCGGAATGAGTTCTGAGATATGTCAAATATTTCGCCTTTGGTATAAAAAAATCATATCTGGAAACTTAAATCAACCAGATATTGTTTTTTTTTTTTTTTGGCTTAAATACTTACAAAAAATTTATTTTCGAAATTTCATCCTACTGTAAATCTCTAAATCTTCATTTTGGACAAAATATGTTGCTCCAAAGTAAACATGAAATTACGCAATAAACATTTTTTAACCATTATATCTTGTCCTTAAGAATCTTTTTGACCCCTTTTCGAAAAGTGGGTTATAATAGGTTAATATATTCTACAAATATATTCAACTTAAAATTTCGTGAGGGGTCACCGAAGACAAGAAATGCTTTAAACTTAATAATAATGCATAAAAAATTTAATAAAACGCAATGCAATGCAGTGGTGCTTTTTCCAATACTCGTTACTTTTTTCACTGCCTTTATTGCTTTTAGGCTTCGTGTCAGCAAAACTCAGAACATTCGTTGCCTTTTTCACAGTCTTTATTGCTTTTCGCCTTCGTGTCGGCGAAGCACATTGCATTTTTTTGTCTACTGTCCTGCTTCCATTCGTTTCGTGCGTTTGCTATCTAATGATGATTCTCGGTTCGTTTTTTTTGCGAATGCCTCATAGAAGCGTTTGAATGGACATCGTGCACATCTCTGTTGCGCTTACAATTTGTTGTATTTATGAGTATTTCGGTTGCATTGCCGAGAAAAATACTCCTGAAATTGACTTTTGAATATATATTTGTATGGGCGGTGGACGATGCCATTGACCGATTACGCTCATTTTCAATCGCACGTGCGCGCACGCTCATTTTCAGCCAGCCAGACAGTCGGACATGGCAGTATCGACTCAAGAGGTGACGCTGATCAGAATATATATACTTTTCTATACCTGTCTTGCCTCCTTCTCTGCGTTACAAACGGAAGGACAAAGTGAATATACCCTGGGTGTAGGGTATAAAAATGTATAAGATTTGACTGCACTCTTAAATACTGGACGTTCCAATTGACGAAGCAACTTTAATAAAAAAAGCGCATGGTTACGAAACAATATACATATTCTATATATATTTTTGGTTTATTAGAAAATTGATTTTACATGTATTTTTATTCCAGTAGTGATAGGCTCCTATTCAAAATTTTTATGAAAATATCAAAAAAAGTCATTGCCGAGAGATTGAAAAAATGTTCATCGACCCGCGATAATTTTACCTCCCCAACATTTCTTTCGAACATGCTACCCGCTTATTCCACCCATTAAAGGGGCTCCCATGCTCAATTTAGATACTTATATCAATTTGTTGTACTTAAGAAATGAAGTACTTGTTTTAAAAATGTAAAATGTATCGAATAGTATTTTGTTTAATGTAGTTTACAAAATACTTTTCATTTTATTCTAAAATAAACTTTATGAACAAAAGGTTATGGGCCCAGGAGCTAACAAAAAAATTGTCATCAAAAAATAAACTTTATGAACAAAGGAACATACATAGCAAGATACGTAGATGATATCCTTATTTTTTCAAGCACAAGGAAAAAATGAAAGATTTCTTAAAGAAGAATTTCAAGATCAAGGATATGGGAAAAGCCAAGTTTATTCTAGGAATGAATATAACTAGAGATCGCGAAAAGGGTAAACTTTGGTTGGATCAGGAACGGTACATAACTGATATTTTAAAACGGTTCCAAATGGATGATTGCAAAAGCATTAGCACTCCTGTGGACGTCAATCAAAAATTGTCAAATCAGTTTTCTCCCACCAAAGATGAAGATATAGCTGAAATGAAAAATGTTCCTTATCAGGAAGCTGTTGGAAGTCTGTTGTACGCAGCACAGATAAGCAGACCTGACATTGCATTTGCAGTGGGGGCTTTGTCCAAATTCAACAAAAACCCTGGAAAAGTACATTGGACTGCAGTCAAACGTGTTTTTAGATACCTTAAAGGAACAGTCGGATACAAGCTGGAATTTACGCAAGATCAAAGTGGTGAAGTAATTGGATACACCGACGCAGATTGGGCTAACGACGTAGATAGTCGAAGATCCACTACTGGATATTGTTTTATATTCCAAGGTGGATGTATAGCTTGGGGCTCAAAGCGGCAAACAACGGTAGCATTATCAACAACAGAAGCGGAATATATGGCGTTATCTGCAGCATGTCAAGAGATCGTGTGGTTAAACCGTCATCATTTTCTACGAGACCTTGTCCAAGAAGAATTTGTTAACATACAACACATAAGTACTCAAGAAATGGTAGCAGACATCCTTACAAAAGCTGTACCGAATATGCAATTTACAAAATGTAGAAATAATTTGGGTTGCAAGCACTTCAGTTCTAGTGGGGGTGTGGTACTTAAGAAATTAAGTACTTGTTTTATAAAATGTATCGAATAGTATTTTGCTTAATGTAGTTTAAAAAATACTTTTCATTTTATTCTAAAATAAACTTTATGAACAAAACAATTTTTCACAGGAGCCTCTTTAAAGTTGCAAAAAGGGGATAGTTTGTTCATGAGAAATGTTGATGAGGTAAAATTAATAGGGGTCGGTGAACCTTCTTTCCCTCTCTCGGCAATGAATTTTTTGATATTTCCATCACTACTGGAATAAAAATATATGTAAAATAAATTTTCTAATATACTATAAATATAACCGGTCATTCAATAAGTCCGTAGGATGACACATAGATGGCGTTACTAGAATTTTTTCTATATAATTTTTATTTAGTACTAACGATACGTGTATAAATTTGACAGCAATCGGACTATTGATTCGTGAGTTATAGCTTTTTGTGTAAAGCAACTTTTGTTAGTGAAAAAAAAAAAATGGAAAAAAGTGAATTTCGAGTTTTGATAAAGCATTGCTTTTTGATGAAAAAAATACAGTGGAAACCAAACACTGGATTGATAAATATTATCCGAACTCTCTTCCATCGATACAAATGAATTGCTGAATTTAAACGTGGTCGTACCAGCACAAATGATGCAGAGCGCTGTGGACGCCCAAATTAGGCTGAAAACATAAAAAAAATCCACAAATTGGTTATGAACGATTGCAAATTGAAGATGCACGAGCTAGTTGACATTGTAAAGATATCAGATGGTACTTTTTTTTACCATTTTACACGAACAAAAGCTCAGTGCAAAGTGGGCGCCGCAAGAGCTCACAGTCGACCAAAAACAACAATGAATTGATGCTTCAGAGGAGTGTTTGGCGCTATTAAACCACAATTAAATCGAATTCTATCATCGATATGTGACAATGGATGAAACATGGTTTCACTATTACACACCAGAATCCAAAAGACAGTCAGCTGAGGCCTATTTTGACGAAAAAGAGAAATCGTACTATAAAAGTGGTGTCGAAAAGTTGGAAAATCGCTATACTCGTTGTATCGCCCTCGAAGACAACTATGTTGAATAATAAAATCGAGTGTGGTCAAAATTTTGTTTTTTTCTTACTTATCCTATGGACTTATTGAATGACCTGTTATATGTGGGTTCACTCTTTATTTTCTTCACTGTTTCAAAAGAGACACTTTTGTTTAATTAAAGTAGACAATTTTATTTATATTGTTTTAATTTTAACAGTTATTTAAGTTGAATTTAACAATTCTTCTTTTCCTCACATCCGTTCTTCACAAAAATTTACCCCAACTGCTCGTTCGTCCGTTTTTTAAATCCTAAGTTTCGTCATTTGTTCGTTCAGTTTTGTATTGTCAATGTTGTGTGCTTGTCATGTCAATTAGTGTTGTTCCCTATCTTTCAGTTAATGTTGCCGGCCACTTCTAATGCTGGAATTAGCCAAGAAGTAGCGTTTCGTTTGTAACGTCACGGTTGCTTGTCAATGTAGCATCGATTAGTGAAAACGGTAGGCAACGTTCGAAATATCACCTTACAACTTAAAAATTCCTTGAAAAATTCCAGTTTTTGTAAACAAGCATCCATTAGCACACTTATTTTAATTAATTTGTTCAAAAAATTCCATTTATAACATCCAAATTTAATTTAAATCTAATTTCAGGTCTCAACGTTGCGTACCGCTACTTTACGATTTCACTAATCATTTACACGCTTCTGCCATTTGATAGATTTTGACAGAAGGCTAACTCCACCATAAGTTGTCTTTGTCCGTCTTGTCCAAATCCCACATTCGGCGATCCTGAGCTTTCATTCAGCTTGAATGAAGGGTTTCACTTCTTCATATACTCGGAAACGACTGTTGTACGACCAGGACCATCATAATCACCGATGCACACTGCGTTGGCTAATGGACAAAAATCAAAATTTTTTGTGACTCGAAACCTAATAATATTGGTATCAATCGACAGGTATTTGCATCAATAAAATAAAAACAAAATATTTAGGAGAAAGACTCAGTTTTGGCTACGCTGTAACACTTCAAAGTTGAGATATTTTTCAAAAAAAATCATGATTTATTCAATTCGTTTTGGGTTCTCTTAAACAAATAATTATCAAAAATTTGTCTTTTGATTAAACTAAGCGAAGTAAAGTTTTTTATTATAAATAACACCATTCGACACAAAAAAAAAACACATGAGAAAATCCAAAAAATTCTTAAAGTAGGCGTTAAAAAAAATACCCGTGTCTCGTGGTTTTTCTCCACCACGTCACATTTTTTTTAATCGATTTTTGAAGTTTTTTTTCCACTGTATATGAAAAAAACAAAAATACCGCATTCTTGTGTTAAATCGATGAATTTAACTATATGATCCTTACATTTGAGGTGTATCATGTGTTCAGCAAACTTATGCAGGATATTGCGGGGAATATTTTTTTAGAAACTTTTAACCCTGTTTGACTTCCACATGTGGGTAATTTTTGCCCTTTTCTTAAAAAGGTACAAAAATGACACCTAAAACAGGGGAATATTGAGTCAGTATGTACTACAGAAATATTTGCTATTCAATTTCACTACTAGTTGCTGAACACTAAAAAAGCAAAATGTTATCCCGAAAGCAAAAAATTCGTTGAAATCAGTAAGCAGTTCTAACAATAAATATTTTCCAAATTTCACCCCACTGCACAGTGCGAAATTTGAGAGGTTTAGCGGAACTTAATTCAATTTTTGAAATACATAAAACGCATAACATTATTTATTATTTCGGTAGCTTAATATCCCACCTCAAAAACCTCATAATCAGTTTTGTGAATAACCCTGCGAAACAACTGCAAAATGCACCTAAAACTTGCATTACTTATTCGTTCATACTTTTTGACTATAGAAAGCTTTTCGATTTGTTTTAGTTTATAGATTGGTACATAAAAACGGTAAGTCGGTAGGACGCGAAAATCTTTTCATTTATTTTTTAATAAAACTGTCACTTATTGGAATTCAAATAATTGCAGAATCTTTTCTTACTCGTGTGTGATTTGTTTGTGAAAATTGTGCTTTTTAAGAAATTTATAAGATTTACATTTTCAACTTCATTGGATACTTTAAAAGGTGTTACCACAAATTGCCATTTTGAAACGTATAAAATTTGAAAGGTAAGTTTATCCTCTACTGGAAACATAAAACATCTTTTGCGATATTTTGCGATCCTCTTTTAAACTAAACCTTTTCCAGAATGTCTTTAGAAATTTCATATAGCACCGAAATTTCATGAAAAACCGACATCGGACGCCATCGTTGGTTTTGTTTTAGAAAAAATAGGCTCACCAACACTAACATCTGACACTCTCCATAGTTTAAAGGTAACTATTCGCACGCTAGTTTATAATATACAAAAAAAGTAGGGGGAATCCTATCGAAATTTAGAAGCATTTTTGAATAAAAATGCAAGAAACAGCAAATACCCTGTGTCTTGCCCCCTTCATTTTTAATGGTGTTTTGATAAGAAAATGGTTATATCTATCAAGTTTCATAGCGATATCTGGTATGGGAGCGGAAATACAACGTTTTAAGCATTTTCATACATGGGGGGTATGATAACCCCTTGTCTGATCCCCCTTAATTTTTGCATAGTGTTTTGCCAATTAAATATATATCCAAGTATTAAGTTTCATACCTATAACTGCTATATGTGCTGAGATATGAATTAAGTTCCGCTAGACTCTGAAAATTTCGCACTGTGCACTGTAAAACTCTAAAACAACATTTTGGACAAAACTCGTACTCACAAGATCATAACGAAATCACACAAGGATCATTTTCTTAGAATACATTAACCCATTATATCCTGTTTTTATGGGACTTTGTGACCCCTTTTCCTAAAACAGAGCCACAATGGGCTAAAAAATTTTGCAAAAATATCCTACAAAAAATTTTATTAAGGGTTGCCAAAGACGAAAAATTCTTAAAACGTCAGGTATGTAATTAATATGCAATGTGAAAAGTCCTAATTGCCCGACTAGAAATTTGCTTGGGCATGCCTAAAAATACATTAGGCCCTAAATGGGAAGCAATGGGGTTAGCCTAAATTAGGAATGTCTATTACTTGCCTAGTTAAGTAGGCTTTGGGTTTGCCCAAATTAAGTTTGCCTAATAAACGCCTAATGCGGTGGTCATTAGAGCGCCCACAAGATATATGAAATGTGCAAAGTTGAGAATTTGTTTGCTCCCCGTCCATTTCCTGAAATTAGAGGTCAAAAAAATAAGATCTCAAAAAAAAATTTGGAATCGGTAGTGGAAAAAATCCAGCCGGTTTTCGATCAAAGGTCGAAAAATTGACTAAAAAAAGTGAAGTCGCTTTGACTGCCCGTTACTTCAAAACTGCTCATTTTTACATAATATTTTCAAGACAACTTTTGTAGAGCATGACTAGGTCAACATTATCTTCTTAAAAATTTTTGGTCCAAAATTAAATCTGTTGTTGTTTCGGTACAAAAACTTAAATTTTTTAAGAAAATTTTCATGACTTTTTTTCTATTAATTGGTTTTTTGTAATTTTGGCAGGGCGGAATATTTGTTCCGGAATTCTTATATTGCATGGAATTAAATATTTATTAATTCAACAAAAAAAAAAATTATTTAAAAATAATAAGTTTTAAGTTCTGGAGCCGGTCTAAATGTTGGAAAAAAATGAGTATTCTAATTTTTTTCTTTTAATCGCTACTTTATGGATGCAACAAAATGCATTGCTAGTTGTTATTAAATGTATCATTTAGAACTGCTTTTTGCCTTCAAAATGAGCTATGAAATGGGTTTGTGTGACTTTTTTTCAAAAAGTTATGATCATTTTAAAATGACATCATGAAAGTTAAAAATCATGTATTGATTTTCAGTAGCAATTGCCATATTACTATATCTTTTATAATGTTATTTTAAAATGGTCATAACTTTTTAAAGAAAAATCCTACAAGACCATTCTGTAACTCATTTTGAAGAAGAACTAGTAAGGGTGTAAATTTTGGCCTGGCCAAAAAATAAATACCCTACACTGCAGTATTTTGAAAAGTTTGCTTATATGGGAGGTGCCACGCCCTCTTGTCCGAGTACACCCAGTTTTTGTTCAGAGCTTGCATTTATAGTTTTTAGTGTCAGAGTGAAATTTAGTTGGATTATCTCAAAAAACTCTTTCAGTATAGCATTTTGAATCTTTTGCTTATATGGGAGGTGCCACGCACCCAATTTTTGCTGAGAGCTTTCATTTATAATTCTTAGTGTCTGAGTCAAATTTGGTTCGAATATCTCAAAAAACGCTTTCAGTATAGCGTTTTGAAGCTTTTGCTTATATGGGAGGTGCCACGCCCTCTTGTCCGAATTCGCTCAAATTTTTATCAGAGCTTGCGCTTACAATTCGTAGTACTTATATGTATTGTGGTTGCATTGTCGTGAAAAATACTCCTAAAATTGCATTTTGAATATAATTTTTGTATGGGCGGTAGGCGTGTCCGTTGACCGATTTTGCTCATTTTCAATCCCCCGAGCTAACTTTGACGACGGAGGCAGCGTACCAAATTTCATTGAATTATCTTGCTCAGTTTTCCCAAAAAGTGTATTTCAACACACAGCCAGCCAGCCACCCAGCCAGCCAGCCAGCCAGACAGACGGACATGGCTATATCGACTCAGGAGGTGACGCTGATCAAGAATATATATACTTTTCTATACCTGCCACGCCTCCTTCTCTGCGTTACAAACGGAAGGACAAAGTGAATGTACCCTGGGTGTAGGGTATAAAAACAGTATTAAATGACGCATTTAATAAAACAGACCAAAACGATTTTGTGCGTGTTCTACACAACCTCAAAAATTGTGTTTTTTGAACATTAGGGGTGAGATATCTCACAAACTATAAGTGATACAGCAATTTCGCGTCCAATTTCGAGTTCAGCATTAGCACCTACATCTGAAATGACTACTTTGGTTTTGGTTTGTAGTCGTTTTTTTTTTTAAATACCGTTTTTCGACCTCATTTTAAAGACCATGCCATGAACCGATTTTGAAAACTTTTTTTTCTTATTCAGTAAATGCTCAGGTGCAATTTCACATCTTTGTGCAGTTCTTGGCAACTTGATTAAAATTTTTCCTGAGCGGCGTGCACGAAATTCGAAATTTTCGATTATCTCTGCTGGAACAGCCCAAAAACGCACTAAAACGAAAATAAATGCAATTTTCGAATTCAGCGATCCCAAATTAGTTAAGGAAATATGATTACTAAAATGGTTTCTTACCAAATTAAAAATTAAGAAGAAAAAATAAAAAAATAAATTTTTTTCTTAACTTTGAAACGGGCTCCATTTCTTAAAAACTAATATTTTTAAATAATTTTTCTTTCAAATTAATAAACATTTAATTTCCTACAACATAAAAACTCTACAACAAATATTCCGCCCTTTGAAAATTACAAAAAACCAATTTATAGGAAAAAAATCATGATAATTTTCTTAAAAAATTTAAGTTTTTGTACCGAAACAACAACAAATTGAATTTTGGACCAAAACTTTTTAAGAAGATAATGTTGACCAAGTCATGCCCTTCAAAAGTTGTCCTGAAAATACTATGAAAAAATCTTCAGTTTTGAAGTAACGGGCAGTCAAAGCGACTTTCCTTTTTTTAGTAAATTTTTCGACCTTTGATCGAAAACCGGCTGGGTTTCTTCCACTACCGATTCTAAATTTTTTTTTGAGATCTTATTTTTTTTACCTCTAATTTCAGGAAATGGGCGGGGAGCAAGCAAAATCAGAATTTTGCACATATGGGCGCTCTAGTGGTCATAGTGCTAAACGAACAGTTGCCGAATTTCGTTTGCCTAACGAAAACCTAACGTGGGGGTCATAGTGATAAACGAACAGTTGCCTAGTTTCGGAATGCCTAACAATTGCCTAGTTAGGCAGGCTCAGGATATTCCTAAATTAGGTTTGCCTAATGAACGCCTAATGCGGTGGTCATAGTGATAAACGAACCAGGCATTGAAATAAGTTGTAATAATACCCTATTTCTGCAGTAATAACTTCAAATTTGCAGTAATAACTTCAGAATATTGTAAAAAATTGTAATAATAATTTTCACCCAAATTCATATTATTTTGTTTTGCGTTAATCGTTGAAACTAAATACTCATTTTATTTTGCTGATAACCGTTGTTTTAGTTGTCTAACCTCACCAATTTGGGCTAAAATGTAGCAACCACAATAAGTACTCGGCAACTCTAGTTTAAAACTATTTTTATAAATGCATTCGAAGAAAATTTCGCTATATATCTGTTTTTTAATATTAATATTTAATATTAATCACTTGAATTAGCCATTAAAAAAAAATTTGCTAAAAAATTCGAATAAAAAACAAAAAAAAATTCAGCAGTAATAACTTTTTCTTATTTCAACCCCTGAAACGAACAGTTGCCTAGTTTCGGAATGCCTAACATTTGCCTAGTTGGGCAGGCTTAAGATTTACCTAATGAACGCCTAATGCGCTTGTCATAATGAAAAACGAGAAGTTGTTCGGTAAATCTGGGGAAAAACTAATGCGATATTAATGAGAACATTTGAAGCTGCTCCAAAATTAAATAATGTGAATGTACGAATAAAATGTTTGTTCTATTCTATAAGATAAAATATTATTAAAAACTTGAATTTTTTAAGTGCTTTTATTGCTCTCAAAAAGTAACATTTTAATTTTATTAGTACCACGGTTATTACCACACGAACTTAAGATCATGACAGCTGTCATAGTTTTTTTACCAGGGACTCCATTGTGAATTTTTTTTTCTACGTGCTTATACGAGCATATATAAAATGTCGTCTAAAACACAGCTACATATTTTTTATTTTCCTTTCGTGCCAAAAAAACTCATTTGTTTCGAAATATTCTTAGGCCTTTGCCATTTTTATTTGTGGTGGTGGTTGGTAATCGGTAGAACACCAAAAAATGTAAGATTCATGGGACGAACAACTTCTCTTAGTTCCGTTTTCCAAAAACTTAGGAGATATAGAAATCGGAAGATCGGGATATGGCTTTATAAAAACCGGAACCTCTTGATAGAATTTAAAAATATTGGTGCCAAATGAATGGTATTTTAATTCACTACAAATTTAGTTTACAAAAGTTTTAAATCCGAGTCATGATTTTCGAAACATGGCAAATTTTCGTACATTTTGACTAGTTTTTTTTTTTTGAAGCCTTTTTTTCAAGTCTATGCCATTTTAATTTGTTCGAAATATATGTATTAGGGATGCCAATTTTTGAGCCTTTTGCAATCCCGAAATTGAAAAAAACCAACACTTTAAATTTATGCGGTTTTTTTTTTTTAAAATAGAACAATTTTAACCAAAAATAGTAATTTTCACTACATTTGCCAGTTCTGAATCCGAATCGGTCTATCGCGTACGGTTTTTGAGATATCCTTAACTAAAAGTTCAAAAAATATGATTTTTGAGGTTATATGGAGTATGCACGAAATTATTTTCTATTAAATGCAGCATCTCGTTCTATTTTTTAGCCGTGTTTTTTTGATGCGTATATAAAATTGTGGTAATTTCCAAATTGCGATAACTTATGAATGGTGAGTCGTACGATAAAAAGTCCAAGGGTCTTTTCAGGGAGAACCACATACTCTACAAATAATTTTGATCTTTTGTAAAAATAATATTTAGAAAAATAATAATTATTTAGAAGTTATTTAAAAAAAAGTAGTTTTTTGCCGTTTATCGGCGTTTAACCAGTTTTTATAGAATAACTCCTAACAGATAAATTTTGTAAATATAAAATAAAAAGTTTTTGTAGAGAACGTAATTCTCCATAAAAAAAGTTCCTTAGAGTTTTTATTGTGCGACTCACTGTTCATGAGTTATTGCAATTTAAAAATATACATAATTGTATATATGGTCAAAAGGAACACGGCTTTTGTCTTCAAATGAGCTATGATATAGTATCAAAGGATTATAAAAAGTTACGATCATTTCAAATGGTATCATGAATTTTTAACTCATTTTGAAGGCACAAAATAGTACTATATGGCGCAATAGTTTCGAGTGTCCTCCATATAACCTCACAAATCGTGATATTTCAACTTTGAGTTGAGGATATCTCAAAAACCATACGTGATAGACCGATTTTGATGCCAGATTCAGATTGAGAATCGACAGATACATCGAAAACTAATATTTTTGTTGAGAATTGTTCCTATTTTTTTTTTTTTTAAACTGCATAAATATAAAGTGTTTTCTTTTTTTCTAAATTCAATTACCAACAAAATGAGTAATGTCGGATCAAAATCGGTGCTTGTTCAACAATATTAAATAATGTTTACCTAATTTTTTTAACTTAATTTCATATTTTTGATAAAAATAGTTTTAATCAATCCCGGGATTTGCATCGACTTTACCCTCCACCGCTTGTCTAAATAGAGTTAGGAATCAAATCATCCATCGGCAGCCCTGACATACAATTTGTTGTTCGGTTTGTGAATAAAATTCTAATAAAATGTTCGAAAAAAGTATTTTGCATCTTGGATTAAACATAATCGTAAGTGCATTTGTTCTTTTTAATAAATAAATCAATTTAAGCGATAGCGTAATCATTTTCTCATGAAGGAATGCCTGTACCTACAACAACTGAGCCAGACTCTGAAGCAGACGCCGCAACAACTAAACTCCCCAAATCCTAGTCAAAGTATTACTGCCAACATTGGGACAATGCCTTGCTGGTATTATGACAAAAAGAGTTGAAAGACACACCATATGTGGACAGTGTTATGCAATAACGAGTCAACCCTCAAACAAATTTTTTTCGACTTATGAATACAGTTCGATTCTAAATATGAAGAAGCACCTGTTTTTAAAAAACCGAACCTAAATATTGTTAGTAAGAGGTTGAAAACAACAAAATTTGTTTGACAGTTTCATATCATTTGTTCTACGACATCTTCACAAAAACGTAAATATCTCAAAACTAATTTTGAGTGGGTTGACTCGCATAACACTGTTCATGTATTGGATGACATAACATTGGACACGGAACGTCGCACAGTGATGCGATTAGTACATGCTAGACGGAAAAAAATATTTTTTTGCAGTTTTTTATGTTTTAGGTATGGGAAAGTACAAAAAAAAATATTTCAAAAATTTTGGACAAGTGGGTGTGGCACCTCCCATACAACTTATTTACATTTTGCGCTATATCTTAAAAACGAAACGTGCTATGGTTACAAAATTTTAAGTGTATATGTTTTACGTAGTTTCTTAAATTTATAAAAAATTAGAGCACGGTTGAACAAGTGGGCGTGGTACCTCCCATACAACTACAATATATTTTGGGCTATATCTTAAGAACGGAATAAGTTACGGTTACAAAATTTGCAGTGTATGGGTCTTATGTAGTTTCTGAAATCTATAAAAAATTTGAGTACTATTGGACAAGTGGTCGTGGTACCTCCCATACAACTACAATATATTTTGGGCTATATCTTAAGAACGGAATAAGTTACGGTTACAAAATTTGCAGTGTATGGGTCTTATGTAGTTTCTGAAATATATAAAAAATTTGAGTACTATTGGACAAGTCGGCGTGGTACCTCCCATACAACTGAAATAAATCTTGCATCATAACTAACGAAAAAATTTGCAATAACGAAATTTAAAGTAGACGTGTAATATTTGATTTCTAAGGCACTAATAGTTTATTTTTTCATATTTTTTACAACATAAGCTGGACAACATTTAGCTTGAATACGATGATAAAGAATTGCTATCGGGATCGGACCACTCTTCGATACTTGAAGCATTATTTGAGCGCACTCCTCTTATTTCCGATGGATCAGCAACAACAAGAAAAATTAATATGTCCGGATGCAATTTGCGGATATTTGTAAGGGGCTGCTCTCGGTAGGAATCAACCAAAGGATCCAAACTGATAAGAAGCATATTCATTAAATCCGTATTTGTACATATTTACCCTTGAGCTTTTACGTGTGTTTGTCAAACGAAAACGCCTACAGTCTTTGTTGCGAGCCTCTTGTGCCTCTTCAGATAACTGCTTCCAACGATGCATTGTTGTATTATGTCTTTAGCATGGCAGAGAATTTTATGAACTGTTACCAGCATAAAATACCAGCTATAAAGTTGTATATATAATGCCTTAGTTTCATTTATATAAATTTCGCAGGCAGAAATATCTATATTATAACCAGAAGAGATACAGCTTAGAATTATATAAAATCTTTTTATAAGCTTCTCGTCTACTCCAGTTATAGCAGAGCTTTGTTCATATTTTTTTAAAAATTGTCGGGCAGTGTTTCCATCGTTTGAGGAGCCATAACCTGGCTTAGGTTTATCGATAACTAGACCCAATTCTTTTTTAAATCGAAGTTGAATTTGTTTTTTTCTAGTTTCCACGGATAATTTATCTTTGCTATCACGAATTGACCATTTTTTAACATCCATCCTGTACCCAATATGCATTATACAATCAAGCGTTTTGATCCAGTCATGAAGGGATGATAAACCATAACAATAAAATTCTGGTCGAGGTTTTTTAACATTTTGTATAGCATTCATCTCACTTGTCTTGGCACCACATATATAACACGACTGTGTTGACTTATGAGACGAAAGGTGATTTGCTATCTTACCGTCTACCATTGTGCAAAAGAATAAAAATCATTGCTTTTCTCGGGCTATCTACGTATATTTTTTCCAATTTTTATTTCTATAATTGAATTTTTTTTACTGTGTATTAACATAACGTGTTGTGTTTTTAAATATGCTCAAAGTAATGAAATTACCAAAAAAGCATTCATTATATTTAGAAAAAATATTCGGAACTTGGATTTGAAATTTAAATTAATAGCATTTTCAGGACAATCAAAAAAATTTAAAAAAAAATACAATGTCAAATTTGCGCACTTAGGCACTCCTAGTGCTTAGAGTAGACATAATACTCAGTTGAAAAAAAAAAAGTTTGGTGAAAATATCAAGTGACCATTTTTTTTTTATTTACCAAAATATTTAACCAAATTTTTCGTTTTTGAGAGTAATTTACACTTCACTAAAATAGGTTTTTTTTTATTTCGTGTATTTATTTATTGTTTTTTTCTCAGTGTAAAAATATTGTGTGTTATATTACAAATATTTAAACCCCACAAAAAGTCTCATCGACTTAAAATTATATATATTTCAGACAATACGGTCAGAGCCTAATTAATACAGTAATATTTAGTACCATCATATAGATTAAGAAAAAAATTCAAAGGTAAATTTGCGCACTTAGGCATTCCCAGGGCTTAAAGTAGACATAACACTGATTAAATAAAAAAAGTTTGGCAGAAATATGGAGTGACCAATTTTTTTTTTTTTTCCAAAATGTTTTGCAGAATTTAGCGTTTTTACACATTTATCTCCCTAAATTCTATTCTACAGCACCAACATTTTAATAGATTTGGTTTTGAATTTATAATGTTTCCATAAAACATATCTTGGCCGTAATGTGTGCCGATTTTCAACTCTTTTCGATATTGGGAAGTATTAAAAAAAAATTGTGAAAATAGCAACTAATTTCATGGACACAAATTTGTAAAACATCATTTTTTAGGCCGACTTTGACGATTTATGGTATTTTATGTAGAAAGCGGAGGTAAGTAAAAAATTACTTATGTGTTAATTATATATTTTCTGATATTATTTCATATTCGGAATGTAAAAATTCGATTTCGAGTTTTTTCCGTCTAGCTTGTACTAATCGCATCACTGTGCGTCGCTGTCGCAAAGAAGAGTTGTGGCACCGAAATAGGCCTTGGACGAAATATCATTGCTATCGGAGTGGTGTACTTTCATCGCTTTTATATGTTTCATTCGTTTAAGAGCTTTCCGCGTTGTGTCATTGCATGCTGTGGCCTCTTCTTGGCGGGCAAAGTGAAGGAAACGCCCAAGAAATGCAGGGATATAATAAAGACTGCAAGTGGACGTTTAACGGACATGCAATTCTATTCAATCGGAGAAGATCCAAAGGAGGTGCATTAGTAGAAAACTAAATTTATTATTATTTGGGTAAATTTTTCTTTAATTCTCTTATACGAAGTTATGACTTTGGAGCGTATTCTGCTGCAAACCATAAAATTCGATCTCCAGGTGGAACATCCATACACATTCTTGCTCAAATATACGAAATGCTTCAAAGGCGATCAGCAGAAACTTCAAAAAATGGTGCAAATGGCATGTAATTTCGTAAATGATTCCTTAAGCACTGTCGTCTGTTTACAGTGGGAACCAGAGATGATTGCAGTTGCTCTGATACATTTTGCTTGTAAATTAAGTAAATTCACTGTCGCTGATTGGGTTGGTCGTCAGCCGGCGTATTTGCGTAATACTTTAAGTTGCGAACTGGCGCTTAAATTTAACTGCACCAAAGCAGCCGAAGGGGTACGTATACTTAAAAAATTTTTTACGAAATAATGCGCAGCTTTCTTGAAAAATGTTTTGAGATAATTACGTTTTTCTTTCCTGGTTGAAGAACAAATGCAATGATATTCAGATACATATGTATATGTTACTATTTGAAATCGAACTGCATCCTTTAGTCAAAAACATTTTTCTAGGGCTGTCACGTTATTTCTTAACAGTGTCCAATGAAATTAATTTTTTTTTCTTTGCAGATGCTTTCGTTCAAACTTTTCAAAATCGAAAGAAGATCTTAGTGAGTATACCATCATAAAATCATTCGCATCAGCTCTTCATCACTGCAGGGATTAGAATGGTGGTCGTGCTGCACGTGATAAAAAAAGGTTTTTGATTGAAATTCGCAGCAGATTTTATTTCTCAATTTTTTTTTAAGTTTTACCATTGACTTTTTGGTTGTAAATTGTCACTTTAATGCAAAAAGACGTTACAACAATTCATAATTCTATAATTTTTCTTATTACTAGCGATATGTCGAACCATGTTGTTACGTCCTTTTGCATTTTCGTGCCGATATGTTGATATTTAATAGACTTAGCATGGAAGACGAAACAAATCGAATGACTGATTTTCAATTGCTTACAACTTCAAAGTTAAGACAAGAATTGAAATTTATGTTTATAAACTTAATTCTTTGAGTTAAAATGGAAGCTTAAGTCAAACCAAGTTTTTAATGAAAATTTCAATAGGATGATATTAACGATTGATTTTTAGTCACCCGATTCGTTTCGTCTTCCATGCTAATGTTATAATTAAAGGCAACTTCTTCAAGATTTCCTTTCCATACATGATTCATTCATTCTTCCAAACAATTGTTTCATTAAAACCCTATTTTATTAAATTTTACGGTTCAAAAACTAAATAAGGATTGTCAGATATGTCTGCAATTGTTTTTATTTTCAATAAGGACTGTTCCGTAATCCGTGTGGTTTCAATTATTTTCCATTTTGGAAGCTTTTGATGAAAATAGTAAGTCACGCGATAAAAAGTATCAGAATCTGTTTTGTGGAGAATTACAGGCTCTACAAATAATATTGATTTACATTTACGAGAAAGTAACCGTTAAGGAAATATTCGATAAAATCGATTTTTTCGACTTTTTGCGATTTTTTAAGAAAATTACCTAACGATTACTTTTTTGTTAATCCGAATTTATATTATTTGTACAACCTGCAATTCTCCACAATAGATATTCCAATTCTTTTTATCGTTCGACTCACGGTTTTAATCAAAAAGCCTCCTAAATAATAAGTAATTGAAATCACACTGATTTCGGAATAAACCTGAATTATTTCTAATGTGATCAGTTATTATAATTTAGCATATTAACAATTCTTAAAAAATTAAGATAGAAATAAGAAATAATATTTTTAATAAATTACTAAAAAAATACAGAGCTATTTTTCGTTTTATTGATTTGAAGATTATTATTAATTAGGCGTGAATTAGGGCCCAATTGGTTTTGCCTAAGCAGAACGTTAGGGTCAAGTGCGAAATCCCAACGATGGCCTAGTTTGGTGAGCCTCAAATTTTCCTAAATACGAACGCCTACCTAATTAGGCCGGCATTAGGCATTCCTTATTGGGAAAATATGGGGAACACCGATATGAAGGCCTTGTTAGGCTCCCGCGTTTGGCCCTAACGTTCTGGTTAGGCAAAACTAACGGGGCCCTAATTGTCGCCTCACAAAATTTTCTAGTCGGGTGATTTTAACGATTTTTTTGGTTTAGGGCTCAAATTTTGACCTTTACGTGTTTAGAAACTATTAGTGAAATTTTATAGCAAATATTTCTGTAGTACATTCTGACTCAATATTTCCCTGTTTTGGGTGTAATTTTTGTACCTATTTTAGAAAAGGGAAAAATGACCCACATGTGGGGGTCAAACAGGGTTAAAAGTTTCTAAAAAAATATTCCTCGCAATATCTTGCATAAGTTTGCTCAATACATGATACACCTCAAATGTAAGGATCATATAGTTAAACTAGCTGTTTTACCCGGCGTTGCACGGGTTTTCATAAAAAGCCAGGCACTAAAAAGCTAATTACGAAAACTTTTTTATTTTTTAAAACAATGTGCCACAAACAGATGCTCCGATATATTTATTTTATCGGCGAAATTCCAAAAGTATGGCAAAATATTAAAATATACATTGAAGAAATCGGTAATAGTCCAAGTTTATGGAAAAATGTCCAAAATATCGGTAAATGTCCAAAAGTATCGAAATACACCGAAGAAATCAGTAAAAGCCCAAATGTATCGAAAAACATTTAAAATATCGTCAAAAGTCAAAAAGTATAGAAGAACATCTAAAGTATAGGTAAAAGTCCAAATATAACGAAAACATCCAAAATATAGGTAAAAGTCTAAAAGTTTCGAAAAATATTGAAAAACATTTAAAATATCGGTAAAGGTCCAAAAATGTCGAAAAACATCCTACATATCGGTAAAAGCCCAAAATTATTGGAAAACATTGAAGAAATCGGTGAAAGTTCAATTACATATATCGAAAAATATTCAATGTATCGAAAAGGGTCCAAAAGTTTCGGAAAATATTGAAACACAACTAAGAAATTGGTAAAATCCAAGTTTATAGAAAAACACCCAAAATATCGCAAAAAATTCCAACATATCGGTAAAAGTTCGAAAGTTTTGAAAAAAATTGAAACACATAGAAGAAATCGGCGAAAGTCTAAGTTTATTGAAAAACATCCAAAATATCGGTAAAATTACAAAAAAGAAATCGAAAAACATCCTATATATCGGTAAAAGCCCAAAAGTTTTGAAAAATATTGAAACACATTGACGAAATCGGTGAAAGTCTAAAAACAAAACATCCAATATATCGAAACAAAATCAAAAGTTTCGAAAAATAGTAAAATATGTACATCGAAGAAATCGGTCAAAGTCCAAGTGTTTCGAAAAACATCCAAAATATCGAAAAAAGTCAAAAAGAATTGAAAAATATTGAAAAACATGTAAAACATAGTTAAAAGTCCAAAAATATTGAATATATTGAGTTGGCATCACTGACGAAATCACTCTCATTTTTGCTCATCAACAACACAACATCAAGAATAAAAAAAAAACAATAAATGAAAGAGACGGAAAAGACAACAACAGCACATAACTCATGGCGCAGCAAGCTATAGCGACTGAAATGCAAACGATCATTTTTATGCAAGCATTGAATTTTTTTTTTCAACAACTTCATACTAAAAAAAAAAGGTTTATATTATAAAAACTAAAAAAATAAGTATATATTCCCGTTCCTTTTCACCCGTAGAACGTTTTAAAAAAAAAAATTATTAAAATCGGTTCGGTATATTTTGCACCAAATCGTTACATAGGGTTTTCATATAAGCAATTTTATATAAATAGTATAGATTCATCGATTTAACGCAAGAATGCGGTATTTTTGTTTTTTTCATATACAATGGAAAAAAAAACTTCAAAAATGGATTTAAAAAAAAATGTGACGTGCTGGAGAAAAACCACGAGACACGGGTATTTTTTTTATCGTCTACTTTAAGAATTTTTTGGATTTTCTCATGTGTTTTAAAAAAAGTTCGAAATTGTTCCACAGTGTAATATTTGAGTAAGTAAATAAAACTAAAAAATTTTGGAAAATATATAATTTGATACATATTGTAGTGATTTTAATACATGATATTATCAAATGAAAAACTTCAGAAATTGACAAATTTCGATGACAAAAAAAAAAAAAAACAAATCTTATAAAAATAAGTGCCGTCCTACAAATATTTTTTTTCTTTTTTTTAAAAAATGCTTAAAAGGAAAAATTTGCATGAAATAAAAAATTTATGTTGAAATTTTTTTTTTTTGTTTTTATTAACACAAATGGTCTCAGAAGTACAAAAAACATTATTTCTACTGCGTATATTTCATTTGTTAACATTAAACATTACTTTTTCATCATCGTTATGTATGGAGCTTAAGCAAATCATCCTAAATACCTGGTTTTTAACTAAACTCTAAAGTTCACAACAAATCTGAGATCATTTTTGAGCTCAGCGACCCCAAATTACTTATAATACCAAATTTCATCGATATCTAACCACTCTTTCTATTTTTGACCATTTCTTGTATGGGCTCAACGCACTGTGCGATGTTCAAAACTTCGTATTTTCCATGATTAATTTTCTTCAATCTTTCTTTCTTTTTTCCGAAGAACTGAGGCTTGAAGTTTAAATCTGAACCATACTGGATTTGCTTAATGGCGTCCAGTTCATCCACTTTGCACTCAGCCTTCTTTTTACGCTTGGATTCAAATGTTTAACGACTTTCTTGCTTGATTTCAGCAATGTTTTTCTTCACCTGCTTTCGTACTGCTTCTTTTTCAACATAAGGTTTGATGGCAGCTTCACTCAGCAAATTTTGTAAATCTGGCATCCCTGGAACTCTCATCTCTTACCTAGTTATTACCTTGATGGGTGAGAACCTTGTGTTTCGTGGTGGAGTACTATTGATTAACAGCTCGACTTCTCTGTTTTCTACCATACCATCAATTACGGTGCATTCTACATAGCTTTCATCTATTTTGTGTTCGTTTGAGTTTAACTGAGGATCATATAATGATTTTTCAACGATGCCTTGCACTTTCTTGGTGGAAAGTGACTATGTTCATGTGACATTTGAATAACATCCTCTTCCATAAGTGATGGGACAACAATAAGCTCCTTAACGGGATCTTTATGTAGTACATTATGCTTTGCACAGAAATCTTCATACCCAGTATGCCAAACGGACTCGTTTCGAATCCGTAACGGGTTCATATTTTCGTACTTTATATCTGTTACTGATCCGTTGCCGGGAGGAATTCCTGAAGCATGTATATTAGGGTGGGCCAAATTATATGGACGAAATTTTATCGACCTCGGCCACCCCCCTATGTGAAAGCTCATTCAATTCTATGAATATATGGCCAACTTTAGTTCGGCGCATTTTTGATCGAAAATTTTACCTTGCATTTAATATTTTTTTTATTTTCATACTAAATTTTAAAAATTCTTATGGATACAAAAGTAATTTCATAACATAATATGGCTGATATTCTTCCAATAATCAATAAAATTAGGTTCTGTCCTTACGGAAAGTTTACCTGATGGTGTGGAATTGATGATATGTATTTAAAAAAGTGATGTCGAGCATTGAGCCGATTATTATGACCGACTTTCAAAATAAACGATTCATATTTTTAGATGAATTTTTTCAAACAAAACACCAATCTAGGATGAAAGTTCATTCATTACTATGAATATTTGCCCAAGGAACCATACCTCTACGTTCAACTTTAGTTCGGCGCATTTTCGATTAAAAAATTTTACCTTGCGTTTAATATTTATTTTTATGCTAAATTTTCAAAATTCTTGTATAGACAAAAGTAATGTCATAATATGTTTTGGCATGTATTCTGTCAGTAATCAATAAAATTGGATTCTGTTTTTACGGAAAGTTTTGTTGATAGCGTGGAATTCATTAAATTTATTTAAAAAAATTATATCGGTCAAATAATCGATTTCAAGATAATCGAGTAATATTTTTACATGGATTTTTTCAATCAAAAGTGTTTTTGGATGCTAGGATGCCTAATCTGACTTTCATTTTTTTCCAGGGCGAGATCTAGTGGCAGTTTTAGGAAATAAATTACCCGCTTTTTTTAATTTTACAGAACAATATACCAAAAATTCATGAAAAAATATGAATCGTTTATTATAAATCGGTCATTTGACCGATATAATTTTTTGGAATAAATATCATCAATTAAACACTATCAAGTAAACTTTCCATAAAAACAGAATCCAATTTTATGGATTACTGACAGAATACCAGCCAATTAATATTATTATATTACTTTTGTCTCTATAAGAATTTTAAAAATTTAGTATAAAAATAAATACTAAAAGGAAGATAAAATTTCCAATCGAAAATGCGCCGAACTAAAGTTGAACGTAGAGGCATGGTTTCTTGGGCAAATATTCATAGAATTGAATGAACTTTCAGCCTAGGTTGGTATTTTGTTTGAAAAAATTCATCTAAAAATATGAATCATTTATTTTGAAAGTCGGTCATAATAATCGGCTATTTGACCCATATCACTTTTTCAAATATATACCATCGGTTCCACACTATCGAGTAAACTTTCCGTAAAAACATAACCCAATTTAATTGATTACTGACAGAAAACTAGCCTAATCATATTATGACATTACTTTTGTCTTTATAAGAATTTTTAAAATTTAGTATGAAAATAAAAAAAAATATTAAATGCAATGTAAAATTTTCGATCGAAAATGCGCCGAACTAAAGTTGAACGCAGAGGTATGGTTCCTTGTGCAAATATTCATAGAATTAAATGAGCTTTCACATAGGGGGGTAGCCGAGGTCAGTTTCCAAATCGGCCCGCCCTAATGTATATGTATTAGGGATTTCAGTCCGGGACCCCGGGATCCCGGGATTCGAGACTTTTTGCAGTCCCGAAAATCACCTCGACTCTGGTTCATTTCAATGGTAATGCCTTCTATCTTTCGATGAAGTATTGAGAAGCGATACAAAGTTGATAACTGCGAAAACGTTTATCAGCTTTCCTCATTTGACTGATTACTAAAGGTTTTATGGCTTTTTAGCACTTATTAATTCAAGACTATTTTTATTAAAATACAACTTTGCCTCATGGTGTGCAGATATCGAAAGAAAGATCAAGCTCACGGGATATGCGTGTACGGGTATTAAAAAAAAAATTAAAAAGTAAAATTTTTAAAAAGGTTTTTATATATTTGCTTATAAAGGGTGTTTTTTTTAGAGGTATAGAACTTCGAATTGAAATAAAACACAAGAAAATCCATCGATTTGGCTTTATTGGAAGGATAATTTTATGCCATTAATGTTTAAATATGATTTCGGGCATGTGGCCGCCGCGGCTGGCTCGAATAAAGCCAATTCTACAGGTCCAATTTTCAACCACTTTTTCGAGCATATGGGGCCGTATGTCGGCAATAACGCCACGAATGTTGGCTTCCAAGTCCCCTAACGTTTCTGGTTTGTTGGCGTAGACGAGCGACTTCACATATCCCCAAAGAAAATAATCCAATGGTGTCAAACCACACGATCTTGGTGGCCAATTGACAGGTCCATTCCGCGAAATTATGCGCTCATCGAATGTTTCCTTCAATAAATCGATTGTGACGTGCGCTGTATGGCATGTAGCGCCGTCTTGTTGGAACCACAACTCATCCACATTCATGCCATCCAATTCGGGAACAAAATAGTCGGTTATCATGGCTCTATACCGGTCTCCATTAACGGTAACTGACTCTCCAGCATTATTTCGGAAGAAGTATGGCCCAATGACTCAACCAGCCCATAGAGCACACCAAACAGTCAGTTTTTGTAGATGTAATGGCGTCTCAAGGGTCTCATGTGGATTCTCTTCACTCCAAATGCGGCAATTTTGCTTGTTGACGTAGCCATTCAACCAAAAATGAGCCTCATCACTGAACAAAATTTTGCGATGAAAATCAGCATCGAGATCAATCTCATTTTCGGCCCATACACCAAAATCACGACGCATTGCATGGTCTCGCGGCTTTAATTCTTGCACAAGCTGGATCTTGTAAAGTCGCAAGCCAAGATCTTTGCGCAAAATCTTCCATAAAGTTGATGGACAAAGCTCCAATTGCTGTGCACGGTGGCGAATCGATTCATTCGGGTCCTCTTTAACGGTAAACTTCGCGAACTGATCCATTATTTTCGAAATAAATTTGCACGATTTGCAAGCGTTGTTCTTTTGTCAACCTGTTCATGATAAAATGGCAAACCAAATTGAACATAAATGACATTAGAGTTGCCAGATTTGACCACAAAATGCCAGTTTTATTTCTATTCGAAAAACAAACCTCTAAAAAAAAACACCCTTTATTAGGAGACACGAATAACGAGAGATTTGCACCCATCTGTTTAATGGATGAAACCTATTTTTTATGAAAGTAAATACGTTTAGAAACATATTGTGAGTGGGTTGCCTAAAAAAATTCTGGAAACCCTGAAAAGTGAATTGTTTTCAAAAATGCACTCCCTATGTTAAAGTAGGGTTGGCTGTTTTTTTCCTGGCAAGGCATAGGGTTGCCAGGCTTTAAAAGGTCGGCCAAAACCTCAAATTTGCACTCATCTGTTTAATGAAAACATTATATACCATTCAAAAGCTTAGAGCCTCTACAATATGTTAAAGTAGGGTTGCCTATTTTTTTCCTGGCAAGGCATAGGGTTGCCAGGCTTTAAAAGGTAGGCCAATACCACAAAATTGCACTATGTGTTTAAAAAAAAAAGTGTTTAATGAAAAAATGATGTCCCAATCGAAAGTTTAAAGCCACTACTATGCACAGTGGGCTAGAATTTTTTAAAATCGGCAAAATTATGGAAACCCTTTAACTCAAGTAGTGAACGATAATTTTTAAGTTTACGGGCCTACTGATTTCCAATTTCATAAAAATTTGGAGAAAAAAATGTATGCCCGAAAGTAAAAAATTTATTTTATTTTTCTACTAAGTTAAGTTTTTAAATAAGTATTTTTCTGGTTTTTGCCTCAAATCCTACTAATCAAGGATTTAAAAAACAATATAGAGGAACGATAGTAGCTATTTGCATATCTAGAACCTTAAATTATTGATTAAAAATTTATGAAAAATGCATTAATAGAAAACTATTTTTTAATCCTAATCGCATAAGATTTACGTACACAAAATTTTTGGGGGGACAGTGCGGGAGCTAGTTTATATTGATTTTGGGTCTCAATAGAATAGTTCTTTACCAACAACACGCAAAAGCCAGGGATCTCCAGGGTACATAACTATTTTTGTCTTTTCTTTTAGGTTATAAGATTTTCACAGTTAAATTGAACGCACCTATTTGAGATCCATTTTCACATACAATATTAAGAATGATGACAAATATCTTTTTACAAATGCCATCTAATTATCTTTATAATTATTGTTTTGTACGCCGTTTTAAAATTAACAGTGCGACTTGGAATATATTTCACTTCGCGTGAACTGTTTACTTTCAAATAAATATTTTTTAAAAACACACTTAAAATGACAAATTTCTAACGAATGTACGCTCAAAAGTATGAATGTGATGATACCAATTTTTTGACACATGATGTACAAATACATATATGTACTTTCAAATAAGTGACATAAAAATCAAAAATTCAAAACTATAGTTTTTGTATTTTGCCGATTTAAAAAAATTCTAGCCCACAGTGCTATGTGTTTACGTAGAGTTGCCTTTTTTTTCCCTGGCAAGGCATAGGGTTGCCAGGCTTTAAAAGGTCAGTCAATACCACAAATTTGCACTCATCTGTTTAATAAATAAAATTTTTGTTAAAATAAAGATAATTTCATTGCGAACACGGTGATACAGGGTTGCTTGTGAAAGACCTGTTTAAGCCAGGGTTGCCGAGCTTTAAGAAATGAAATATTGGTACAAATGAAAATGTGCGACAGAGAGATCCGAGCGAACTATTTGGTTAGGATGTATAATAGCGCCCACAAGATATATGAAATGTGCAAAGTTGAGAATTTGTTTGCTCCCCGTCCATTTCCTGAAATTAGAGGTCAAAAAAATAAGATCTCACAAAAAAATTTGGAATCGGTAGTAGAAAAAACCCATCCGGTTTTCGATCAAAGGTCGAAAAATTGACTAAAAAAAGGCAAGTCGCTTTGATTGCCCGTTACTTCAAAACTATTCACTTTTTCATAATATGTTCAGGACAACTTTTGTGGAGCATGACTAGGTCAACATAATCTTCTTAAAAAGTTTTGGTCCAAAAATTAAATTTGTTGTTGTTTCGGTACAAAAATTTAAATTTTTTAAGAAAATTTTCATGACTTTTTTTCTATAAATTGGTTTTTTGTAATTTTCAAAGGGTGGAATATTTGTTCTGGAATCCTTATATTGCATGGGATTAAATGTTGATTAATTCAACAAAAAAAAATTATTTAAAAATATTAAGGTTTAAGGTATGGAGCCGGTCTCAATGTTGGAAAAAAATTAGTATTCTAATTTTTTTCTTTTAATCGCTACCTAATTGGATGCAGCAAAATGCATTGCTAGTTGTTATTAAATGCATCAGTTAGAACTGCTTTTTGCCTTCAAAATGAGCTAAGAAATGAGTTTGTGCGACTTTTTTTCAAAAAGTTATGATCATTTTTAAATGACATCATGAAATTTAAGAATCATGTATAGATTTTCTATAGCAATTGCCATATTGCTATATCTTTTATAATGTTATTTTAAAATTGTCATAACTTTTTAAAGAAAAATCATACAAGAATATTCCGTAACATTTAATAAAACAGACCAAAACGATTTTGTGCGTGTTCTACACAACCTCAAAAGTCATGTTTTTTGAACATTAGGGGTGAAATATCTCACAAACCATAAGTGATACAGCAATTTCGCGTCCAATTTCGAATTCAGCATTAATAACTACATCTAAAATGACTATTTTGGTTTGCAGTCGATTTTTTTAAATACCGTTTTTCGACCTCATTTTAAAAACCATGCCATGAACCGATTTTGAAAACTTTTTTTTCTTATTCAGTAAATGCTTAGGTGCAATTTCACATCCTTGTGCAGTTCGCGACAACTTGATAAAATTTTTTCCTGAACTGCGTGCACGAAATTCGAAATTTTCGATTATCTCTGCTGGAACAGCCGAAAAACGCACTAAAACGAAAATAAATGCTATCTTGATGACTACTAAAATGGTTTCTTATCAAATCAAAAACTAAGAAGAAAAAGATAGAAAAATAAATTTTTTCTTAACTTTGAAACGTGCTCTATTCCTTAAAAACTTATATTTTTGAGTAATTTTTCTTTTAAATTAATTAATATTTAATTCCCTATAATATAAAAATTCCAGAACAAATATTCCACCCTTTGAAAATTACAAAAAACCAATTTATAGAAAAAAGTCATGAAAATTTTCTTAAAAAATTAAAGTTTTTGTACCGAAACAACAGCAGATTTAATTTTTGGACAAAAACTTTTTAACAAGATAATATTGACTTAGTCATGCTCTACAAAAATTGTCTTGATAATAATATGAAAAAATTAACAGTTTTGAAGTAACGGGCAGTCAAAGCGACTTGCCTTTTTTTAGTAAATTTTTCGACCTTTGATCGAAAACCGGCTGGGTTTTTTCCACTACCGATTCCAAATTTTTTTTTTGGATCTTATTTTTTTGTCCTCTAATTTCAGGAAATGGGCGGGGAGCCAGCAAAATCAGAATTTTGCACATATGAGCGCTCTAATGTATACTTATCTTGAAAATTTTATTTGTTATATCATCCCGGCCTCAGACAAAAAGTTCAATTTTTCAATTGTTATTTGATTTAATTTAAAATAAATTAAATAAAAACATAAATTGATCTGATGATGGTCACGTGGCGGTAATCGAAACATATGTCACCATAGCCATGTTTAGAAGTTTTTCCTCTTATCCTAATTGTCATGAAAATGTATAGAATTTAAGATTCTTGCAAATATTGACTAAAAGTGTTTAAAATTAGTATAATTTTTATTTAGTCAACATAAACCACTTTATTTTTTTTTTATTATTAAATTTAATGGCGGAGACTTATAGGGCTATTCTGGCGACAGTATTAGAGCTGTCAAACAGCTCACCACAGTATTCACTGCTACGAAAGTAGTAACGAAGATGTTTTGGTATTCTGGTAGCATTTCGAAAGCTCTTTTCCGTCTTTGTGAATACGACTTTTAATACCTGCTACGTAGGAGGTCTTAGAGCGATCTTAAAGCTTTTAGTTGCTTGCTGTCAGGTTTTTATTATGTGAAAAAGTGAAGAATTAAGAAAATTTTTATTTTATTGCTTGTTTATAATTTTTTATCATTAATCAGCTGGGCTTAACGTTAGATTATCGTCTGTTAATATTTTTTTTTAATCTTAATTTTGTTTATTAAGCTTCTAATTTTAAGAAAGAATATGTAATCAAAAATGTCTGGTCGGATTTACTTTCGGAGATAAAGCCATCGAAAGATCTGGATATAGCTTTAATAAAATCCGGTATAAGTTCGGAACTCCTGGCTGGATTTTAATAATATTGGTGTCATTTGAAAGGTATTTTAACTGACTACAAAATCGTTGCAAAAAATATTTTAAATTCGAGTCAACATTTTCGAGATATGGCGTATTTTCAAAAATGTTGACCAGTTTTTTATTTTTAAAGCACTATTTTTCCAAATCTATAGCCTAACCTATAGCTTTCGTAACAAATTATGAAAGCCTAATCAGTTTCATTTGATTTGATATGCAATTTATACCTCATTTCCTTCATTAGCACATTTTTTATAGGAAAACAAAAAAGTAATCCAAAGAAATTAGGAAAAAAAATCGGCTCAAATTTCAGAAAAGTCGTAATATCTCGAAAACTACGAGCAAGAATTCAAAAATTTTGTGATCAGTATTGTAGCTTATTAAATTACCTTTCATATGCCGTTTTTATTAAACAAACAAAAAAACTGGTTAAAATTTTTGAAAATGCGCCATATCTCGAAAACCATGACTCGGATTTAAAACTTTTTCAAATCGGTTTTATAGCCAGCTAAAATACCTTTCATATGCCATCAATGTTATTAAAATCCATCAAGGGATTTTGAACTTATACTGGTTATCATAAGAGCTGTATCCCGATCTACATAATTAATTTTCAGAGCCCTATTTGGGCAAAAAAAAATATGAAAAAAAACTACAACAGTTTTTAAAGTCAAATTGTTGCCTAAGATTTGGCAGTTGTTAAATTTTTATTTGTGTGTGTGATAATGAAAAATTTAAAAACCAAATTATAATTATTTTGGTTTAATATTTGTTCTAATAGTTACAAAAGAAAAGAAAAGTTTGTGTAAAAACATGTAGCAACAATTTCTGCACAATATTATATGGCAGCGCGCAAGAAGAACTTATCTTGTATGTCAAAATAAAAAATGGAACCCGGCATCTTGCCTTGCTATCTTTCAAAAGTCTAGAATCAAAACAAAGAATGTTGACATTTTCGTAGTTTAAGAAGAAGCAGCATTTGTTATCGCTGCAACCAGAGCAATTCAACCATATTATTTTGCACAATTTGACAAGTTCACCACGAAAGCTTTTGTGTGGTGAATTTATGAGCTTTTTATAAAAGATTTCTGCGCCAGAATACCGAATGTCTTCGGGAGTCTTAAAAAATCTTAGAAAGTAATTCTGACATGTATTCCGAAAGACTAACTGCTGTCTTAGCCAGAATAGCTCTATTAGTCCCACAACTTGCCAGGGTCTTCCACAATCAAAATTAGCTCTATATTGTTATTGTTGTTAAAGTAGCGAGAATGTTCTATGTATGTCCAGTAGGGCTGTTAAAAAAAAAATTTTTTTTCGAATTTCTTAGATATACTTTGGCATCACGTTCTACATCATGACAGAATATCCCATGAATTTTTCCGAGTTTTTAAATGCATTTTTAAAGGTGGCTCAAAGCAAAAATATATTCTTATTATTTTTTTTTTTTGCATTAATTATAAAATGTTGTCAAACAATTTGAAAAATTTGTTTTAGAATAACTTAAAAACATTAATTTTGTTTGTTTTTTAATGAACTTTAAAACCTATGTTGTAATTTTGACAAAAAAAAAAATTTTACACCTCTTAAAAAACGAAAAACTGCTTAAAAAATTCGAAATTTAATGGTTTTCAAAGAAAAAAGTCATCGTGCTTTAAACGAAATGAACATTTTTTAATTTACAAGATCCCATTTGAAAGAGCTCTTAAAAACCTTCAAGACAAGACATGTTAATACTTTTTTGGGCCAGCAGGCTCGATGATATAACGTTTGAAACATAGTAATGCAGCCCCGTGAAAAGCAAAACGCTTTTTTACTCAAGAGGGAGGCATCTGACAAAAAAGTGCACATGGCATAAAATGCTTAGGATCATCCAAGGAACAAGTGTGAATTATTATTTTTTTTTTAAAAGTTTACTAGCTGGCCTGGTTGCGACTTCGTTCGCCCATTCCTGATGCCTATACGTACGAAGTCCCATCCATCTCCATCGTCCCTCTCTTCCAATAACCAAGGTTTTTAAAGATGCATGTATCAACTTTTGTAATCATAGCTCCCATAGGTACGGAGATATAGCATTTTCTATATTTTTTGTATGAAGGGTGCAACTCCCCCTTCTCACCCCCCCCGCCCAAGATTTTCATAGTAAATGGTAGATAGAATATTCATGTATGTACCAAGTTTTATAACGATATCTGCGATATGTGAAGGAATATAGCATTTTGTGTATTTTTGAAAATTGGATGCAATTCTACATCAATATTCCCCAAGTTTTGCATAGTGAATGGTAGATATGTACATTATGCATAAGTTCATCAACTTTCATAATCATAACTTGTATAACTGTAGAGATATAGCATTTTTTGTATTTTTTTCGTATGGGGGGTGCAACCCCCGTTCCCCTCAGTAGCATCCCACCCCCTTAAGAACCTTCTACAGACCATAACAAACAATTTAAAAAAAAAATTATGTAAATCGGCCTTGTAGTTTCCGCGTTCATAAGCTACATACGGACACCATTTCATTTTTATATAATAGATAACAAAAAAAGTTAATAACAATTAAGAAAGATTTGCAATGAACACAGCTGATAGCAACAAGTGTACTTACATAAAAACAACAACAGTGTTATTTATGTGAGGATCTTTGACGAGGTAGATCGTTAAGTCAGCGTGGCTCAAGTGGTAGAGGTCTGCTGCATTCTTTCATTAGAATGCAGAAGGCTGCGATTATAGTAAGAAGCAAAGATTAACTAAAATAGGTCTGATGAGGCTATATACATATAGGGGAACCGATGCTATTGTGGTATAGCTAATGTTTAGGTAGAATTTGAAAGAGAACCGTTAGATCAATTTCAGCCAAATTTTTTTATTCTAATCATTGAAGTATTGGCTACAGAATATAATTCAATAAAATGTGTGCAATTTCATTAAAAAAAGTTATTTAGCAAAATCTGAAAAAAAAACATAAAAGCTGTTTTCAAAAAGTTGGGAGGTAATGTGGTATATATGGTGGCACAATGTGGTATATATACTGATCAGTACTTGTAAAGTGGGCTGGTAATGTGGTACATATAATTAGGGTAATGTGGTATACTTAACCAAACAACCAAATATAAAGTTTGAAAGGTATGAAATATGTTCATAATAACATTTACATTGGTACTCAAACTCATAGTTTTTATAAAAAAAATAAACAGCAATCAAATAATGTTAAGAATAACAAGAAATATTCATATACCACATTAGCGAATCCCGACTATACCACACTGGCCAATTTTTAGAAATTACAAAATTTTAAAAATAAAATGGGAAACTTTGCGAATTTACACAGTTAAATACTTATTTCGCAATACTTAGCACTACCTTTATTGAATATAAATAAAACTTCACCAAAAAGCAACTTTTTCTTAACAAAATTTTTTTCCAAAAAATCCGGAAAAAAAAATCAACCACACGCGACTTAAGTTTCGTTCTACTGACACCGGAAAAATTTTGTTTGGTGCATGACAGCAACACATCCCTGGTTTTTCATGTTTTCTGATAGGATAAAAGCAGTGACGTTCACAGGTTCTTTCGCAATTCGGAGATATGCGACCATACCACATTGAAAAACTATACCACAATAGCATCAGTTCCCCTATATATATATGCAAATATTTGTAGCGTCGGTTGTTGTTCATTGCAAATTTGACTGTACAAGTTCTTATTAATGGAATATTCTCACTATAATTTTACACATTCTCATTATGATTGTACACTTTCTCATTTTGAGCTTGAAAAGGTGTAGATTTTTTTTTTTTAATACGTTTGGCAACATTTTTTATTGAGAAATTATGAATTTTAGAAACGCTATTAAGTGCGTGCTGTTCTATGCAAGCATATGACAGATTCTGCGAGAGGATCAAGTTTAAGTTTGTCCATCGCTGATCGCGGTATTTAACTATGGAATATTCCATTATCTTGTATAGCGAGGGAAAAATTTTGGAAGTTCTTTGAAAAGTAAAACTTAAATTTACATCTAGAGAAGCTCGGTTTCTTTAAATTTCAATATGTTTTGCACGACATTAAGGACTACCGTAGAGGAATATGGAAAACTAGCAAAAATTTAAATTAAAAAATTTTCGTTCAAAAATGCCGGCGTTTCTGTCAAAAATCTTAAGCCGTTCGTACTTTCAAATTTTGTGACTTTTAATTTGATGAATTCGAATTTGTTTGGCATCACTAATTTTGATCTCTGAGTGTACACACCATCAAATCACTCTTCAAATTTCAGTTTTGCTTTGTAAGCCGATTAGGTAACATCCAGGCTTGCCAGATTAGGCTACTTATCGTGGATTGGGCTATTTTCAGCATTCATTTACGCCAAATTTTTAATTGAGCTAAAAGTCACAATTTGGGATATATTCAATCATTTGAGTCTATGTGATTTCATTATAAATTTACGCCACCTCAAAATTTATAAACCAAGCAACCGTCTGTGTATACATGATCAATTGTTTGTCATACGTGCCTGTACCATAAGTACCTACTATCGTATACACGAACGTACCCTAACAATGTAAATTTCAAAATGTCACAACAGTTTTTCTGTCTGCTCCCAGTGTACCAAACGGATCCATTTTGAATCCGTAACGGGTTCCCTTTCTCGTATATTTTATCTGTTACGGAACCCGTTACGGATCCAGTATGGACCCGTTTGCGGGTGAAATTTTTCTGAAAATCTCTGATGCGTTATATACACGTAAAATATTCCATAAACGAATTCGAAACGGATACGCTTTTAATAATGTTAATGCTGTTTATAAAAAAAAAACAAATTGGTAGCGCTTATTTTTAATTAAAAAAAAAGAAAAAAAAGCAATGCATCCGAGATCTCGGAATATATAATTTACAAACATTATACATTAGACAACCAGGCTATTGACCTATATGATGTAGTCTTATCATATGCTGAGATATAAAGTTTGTATATTAAACAAATTAGGGGAGGGGGGGGCCTAGTGTGGACAATTTTTATAGAATTACAAAATTATATATGTAAATATATCATTTTTGTAATAAAGTAATTTTTAGCGATTATTTATACCTCTTGCCTTCATAATTGCATCAATAGTTATGATTTTTTATTTTCATAAATGCACTATTAAATTATTTTAAAAAGAGCTTACATTTGTCCATACTAGCCCCTTATACGGGGCTAGTGTGGACAACCATTGATTTAACTGGGGGCTAATGTGGACACCATAAAAAACTTGATAACTCATACAAAAACGTTAAGAAAGAGTTCAGATGCATGTTTATTCAAGAAAATAATGACGTAATACAAATAATAATACAAATAAAAAATTAACTCCTATCCCATGTTGTATTTGGAGAAAATTATATCAAACTTCATATAACTTGCTGATCGAGATGTTCCCGGCAGTTGTTGTGCTTGTGGCAGCTTTGCCACTATTTCATTTTGGTGAATTTGGCTGGTATCCGGTATATCGGGATACGTGAATCTATCGTTCTTTCTTTTTAGAAATGTAATGTCGAAATCTTGAGAACCGTGGATCGTGACAATTTGGCCAATATCAAATACTTTTTGTCCATGTTGTTTCAAACTTCATATAACTTGCTGATCGCGATGTTTCCGACAGTTGTTGTGGTTGTGGCAGCTTTGCCACTATTTCATTTCGGTAAATTTCACTGGTATCCGGTAAATTGAGATACATGAATCTGTCGTTCTTTCATTTTAGTAACGTACTTTCTTGGAACGGCTTTTAGAAATGGTCTGACAATTTCTGGAGTCATTTTAGCTGTCCACACTAGCCCCTTCATGTCTTTTTAAACAAAAATATTTTTTTTAATCTTACGGTAAAGTTCTTCAAAAATAATTTCAATGGTTTAAATAAACACTATTTTAAGTTGTATTATCTATTAACACTACAGCAGAAGAATAATTAGTTTAAAAGTATCACTGAAATAACGAAACAACAAAAAAATTACTTTTTGCTGCGTAAAACACGTTCGGTCACGTTATCATGGAAAGCCGAACTGTCAACGAATGAATTTTTTTTTTAGTGATGCAGAGTGCAAATACCAACTTGAAAAATATAAAACAGAAACAAAAAATTCAAAACGGCGCGAGAATTTGAATTTGTCCACACTAGCCCCCAGTCCACACTAGCCCCCCCTCCCCTACTGTTGTTTTTTTTTTATTATAAGCACCCCTTGAAACTTTTAAACTTTAATTCAAAAAGTTTTACAAATGAAAGTTTTTGAAAACTTTTATTGTATGAAAGTTTATAAAACCTTTTATTTTTAAAAGTTTTTAAAAACTTTTTCAAAAACTTTTATTTTTAAAGGTTTTTCAAAAAACTTCTCATAACGTAAAGGCACCAGTTACCGTCCGGTCTCCTGTTTCCGTCTTTTTTAAAAAACTCCATAAAAGTGCTTGAATTTCCCGCGCAAACTTTACAAAAGTGGAATATTTTCGTTCGTTTAATATTCACTCGTTAATTGTCAAAATATTATTTTGAAATAATAATGGATTATATCATAATTAAATTAAAACACCGCAACAGTGCAGTTCGACGGTTTTTTTAGAGTGAAAAAAGTTAAAAGTGAAGTAGCAAAGATTTTCAGATTTTGGTGAAAATAAACTGAATGGTAAGTATTTTAGTTTTTTGTTGTATGAATACATAAGTTTTTATTGTAATTATAAAGTTATTCTGGCTTCATAAATTATTTTAATAAATTTATGAGATAAATAAAAGCGGACGGAATGAGGGCATATAAAAAATTTCTGCGTTCCATATTCCGTCCATTTGGACGGAAACAGGATTTTTACACTTCGTAAAAAAGACAAAGTTCTAGTGTGTAATTGAAATAAATATTTGTAATTCTTGCTAGATTTGTAATGTATATGTAATTCTACGTTTGAGGACTTGTATACGTCCTACTTTAAATCAATCAGATTTGGCACAATTTGACTTGAAACTTATGCAATTTTAGTTAATTTTCCTGGTTGAATCAAAATTATTCTATTAATCCAAGTTTCAAATTTACATTAATTTTTATTCTTTTTGTGTATTTTTCGCTGCTACGTGGTACTTTAAAGTTTAAACTTCAGTTATTCATTAAAAAAATATATCTTAATGGCTCTACTCAATTTATATATTCAAATTAAATACGGGCGGAAACCGGGCTTACTTTATTTCTTTAGTTCCTGTTTCCGTCCACCTTGGTCGGAAACAAGAATACATAGTGTCTATAATGCGACCACTCGTATTTGTTTCAAATAACACTGGTCTACACGATTTTCGACTGGACCAACCAAATAGTGTTCCTAGAGTTATTTGGTGCGCTGAATTCGAATCTGTAATCGGTTTTTCACTATCAGGTCAGGTTTTGGAGATAATCGACCTTTTCGATTTTTTAGGTTATGTCTCCATTTTTTCGAACATATTTTGAGAAACCCAATTTCGATCGAATATGTTTTTACATTTTTATAGAGAAAAATTCTTAAACTTTCAATAAGTGTTCCAATATCTAAGATCCGATTCAAATTGGCTGAGTTATAGCAACGAAAAGTTCATTTTTATATTAGTTTTTTACACTTTTTCGTGTTTAAGCCAAATTAAACACGGTTTTTTTGCCAGTCGCTTATACATAAATATATTTTTTATATTTTAGTTCAATAGTGTATTTAATTACAAATATTTGAAGTTCAATTTTAGCCAAATCGGATCATTTTTTAAAAAGTAATTAAGGTTTTAGTGAAATAAGATTATTTCGATTTTGAATGAATTTGTTCAACAAAAATTTAAAAATAATTTGTGTTTTCTATGAAAATCGAAATGGTCTTATTTCACTAAAACCTTAATAACTTTTTAAAAAGTGATCCGATTTGGCTAAAATTGAACTACAAATATTTGCAATTAAATACACTATTGAACTAAAACATAAAAAAACATATATTTGAATAAGCTACTGGCAAAAAAACCGTGTTTAATTTGGCTTAAACACGAAAAAGTGTAAAAAACTACTATGAAAAAGAACTTTTCGTTGCTATAACTCAGCCAATTGGAATCGGATCTTAGATATTGGTACACTTGTCAAAAGTTTAAAAATTTTTCTCTATAATAGTGTAAAAACATATTCGATCGAAATTGGGTTTCTCAAAATATGTTCAAAAAAATGGAGCTATAACCTCAAAAATCGAAAAGGTCGATTATCTCCAAAACCTGACCTGATGGAGAAAAACCAATTGCAGATTCGAATTCAGCGCACCCAAATTACTTAAGAAACATCATCCTCTTCTCCAGTCAAAATTTTTTCGGAAATTTGTCGACCAGTGTAATCATCATGGATTCCAAAAAACGGTGTACATATCCTCTCGTAAATCTTGAAAAGGCTTTAGTTGACATAAAAGAGGAAACATATAACGTAACGCAAGCTGCTAAATTTTATCACATTCCGAAGACAACTCTGATACTCTCAATTAGTACTCACCCATACAAACGTTCCGTGCCATCATCAATTGTAATGAATATGCCAAAACAATGGGGTATAGGCCACTCCGAATTTGAATGGATGAACAGTGAAACTTTTGACGATTATATAACCAATGTTTTTCATCCATGGTTGAAAGAGAATGACATTCCAGTACCTGTGATATTATTCCTGGATGGTCATTCGTCTCATATCAATTTTAATTTAAATGAGTTTTGTGAGGAAAATAACATTATATTGGCAGCATTTTATCCTAATGCGACCCATTGTCTTCAGCCCTTAGACGTGGGAGTATTTTACACATTAAAAAATTGTTGGCGAAATGATGTTCGGGATTGGCGAATGAATGACAGTGGTAAGAAAATGCATCGGTCGGATTTCTCAAAAATTTTGCAGAAGTCTGTGGAGAAAACAGTTTCAATTTGAATTATTGAAAAGCTTGTGGACTTTTTCCGTTCGATGAAAAGATCTTAAAAAACGTGAACTCGTTTTTACATTTAACTTTGTTTTATGTTTCCAAGTTTTTAAAACTGAAAGATAATTTTTTTTTGTTTTACTTAACTAGGTACTTATTATTTTTATTTATACTTAATGATCTCAGAAAGATATGTGATTGATATTAGTTTATAAACTTTGAAGTAAAATTTGTTATGTTTCCAAATCTTTAAAATTAAAATTTTTTGTATAAATAACTGAATTTAATTCTAACTTTGTATTGAAATAAACATAATTTAAAAAATTAAAACATTGTATTTTTATTAAGCAAATTTAATCTTGTTTAAGCATAATAAAGTTAATTTTTCTTAATTCGAAAGCGATGAACGGAATCAGGTGCCCGCGTGGACGGATACAGGCACTATCATCACCGGCCGGACGGAATATGGTGTACCTTGCATTTTATTGAGTCTGTATTTTAAAAAACAAATTTAAAAATGAAAACTATAATATAAATTATTTCTACATATCTTTTCCTGCAGTTAACATATGTAATAACATATAGGAAAAGTTTCATGAAATTACATATTATTTTTCAGTATCTTCTGAGAGATTCAATTAAACGTACTGAAAAGTGGACGGTAAGTGGTGCCTTTACGTTATAAAAGTTTTTTTTTTTTGGAAAAAAACATGGCAAAAAAAAATTCCTTGAAAAAAATCCAGTGACTGAAGTATTACAAATTACACGCTTATCTATAGAGCTGGAAGATAAAATGCGACCGTGAAAAAATTTTATTGCACTAATCGATGGGGAAAGGTCGAAAATAGATTTTGGACATGACCAGGAGTGTCCCCGACCCCTTTAAGTGACCGATTTGGGCCCATTTTGGTGAAAAAATTTTATTGCACTAATCGATAGGGAAAGGTCGAACATAGATTTTAGACATGACCAGGGCTGTCCCCGACCCCAATAAGTGACCGATTTGGGCCCATTTTGGTGAAAAAATTTGATTGCACCAATCGATGTTGAAAGGTCGAAAATAGATTTTGGACAAGACCAGAGGTGTCCCCGACCACTCTAAGTGACCGATTTGAGCCCATTTTGGTGAAAAAATTTTATCGCACCAATCGACAGGGAAAGGTCGAAAATAGATTTTGAACATGATCAGGGGTGTCCCCGACCCCTCTAAGTGACCGATTTAGGCCCATTTTGTTAAAACAATTTTATTGCACCAATTGATGGAGAAAGATCGAAAAAAGATTTTGGACATGACCAGGGGTGTCCCCACCCCTCTAGTGACTGATTTGTTCCCTTTTTTGTGAACAATTTTTATTGCACCAATCGATGAAGAAGATCGAAAATAGATTTTGGACATGACCAGTGGTGTCCCCGACCCCTCTAAGTGACCGATTTGGGCTCATTTTGGTGAATTTTGGGGATACCTCTGGTCATGTCCAAAATGTGTTTTTACCTTTTCCCTATCGATTAGTACAATAAAATTTTTCACCAAAATGGGCCCAAATCGGTCACTTAGAGGGGTCGGGGACACCCTTGGCCATGTCCGGAATCTATTTTCGACCTTTCTTCATCAATTGGTGCAGTAAAAATTGTTCACAAAAAAGGGAACAAATTAGTCACCAGAGGGGTGGGGGACACCCCTGGTCATGTCAAAAATCTATTTTCGACCTTTCCTCATCGATTGGTGCAATATATTTTTTTCATCAAAATGTGCCCAAATCGGTCACTTAGAGGGGTGGGGATACCTCTGGTCATGTCCAAAATGTATTTTCAACCCTTGCCTATCGATTAGTGCAATAAAATTTTTTCACCAAAATGGGCCCAAATCGCTCATTTAGAGGGGTCGGGGACACCACTGGTCATGTCCAAAATCTATTTTCGACCTTTCCCCATCGATTAGTGCAATAAAATTTTTTCACCAAAATGAGCCCAAATCGGTCATTTAGAGGGGTCGGGGACCCCTTCATCGATTGGTGCAATAAAAATTGTTCACAAAAAAGGGAACAAATCAGTCACTAGAGGGTTCGGGGACACCCCTGGTCATGTCCAAAATCTATTTTCGACCTTTCCTTATCGATTGGCGCAATATATTTCTTTCACCAAAATAGGCCCAAATCGGTCACTTAGAGGGGTCGGGGATACCTCTGGTCATGTCCAAAATGTATTTTCAACATTTCCCCATCGATTGGTGCAATAAAATTTTTTTACAAAATTGAGCCGTAATTATACTCCAGTCACAGGGACTTTTTTAAGGTATTTTTTTCCCAAAAAAAAAACTTTTATGTGACAAGTTTTTATCAAAAACTTTCATGAAAAACTTCTTCCTTAGAAGTTTTTATATAAAAGTTTTTTAAAAATAAAAGTTTCTAAAAACTTTTATAAAAAACCCTTTGAGGATAAAAGTTTTTAAAAACTTTTATAAAGAACTTTTATTTTTAAAAGCTTTTTAAAACTGTTATTTCAGAAAGTTTAAAGTTTTTAAAAACTTTTATCTAGATGATTTAAAAGTTTTTAGTCTAAATAAACTTAAAAACAAACTTTTAATAAAGTTTATTTCAGGGTCTGCAAAGCTTACAAAAAATCATACGCATTAAAATAAAAAGATCAAAATCAAGAAAACAAAGAAATTTTTTTTTTTATCATCATTAACATTAATTAATGCAAATCCATTTTCAATTCATGTTCAAAGTACGTTTCGCGTTCGAACGCGGATTTACCTGGGTTCGAATCTTATCACAGGTGGATTTTTATCCTTTTTTGCTTCTTTTTATTTTTTATTTTTTAATTGTTTTTTTATATATATCGATACATCTAACGTATAAGTTGGTATCTCAAGCTAACAACATTTTATGGGACAGCGTTTTTCGGTTCCATCTTGTGTCAAATTTTGGTACCACTAGCTTGAAATTTGAAGGGCTGGGAGCTATTTTGGTAGTCACAACCTAAATTTATTTTACATATCGTCACTCTTAGGCCAGATTCACGAAAGTGCAAAATTTTTCAGTTTTGCACTAATGTTGTTTGCTTGTTCAAAATGGGTTCAATAAAGTTATGCCAGAAGTATGAAAGCTATATCTGAAGTGGTTTAAAAGATAATGCAAGCTTTATAACACGAAATAGCAAAATTTACATATACATAAGTTTAATATTTAAAAAAATTTCAAATAGCAAAATAATTTTTTTTTATTATCGCTAATAAGCTCTTCAAAATGTTTTTTTTTTTTCTTAGACACAGCATTAACATTATTAAAAGTAAATCCGTTTTGATGAACGTCACGGGTTTGAAACGGATCCACATCTGTTTTTGTGCACATTGCGAATCGCTATACCTACATACATACCTTCCAGTGGAAAAGGTACTTTATACCTTCACTCACAGAATTAAGCAGTAGAACTTCGATATCCACAAGCTTGAGTTTTTCATTTTACGATTTCAAAATACCATAACTTAGTCAATTTTTGGAATTTTCCAGTGATGTAGGTGTCATTTTATTCAAAATTGTATGTATTTTTAAAAAATGCAAAAAAAAATGTTTTTTTATTTTGTGAAGATAAGGTACCTTTTCCAATGGACGGTCACACAGTGCCGGATTAAGACAAATGGGGGCCCTAGGCCATTCAAATTTTGGGGCCCTCTTTTTTTAATAATTGTAAAATTAATCTTTGTTTATGCATTTAAAGAATTTAAGGATTTTGAACACTGTAAACGTTTTAATTTCAGGTGGTTTTTATTTTATTAATTAAAAAAAATACGCTTGACATATAAATATAAAACTTTGCATATGTATTAATTGAAGTTAGTACTACATGCAAAAATTTGTAGCATCCTTGGCAACTTTTTTTGTAGCCTTTATCTTCTTTTTGACCAAAGCCCAGAATTTTACAATTGACCAGATTTCTGGACAGTTTGCATGACTTACTTCACGAGGCACCAAAATCACATTATTTCTTGAGTACCCCTGCAAGGCTATTTTACTATAATGACAAGATGCTAAGTCTGGCCAAAGGAAAGTGGAAACTTCATGCTTTCGTGGGAAAGGCTAAAGTCTTTTTTCCAAGCATTCCTTAATATAGAATTCGGAGTTTAATGTTCCAGTGGTTAAAAAAGAATTGCTCCTTTTGCCACAACTGCAGTTTGCTTGCCAAACCAAAAACTTACGAGGAAATTTCGACTGCTTTTTTGACTTAAGCTTTTTGCCCACATTCCCCCGCGTGTCTACAGTGTAAAATTTTTGGCCAGGAAGCAGCGCAAAATCGGCTAAAACATACGTCGTCCATGATGCAGCATTCAAAATTTTGGGAAAAAATTAATTTTTAATTTTATGCCGTGCTGTTTTTGCTTTCGTGTTCTTCATAGCATTTCTGTCAGAAAATGTTTGTACCTTAAACGTCTTCAAACAAACCTCCTTTTTGGCCTTGCGAACTAAAAACTCGGAACACTTTACCTTCTGTGCCAGTTTTCTGCATGAAATGTTGGGTTTCTCTTTAAAATTGTGACGAAGTTCTTCGTTTTGTTTTGGTCGCGAATGCCTTTTTCTTTCGCGGAACCTGGCTTTCGAAAGACATCCAAGTCTTCCTTAAATTTTTTAAAAACTCTTGATACCAATTTCACATCAATTTTGCTATTCCGGGCAATTATATTAGTAGTTTACCGCGGGTGGTCTTCAAACATTTTTATTATGGACTTTCGAACTTATAGCTCGTTTACCATTTTGAAGTAAATATGACTGACTAGGGACCAAATTTGAAAACCATAGTTTTGGTACATTCAATTCAAAGCCTACTGCGAAAAAAAAAATTTTAAATTGAGTAATTTGAAAACAAGTTATTGGATAAAATGTGTCGGACAATTTTGTCCAACGCAGTTCTTATACAAAGTTTTATATTTATATGTCAAGCCAATTTTTCTTAATTAATAAAATATAAACCACCTGAAACGTTTACAGTGTTCAAACCCCTTAACCAGCTTATTGATATCATATGAAGGTTGTAAACACAATAAAACAATCAAAATAGTTTTTTTTCTGACAAATATTTTTTTTGACTTTACAAAATTAACAGTATAGTAATTTATAAAATAATCTTTCGACATCTCTTTTAAATATTACAACGACGTTCATCTTTTAAAAACTTTTCACATAAAACAACATCTCGATTTGTCACTAATTAAAAAAACGTTCTTTTTTTATCAAGAAAACCGACCAAATGAGTTTTGCAAAACGGCCAAGCATCAAATGGTTTTGTGACGTTTAAAACAACAACAACAGTTTCATGCAGCTTAACTCAAGTGTGTTGAAGCTTTTTTCGTTGCGATCGAGCATTGGGAATTCTAATTTTGTTATTGATTTGTTGTTGTCAAAGCATGCTTGGACTTAAATTTGCCAAATTTTGTGAGCTAGTTCATTTAATCAGCCGATTAAATATTTTAGCGCTTAGATTTTCGTGGGGGCTCCTGCTCGTCGGGGGCCCTAGGCCATGGCCTAGTCTGGCCTAATGGTTAATCCAGCACTGTGGTCACATATCTACTCTTGTATACGTTTAGGATATGCATATATGTATTTTAATTATCTTTTATTTTTCATCCAAACTTAGTTGCTTGTTGTAAACTCATGCAATCTTAGATTTTTCCAAAAAAGTTGCTTTTTTTCAATGCAGTTGGAGCGCCTTGCGGTAAAAATTTTTTGCAATGAAAATACGCATGCAGAAAAATGTATTTGCGTTCAAATTTTCAAATAACTTATCAAATCACTCGTCAGATCAGCAAAATTTCAAAAATTTTTGATTTTCTTCAAAGATTTCGACAAATTATTTGAAGAAGCTTTCTTTCTATCAAAAACTCATCAAATCCATACAAAATTTATTTGAACGCAAAATTAGTGATGCCAAAAAATTCGAACTCATCAAATAAATTTTTGTAATTTGATAGTGTGTTCACCCCAAGACACTACGTGGGCTGCTATATAAATTTCTGGCCTAGGCAACACCTAGTGTAGCCAGGTGCAATCTGACATTTCCATTGGAAATTTTGACATTTTTTAGCATAAACGTACTCAGAACGTTTTGACGTACGACCATCATTTGTGTTGTTTACAGTGACTTGAAAAAATCAATTTGGCAAAAAAAATGGAATTAACTCGTGAACATTTTCGTCCGATCATTTTTCACAACTTTCGACGTGGATTATCACGACAAGAGGCATCGATGAACTTAAATCTTTGTATGGCAATGAAGCACCATCCTATAGCACTGGTTTAATGAATTTAATCGTGGCCGACGCTCGTTCAAAGACGAATTCCGTGAAGGTCATCCAAAAACGGCCGTTGTGCCAGAGAACATTGATGCCGTGCGTGAATTGATAATGCAAGATCGTCATGTGACATACCGTGAGATAGAGGCAACCTTGGGCACTAGATCCACTGCAATATATTTGATTTTGCATGAACACTTAGTTGTAAAAAACTTTTGTTCTCGTTGGAAACCCCATAATTTATCAATCGCTTTAATTACCAATGTAAAAATTGATTTTCTTAACTCACTGTAAACAAAACAAATAGCGCTCGTACATCAAAACGTTGTGCGTACGTTTATGCTAAAAAATGTCAAACTTTCCAATGGAAATGTCAAATTGCACCTGGCAACACTTAGTGTTGCCTAGGCCAGAAATATATATAGCAGCCTACGTATAACAGATTTTTACTAGTAAAAACACCAATCAAATACAAAAACAAGGCAAAATACATAAAGGAAAACAAAAAAGGTATTGAAAGTCTGGTTGTCATAATGTTTCAATGATCACCATAATCATATCATCAGACGAATTTGCCGAAAACCAGAAGAACTTATAAGCATACTATATTTTCTCTTCTTATACGAGCTAAAATTGTATGTTTTATAAATATATAAATATATGTATGTATATATGCCCAAATTTTTCTCGAGAACGGATGCAGCGATTTTAATGAAACTTTGGAAAAAGATGCATTCTAACATAAAATGGGGAATAAATAATGTTTTATTTTTATAACTGCTCACTAGGGGGCGTGGCACCGCCCTAAATATTAAATTTGATCTAGTCATAACTTCCAAACCATTAAAGATATTTTGATGAAATTTAGTACACAGTTACTGACTATCAATGTCTTCTTATTGACAAAAAGTGGGCGGAATCGAAGAAGTGCCACGCCACACCATTGAAAACTTTGATTTAATATTACTCGAAAACGACTCCAACAATTTGGATGAAAATTTAGGAGATGTTACCTCTGCAAACAAGAATTAATATGTAATATGCCGTTATATTGGGAAAACTCGTTGAAGGGCGTGGCACCGCCCACAAAAAAATAATACGCTATAAAAAGAAAACTAATAAAGCAATCATTCTGAAATTAACTGTGGGGAGTCTACTTGCTATAGGGCACCTCTGATCTGAAAGTGAGCGATATATCACAGTTGCGCGTGGAATCTCCCATACAAGCAAAATACGTTGAATGCTGTTTCTCGCAATTGTTACAAGGTATTTTAATCAAATTTGGTATGTAGGTACTACTTATAAATGACTTGTAATAAACGAAAAGTGGGCGGAATCGAATAAGTGTCAAGCCCACTTTTTAACCATTGAAAACTTTGATTCAATATTACTCGAAAACGACTCCAACAGTTTTGATGAAAATTTAGGAGGTGTTACCTCTGCAAACACAATATTAATATGTGATATGCCGTTATATTGAGAAAACTCATTGGCGGGCGTGGCACCGCCCACAAAAATATGATACGGTATAAAAAGAAAATCAATAAAGCAATCATTCTGAAATTAACTGTGGGGAGCCTACTTGCTATAAGGCATCTCTGATCTGAAAGTGGGCGAAATATCGCCGTTGTGCGAGGAATCTCTCATATAAGCAAAATACGTTGAATGCTATTTCTCGCAATTGTCACAAGATATTTTAATGAAATTTGGTATGAGGGTCTGGATTATAAGTATCAAAAGCATAACAAAAAGTGGGCGTTGTTCAATATTTGCCACGCCCACTTTTTACCAAAATAAAAATATTGGAAAAAATGGAATGAACTTTTTATTTCTTATATGCAGTCTTATGTACTTTTTGACACTGAATCCGTCTTCATCAGCAGAACTATCATTATACCTGCTGGATTTTGAAATATCCAGTAAAATACAGCACATGGAAAAGTTCTAACTTTTCTGTTTTCTTTTGTTATACTTCGCCCATTTATTTTACCCATTTTACTTTCTTTAAGTATCCTAACCTAAAAATGACCAAAATATATGTTTTGAGGTTACGTTAATAAATTGAAAGGAAATGATTTCAGTCTCTGACCTTATGCAAAAATAGTTATTATCAAAATTAACCCTTAGAAAGTGACTGTAATATGAGGTTAAACGGAAGCTTGGCACGATGGCGTATGAGTGCCCGGACTTGAGCTCGCCAAAAATGGTGGGACGTTATAGCTTCCTAAAATATTACATTTAAAAATTTAAATGCAATTAGCAAATCGAAAACAGTCCAAATGAATAGATGAAAAGGACATGTGAGAGAAGGGTACACCTAGTAAGAAAATGAAACACAAAACAACGTACTGTGACTCTAGAGAGATGGAACATTTCCGTTAAGCGTTCTAATTTCAAAATAAATTTACTAAGGATGTCAGATGTTTACGACTTCCTTCCGCGGCCCTCCCATGACTAATTGGTCCACCGCACAGTGCGAAATTTTCAGAGTCTAGCGGAACTTAATTCATCATCTAAGCGCATATACCAGTTATAGTTATGAAACTTAATACTTGGATATATATTTAATTGGCAAAACACCACGCAAAAATTAAGGGAGATCAGACAAGGGGTTATCATACCCCCCATATATGGAAATGCTTAAAACGTTGTATTTCTGCTCCCATACCAGATATCGCTATGAAACTTGATAGATATAACTATTTTCTTATCAAAACACCACAAAAAATTAAGGGGGTATGACAAGGGGTATTTGCTGTTTCTTGCATTTTTATTCAGAAATGTTTCTAAATTTCGAGAGGATTCCCTCTACCTTTTGTGTTTATTAAAAACTAGCGTACCAATATTTACCTTAAAACTATGGAGAGTGTTAGATGTTAGTGGTGGTGAGCCTATTTTTTCCAAGACAAAACCAACGATAGCGTCCGATGTCGGTTTTTCATGAAATTTCGGTGTTATATGAAATTTCCAAAGACATTCTGGAAAAGGTTTAGTTTAAAAGAGGATCGCAAAATATCGCGGAAGATGTTTTGCATTTCCAGTAGAGGATAAACCTACCTTTAAAACTTTGTACGTTTCAAAATGGCAATTTGTGGTAACACCTTTTAAAGTATCCAATGAAGTTGAATATGTAAATATAATGAACTTCTTAAAAAGCACAATTTTCACAAACAAATAACACACGAGTAAGAAAAGATTCTGCAATTATTTGAATGCCAATAAGTGACAATTTTATTAAAAAATAAATTAAAAAATTTTCGAGGCCTACCGACTTACCGTTTTTATGTACAAATCTATAAACTAAAACAAATCGAAAAGCTTTCTATAGTCAAAAAGTATGAATGAATAAGTAACGTAAGTTTTAGGTGCATTTTGCAGTTGTTTCGCAGGGTTATTCACCAAACTGAGTATGAGGATTTTGAGGTGGGATATTAAGCTACCGAAATAACGAATAATCTGTTGCGTTTTATGTATTTCAAAAATTGAATAAAGCTCCGCTAAACCTCCCAAATTTCGCACTGTGCACCGGTCCATTCTGCAGACAATGAAACTTTTATGAATACCCCTAAAACGGAGGAGTTCAATGCAACTCACCTTACACCCATCGCTAAAAATTTATTCCATTTTTAATTGACGACACATCACAGTTTAATATTCAAAAACATTATAAATTTGTATTTATACTTAGTAAGAAAACATAAATCTAATTATAGATAACTAGCTTTTACCCGCGACTTCATCTGCGCAGTATTAGTACTTCGAATACCCTATTTTTTCACTATCTACATCTTTAATCATATAGCTTGTACTCATAATTCTTAGTGTCTGAGGGAAATTTAGTTCGATTATCTCAAAAAACGCTTTCAGTATAGCGTTTTAAAGCTTTTGCTTATACGAGAGGTGCCACGCCCTCTTATCTGAATTCGCTCAGTTTTTGCTCAGAGCTTGCGCTTACAATTCGTAGTATTTATGTGTATTTTGGTTGTATTATCGTGAAAAATATTCAAAAAATTGCATTTTGAATATATTTTTTGTATGGGCGGTAGACGTGTCCGTCGACCGATTTCGCTCATTTTCAATCCCCCGAGCTAACTTTGACAACGGAGGCTGTGCATCAAATTTCATTGAATTATCTTGCTTAGTATTTCCACACACAGCCAGCCAGCCAGCCAGACAGACGGACATAGCTATATCGACTCCGGAGGTGACGCTGATCAAGAATATATATACTTTTCTATATCTGCGACGCCTCCTTCTGTGCGTTACAAACGGAAGGACAAAGTGAATATACCCTGGGTGTAGGGTATAAAAAATTTTTAAGTGAAAAGGTACTATCTACTTACATACATATACATATCAAAATGTGAGTAAATAGGTGAGATGCATTTATTTAAGGACTATCCCAGAAAATATTTTTTTACATCAGTTAAAACATCCTTAACGAATTTTTTTTAATTTTTGATTTTGCTGTATCATAGAAGAGCACAGCAAACGGAGGTCAAACAGCATACTTCAAACTTCGAAATCAGTGTTAGTAATACTTTTGTTCCCCCATCTTATCAAAAATATTTAACGTTTTTTTTTTTTGGTACCTATGTTTTTTTTTTTATACCGATAGCACCGTAGGTACTTTCATTCAATATTTCCATTATCAAGACAAATCTGTCGGAATATTAAGCGGATATATGGTGTTAATATGATCTCATTATATCTACTGCTATATGCTTACGAGCGACTCAAATAAACTTTCCAATTAATTTGTGTTTTTTTTTATTAGAGGTACAACCCCCTCAACCCATTCAACCATCAACCCATTTTTCTTATAAATCTTTTGGAGCACAAACAAAACAGGTGGTGTAAATATGATTTTAATATGCTCTGTAGTATAGGCGTGTTAGTCATGTACATTCGAAACCATGACGTAAAAAATTTTAAATTACTGAAAATTGTGACGAGATAGAATTTTTCACTATTTTTCACCACACTAAAATCTATAGAAATTGCTTTTTAAAATTAAAAGAAGAAAGCCATTGAAGAACTGTGTTATCTGAGTAGTTCACTTACCTACCTTCAAAGCGATTACTTCTTAAACCAAGGGTGTCAGCGTAGACCAAAAGTGAGCCAATTTTGGCTCGACCAACAACATCAATATCACAGAAATAATTTTTGTTGTTTTTTTTTCACGCTTGTCAAAATTTTGCGTTTTTGTTGCTTTTTTTGCGAACCAACATCAAACAACAACAACGACCACGTCGCATCAAAATCAAAAACAACAAACAATATGGGTATTAATGTGTTGAGGCGCAGTTCCGAAAATGCAAGTCTTTTACGCACTAACGCCTGTACGTTCAATGTGAATATTTCCATCTTGAGAAATTGCAGAAGTAGTGCGAAATTTTCGGCAATGTGTTTGTTGTTTTACAAATGTTAAACTTTCGCAAGTCGCACTTCTGCAACGACGCAAGAGCATTGCGCATCAACGCGTGAATACCCCTACTTTTTGTGTGTGTCCTAGTTCTTAGAAATTTTGAAAATTGTTGGAATATTATTGTTGTTGTAAACGAGGCATGAAAAAACAACAAAAAATTGTTTTTGTGATTGTTGTAATTCGAATTTGAAGTTGTTGTAAAAGCGCTCACTGCGCTGCATACGCTTAGCTAAGTGATTTGAAAACGCTGACACCGTTGTCTTAAACTATATTTCAGATCCCGATGACACAGGTTTTGTTCTTTCTTGCCTTCTTTAAGATCTTTTAAACATGTTGATGCCTTCCATAAACAGATCTATTAGAAAGCTTGCCACTTGCTTAACTACATGCTATTGTCCTTTTATATTAGAAGCTATAGTAGAAAACTTTCATTGCTGTCTTCATGCCCAATGACATCATGTATCAAAATGAGAAAGAAAGAAGAGAAAGCAGCGATCATAGAAGGCTACATTGCTTAATTTTTTGTAGATTTTCTTCAGACTTTATAATTCTCAATATATTTAATAAAAGTATCTATTACTTAAGTTTCTCTTGCTTGGTACATATTTTTGGACTTGTACGGTATAGTATATATCAATGACATCTCATATAGGCCATGTCGATATTTATGAATATCGAAATATGTTGTTGCCCTTTCACATGAAAAGCGATCATAGATGACAAGCATCATTGCCTTTTTTATGGAAGCGTTCAACGACAACATGTGTACAAAAGAGGGAAGACAGCATGCCTCTTTCTGTCCTTTCTTATTAGAAGCAATCGTACAATGTCTGCTTTGCTGCCTTCTTTGCAGAAGCGTGAGTGCTAGGCCTTGGTGTCCAATGACATTATGTGTACAAAAGAAAGAAAGAAAGAAGAGAAGATACCAGGACTACCGGCTTTCAAATAAGGCCTAATATCGTACATATTGGATCGCTCTTCCTCCTACTGGGCACATTCGACACAGAAATACGTTTTTGTTTTTATTTATCTTTCAAATTTTATTTATTTTTTAAATTTTATTTATCTTTCAAAATGTAAACATACAAACTTCCGTCAGCCTGTTCACCTCTTTTAAGGATGATTTGAGGGGTAGAAACTATCTTATATCCTTTCAAGGGTCTCGTTCTATCTCCTTACCAAATTTCAACTTAATTGGTTTAGCGATTAATAATTCGTCATACAAACTTTCATACCTCTTTTCAGTGTTTTAAGGATGATTTTAGGGATAAAAACTATTCTATATCCTTCCTAGGGTCTCTGGCTTTCTCCATACCAAATCTCGTTTAAATTGGTTCAGCGGTTATTGTTTCCCCATACAAACTTCCATCCCCCTTTTCACCCCTTTTAAGTATGATGTTAGGAGTAAAAACTATCCTATATCCTTCTTAGAGTCTCCCACTATTTTCATACAAAATTTCGTCCAAATTGGTTTGGCGGTTTAGGCGACAGACGGTTTACAGACAGACAGACGTACAGACAGAGTTACTTTCGAATTTATAATATTAATATACATAGATATAGATTATATCTATTTATGAAGGAATGGGTAAGTAGGAATTAGAAAGGTTAGTGCTTACATGGAGGTAGTATATATGGGTAATTCTATTCTAACGCGTCAAATCATGTAATCGTCCACTAAAACACCAATATGAGGTTCTAAAATTATAGCAAAATTTTTTTTATATACATTTAAATAGCCTTTATAAGATCCACCACTTAGTATATCGCTTATTTTACATAGCTCTCGTGGAAAACCAAAAATATGAGTAAAAAAGTAACTCCCCTGGCTGTAATCATATACGTTAAGTTAGTAAAATTGTTTATGATTACAGCCAGGGGAGTTACTTTTTTACTCATATTTTTGGTTTTCCACGAGAGCTATGTAAAATAAGCGATATACTAAGTGGTGGATCTTATAAAGGCTATTTAAATGTATATAAAAAAAATTTTGCTATAATTTTAGAACCTCATATTGGTCCTCATATTGGTGTTTTAGTGGACGATTACATGATTTGACGCGTTAGAATAGAATTACCCATATATGGAATACATTTACAGCAACTGCATATAGATATCTTTACGTTAAATTATCACAATATTGTTATACAACAATCGAATAAATTAAATGCCTATTTTATGCTTCAAGTCGTTTTAATTTTATTCTTTTTTTAAAAAAAAAAACTTATTTTGACAAAAATTCTGATCTGTTTGGTGATTTCTGATTTAACTTAAAAGATTTAATTTCGAAATTGCATTCACCATTTTTCCAAGTTATTATTTCTTTTCTCCTTAGACAGTTTTAAATTCAAATCAACTTAATTGACTTAATGAAAAATACTAATTTTACGAACTTTAGTCATTATTTGCAAGAATCTAAAATTCTATGCATTTTTCAACTTAGGAAATCATGACAATTAGGATTAGAGAAAAAAACTACTAAGCATGGCTATGGTGACATATGTTTCGGTTACCGCCACGTAACCATCATCAGACCAATTTATGTTTTATTTAATTTATTTTAAATTAAATGAAATAACAATTGAATAATTTTTGAACTTTTTGTCTGAGGCCGGGATTGAACTATGAACCTCGGAGTCAATGTCTCTACATAGCGCATTTTTTTTTTTTTTTTTTTTTTTTTTTTTTCTCTAATCCTAATTGTCATGATTTCCTAAGTTGAAAAATGCATAGAATTTTAGATTCTTGCAAATAATGACTAAAGTTCGTAAAATTAGTATAATTTTCATATAGTCAACATAAACCATTTTACTTAATGAAAAATGTAAACTGTGCGGTTCTATTAAGAATCCCGGATAATTGATCGAGTGAGTCAATAAAGCATAGCATTCGGCGATTTTAGTTTAATTTCATTGTTTTTTTTATGTGTTCAAAGCATTAAGAATTTCTTTAAATCATAAGTTCCATAAGGAGATAACGAATACAAAAATATGTATGTATAGTGTACATTAAAAAGTGCATTAGGTGCAGAAAGCGAACTTCAATTCACCTTAAAATAAAATAAAGAAAATTAATACAAATTTCGGGTATGTGCATAGTAGAATTAGAACTGTATAAATTTGGAAAAACGTATAAATTTGGAAAAACTAGGTGTAATGGAAATGTGTATGGGAATCGATAGCTTAGGATATGTTTACTACGAGTCCATTAGTCTGCCGTAATGAATCGGATGCCTAAGCACATGACCGGCCTGAAAAAGTTGAAAAATCAGTTTTTTTTTTGCAAATATCTCGCTAACGGTTACTTCTATAGAAAAATGTTGGGACATTTTTGTAATTATGTGATAAAAAGTTATTCAGGGTCACATTTTAAATTTTTTTTTATAATTTCCAAAGCAACATACGTGATTTGACTATTTAAAACCTTTAAGGCCATCACCTCTTCTGGACATAGTAAGTAAAGCACAATCCACTTTCGTCGGCGTTTAAAATATCAGTTTGATCAAAACGCCTTAATAATACGGGATGAACTAAGTTATTGAAATCATTTGCTCCTGTTGCGTTTTCTGAAGATTTTTCTCCATGGACTTTACGAAAGACGGTTTAACGGTTTTGCCTTTGCCATAGCCATATTGAGCTGTATTTAAAACTGTTCAGATTTTTCATCAGTAAAACTTTTGTTACTTTTAATATTGTTGATCTTTTAAAAGGGGTATTTTATTTAGAAACCATTTTCTTCCTATTAATTAACCGGGGAAACCAATTAAGCGGGGATCAATTAACAGGGGATTTGGGTGCCTTTTTCAATGAGAATAGTTTCACTAGGCTTTTTTAGTTCAATTATCCGGGGAAGTAAATTAAAAGGGGGTCAATTAAAAGGGGTCTACTCTAGTTGTATTTCTTTTCCTTTTCTTTTTTTTTAGACTAAAACATTTTTGTGTCTGTTGATTTCGTTTAAAAAAAATATTTTTATACCCTACACCCAGGGTATATTCACTTTGTCCTTCCGTTTGTAACGCAGAGAAGGAGGCGTGGCAGGTATAGAAAAGTATATATATTCTTGATCAGCGTCACCTCCTGAGTCGATATAGCCATGTCCGTCTGTCTGTCTGGCTGGCTGGCTGGGTGGCTGGCTGGCTGGCTGGCTGGCTGGGTGGCTGGCTGGGTGGCTGGCTGTGTGTTGAAATACACTTTTTGGGAAAACTGAGCAAGATAATTCAATGAAATTTGGTACACTGCCTCCGTCGCCAAAGTTAGCTCGGGGGATTGAAAATGAGCAAAATCGGTCAACGGACACGCCTACCGCCCATACAAAAATTATATTCAAAATGCAATTTTAGGAGTATTTTTCACGACAATGCAACCACAATACATATAAGTACTACGAATTGTAAGCGCAAGCTCTGATAAAAATTTGAGCGAATTCGGACAAGAGGGCGTGGCACCTCCCATATAAGCAAAAGCTTCAAAACGCTATACTGAAAGCGTTTTTTGAGATATTCGAACCAAATTTGACTCAAACACTAAGAATTATAAATGAAAGCTCTCAGCAAAAATTGGGTGTACTCGGACAAGAGGGCGTGGCACCTCCCATATAAGCAAACTTTTGAAAATACTGCAGTGTAGGGTATTTATTTTTTGGCCAGGCCAAAATTTACACCCTTACTAGTTTTTTTATAACATCTTATTTAAATTACCATTACAAAAAATTTTATTAATCTTTCTTTACTCTAATTTCTATTTTTTTAGATATATTTATTTTTCTTGCAATTGTTCAAGTCTTCATGAACAGCTCTATTTTACTATGATTTCGTTAATCTTTTCCTTTCTGAACTAATTGCCCTAACAGGTAACCAGGCGCCTGATTCCAATGGGGATTTCAGAAATTCACGAATTTTCATAATTTTTTCAAAGAAAACGTATGTCAAATAAATAAATCCTTTCAGATTGGAATCTTGACTTTTCTTTTTATATACCTTACGTAAAAAATAAACACATATATCTTTTTCGTTACAGATTTTCCAAAAATTGGTATTTCTGAAGCCAAAAACAAAATTACACTGAAAAATAAACATAGTTTCTAAAATATTTGTTTTAACTAAAAGTTTCTTGTCTTAATTTTATTTTTTTTATTTATTTTACTTTTAGAGTGTATTTTTCTTTAAACCTATTTGCTTTAATTTATTTCTTTTTACTGTATATTTTGGCTTTTGTTAGCAATAAAAAGAAACTACTTAATTTTAGCTTTTTTTTAATATTTTTAAGTGACCAAATTACTATTACAACTGATACAACGAATTATCTTAATACATGTCGATTTGATTCTTGACACATTGGCTTAGACCACTCAGACATACACGTCTAATATATTAAATACATACATCGGTGGGCTAAAATGAGCCTTTTTAATGATGGGTCACCCTGATTGCTCGTGGCTGCTGACTGGATCGGTGTTTTCTAAATGCTGATACTCTGGAACAATTGGCTATTGCTGGCACTTTAAGCTTTTTACGTTTTTCAACGAATTGATGGCAGTAAAACCACTTAACTATGCGTCTACGTTTTTTCAAATGTACGGGTTTCCAAATTTAGTTCTTATGTAATTTATCACTTAGATAAATCCACCAAATTAAATAACGCGCGAGAGACATTGGCTAACACAGAGATTTTCGCACATGGCTTAAAACAATTTCATTTTTCTGATTATTGCAGATTTTTATGCGGGTTTTCACTGTCTTTTATTAGTTATCTTCAACCTTTATATTTTTCTATAAGTCCAGCAAACTGCATACAGTTTTTTATGTCGCAAGACTTTTTCTTTTATTCGACCTTTTGCCAAACCACGTTTTTTCTTTAAATATATGTATCTTTTTGTCGTTTCAATGAAATGATGAGCACTTTGACATGTGCCTCGTTAACCAGCCAACGAATCACTTCCCTTGCTTTTTTTCAATTAGATCAATATTATTTGCTTAGGTTCAGTTTACACTATCCTTTTAGCCATTAGTTTGTGTTCGTCACATGACCTTAGAACTTTGGTAGTTATTTTATGAGCAGTGTAATGTTATTGTCAGATACTGATTTTTTGCAGAAAATTTTTATTAATTTTCTTTTTTTTAAGAATTTAAAATCAATCCAACCTCTTTAATACAACGTTCAAAACTTTTACTTTACTGTTTTCTATGAACCAGAAATTTGTATACGTATACATGTACATACTTACATAATTTTAATAATTTGAAAGGGACAATACATATGTTATGCAACACTTACCTTATACATAATACATGTATGTTTGTATGTACGTATTGTGTATTTTTGTTGTGTCTGTATTGTGAACGCCGAAAAATCTTAAATTTAATTTTATTTGGATTGACTTATATTTTACTTATTTAATAACAAAGAGAATCGACCACGTCGGATTAAAAAAGACTTGTGTTTAGATTACGGAACAAATTGTTTGCCAAAATACAAACACTTTTGTTCACACATTAACATCCCTTTTAACATAATTTATTATTCCAAGCCTGAGATTGTCGTCAGGAATCAATTGAAATGGATTGGACTCCCTAAACAACACATGCAAAAAAATCAAAATCGTTAGAAACGCTTTACTTCTGTAAAATATGTAAACCCTCATGTGCACGTGGCAATGGGCACGTGCACACAATTCAGGTTAAGTCTGCGATTAAATTAATCGGTGATTAGTAAAGGACCGTATAACAGAACAAGTCTGCAATATATTGGCATAAATAACGAATGCGGAATCATATACATAGTACATACTTACATAATTATTAAAAGGGCGGGAATAATTTTCAGAATGTTTTACTTTTTTAATTTATTTCTGTTTACATAGCAACTTTAATTGCTTGACATTGACATTTACTTAAACTAACAATACATCGAGTAAAATTTTATAATCACACTACTTGGTAAAAAATTTTACAAAACTATTAAAACACAGAAAATGTTATAAATACTTATATACTAGGGTGGGCCAAATTGTATGGACGAAATTTTATCGACCTCGGCTACCCGCCTATGTGAAAGTTCATGCAATTCTATGAATATTTGCCCAAGGAACCATACCTCTGCGTTCAACTTTAGTTCGGCGCATTTTGATCGAAAATTTTACCTTTAATGAATATTTTTTTTATTTTCATACTAAATTTTAAAAATTTTTATAAAGACAAAAGTAATGTCATTACATGAGTTTGCTGGTATTCTGTCAGTAATCAATTAAATTGGATTTTGTTTACACAGAAAGTTCACTTGATCGTGTGGAATTGATGTTATATATTTAAAAAAGTGATATGGGTCAAATAGCCGATTATTATGAACGACTTTCAAAATAAACGATTGCAAACGAAGCGCTATGCAAAAATAGTATAATATCAATGACTCACAACGGCTTGGCAATGCATATAAAGGGAAAAACAAAGAAATTTGAATTTTTGCATGCGCTGTGTTTTTCTTGTAGCTGTGATTCTCGTCTAATCTATGCTAAAAGTTAAATAAAGTATGCTTGCAGAATTCTAAAAGATGTCGGCAAAGCGTCTGATGAGGAATTGACTTATTATAGTCAATTTTGACCTGTGGTGGGTCCCGAAACTAGTAGCGCAAACCAGCCTTCCGATACATTTTTTTTGCTTTTTTTATTTATGTGTATTTTTGCCTTGTTTTTTGTGTTTTTATTGTTGTTTTACTCAAAAACACTGAACAGTAAGCTCCAACCATCAATGTATTTTCATTGTTGGTAGCTAATAATGTAAATCATCATCTGTTCCAAAAACAAAAAAATTTAGAAAATCTCAGAGAGCCAACTGATACACATACGAATGCGCTTGCTACTTCGTTTTGTCTCGGCAAAAAACCTTGCAAACGAAGCGCTATGCAAAAATAGTATAATATCAATGACTCACAACGGCTTGGCAATGCATATAAAGGGAAAAACAAAGAAATTTGAATTTTTGCATGCGCTGTGTTTTTCTTGTAGCTGTGATTCTCGTCTAATCTATGCTAAAAGTTAAATAAAGTATGCTTGCAGAATTCTAAAAGATGTCGGCAAAGCGTCTGATGAGGAATTGACTTATTATAGTCAATTTTGACCTGTGGTGGGTCCCGAAACTAGTAACGCAAACCAGCCTTCCGATACATTTTTTTGCTTTTTTTATTTATGTGTATTTTTGCCTTGTTTTTTGTGTTTTTATTGTTGTTTTACTCAAAAACACTGAACAGTAAGCTCCAAACATCAATGTATTTTCATTGTTGGTAGCTAATAATGTAAATCATCATCTGTTCCAAAAACAAAAAAATTTAGAAAATCTCAGAGAGCCAACTGATACACATACGAATGCGCTTGCTACTTCGTTTTGTCTCGGCAAAAAACCTTGCAAACGAAGCGCTATGCAAAAATAGTATAATATCAATGACTCACAACGGCTTGGCAATGCATATAAAGGGAAAAACAAAGAAATTTGAATTTTTGCATGCGCTGTGTTTTTCTTGTAGCTGTGATTCTCGTCTAATCTATGCTAAAAGTTAAATAAAGTATGCTTGCAGAATTCTAAAAGATGTCGGCAAAGCGTCTGATGAGGAATTGACTTATTATAGTCAATTTTGACCTGTGGTGGGTCCCGAAACTAGTAACGCAAACCAGCCTTCCGATACATTTTTTTGCTTTTTTTATTTATGTGTATTTTTGCCTTGTTTTTTGTGTTTTTATTGTTGTTTTACTCAAAAACACTGAACAGTAAGCTCCAACCATCAATGTATTTTCATTGTTGGTAGCTAATAAACGATTCATATTTTTGGATGAATTTTTTTAAACAAAACACCAACCTAAGCTGAAAGTTCATTCAATTTGATAAATATTTGCCCATGGAACCATACCTCTACGTTCAATTTTAGTTCGGCGCATTTTCGATTTAAAATTTTACCTTGCGTTTAATATTTATTTTTATGCTAAATTTTCAAAATTCTTATAGAGACAAAAGTAATATCATAATATGTTTTGGCTGGTATTCTGTCAGTAATCAATAAAATTGAATTCTGTTTTTACGAAAAGTTTATTTGATAGCGTGAAATTGATAATATTTATTCCAAAAAATTATATATACCAAAAATCCATGTAAAAATATGACTCGTTTATTTTGAAATCGGTTATTTGACCGATAAAATTTTTTGGAATAAATATAATCAATTCCACGCTATCAAGTAAGCTTTTCGTAAAAACTGAACCCGATTTTATTGAATACTGGCAGAATACCAGCCAAAACATATTATGATATTACTTTTGTCTCTATGAGAATTTCTAAAATTAAGCATAAAAATAAATATTAAACGCAAGGTAAAATTTTCAACCGAAAATGCGCCGAACTAAAGTTGAACGTAGAGGTATGGTACCTTGGGCAAATTTTCATCAAATTGAATGAACTTTCAGCCTAGGTTGGTGTTTTGTTTGAAAAAATTCATCCAAAAATATGAATCGTTTATATTGAAAGTCGGACATAATAATCAGCTATTTGACCCATATCACTTTTTTAAATATATAACATCAATTCCACACGATCAAGTGAACTTTCTGTGTAAACAAAATCCAATTTAATTGATTAATGACAAAATACCAGCAAACTCATATAATGACATTACTTTTGTCTTTATAAAAATTTTTAAAATTTAGTATGAAAATAAAAAAAATATTCATTAAAGGTAAAATTTTCAATCAAAAATGCGCCGAACTAAAGTTGAACGCAGAGGTATGGTTCCTTGGGCAAATATTCATAGAATTGAATGAACTTTAACATAGGGGGGTAGCCGAGATCAGTTTTGAAATCGGCCCACCCTATTATATACACTAATTTTTTTGCGGCAAAGAGTATAGCAACAACAAAATATACGAAAAATTCTAATATAAAAAACTTTGCCCAAGAAACCATGGATCAAAAATCAATATCGAGCTACCGAAAATTACGTTGAAATTTTGATGTAGTACTTTAAACTTAGAATTTTTCAAATATTTATCTGTTGCTTTACTCTTTGCCTCCCGAACAAATTGACCCGGAATGTATATATTAGACATTCACACTATAACGCCCACGAGATATATCATATGTAGAGCCATTGTTGACAACATTAAAAAAATTTTCCCCCTAAGCTCAATTCGAAAAACCCCTAAAATTACAATAAGCAAACTGAAATACCCCTAAATGAAATTGTACTGAGATTTTTTTTACATATTATATACAAAACAAGATATATATGTATAAATAAAAAACATATTTAAGACATTTTACATAATTAAAACTCACCGTAAGGTTATCTTTCTGGTAAATTTGTAATTCGTATAGAATAGAGTGATTGCTGATTATTTAAAAATTAATTGTTGATGCAATTTAATATATCCTCCATCAAAAGGGAATCTTTTGCAAGTTCACTATTTTTGAAGTCATACATTTTGTAGTTAAACTTTTTTAGCATTTCTGGTGTAGGGTTAAAATTAACGCAGTAACCTTGGCGTTGTATAGTATACCTGGCCATCATCAAACAATGCAGCATTTCTACACAAAGTCCATTTCTAAGTTTAGTTTTTACTATTGCAGAAATACAGAATGCTCGTTCAACAGTTGCATTTGATACAGACTTGGGATTTTGCATTAAATTTTATTTTTCACTAAACTTAGTGCTAGTGAAAAAATATTCACTATCAAGAAATTTATTTAGTGTTAGTTCAAAATCTTTCACTATAAAAAAATTCATTAAGTGGTAATGAAAAAAATTTTCATTATCACTAAATTTAGTTAAAAATTTTCAATAAATACTCCACTAAATTTAGTGATACTGAAATTTCATTCACTATCAAATAACTGAATTAAGTGGTAATGTAAAATTTCCATTGTCACTAAATCTATTGAAAGTGAAAATTTATTTCATTGAATTTAATGAAACTTTAATGAAAATTTACAATAAATGTTGCAATAAATTTAATGAAACATTTTCACTTTCATTAAATTTATTGAAACATACCCAGTGTGCCAGACGGTTCATATCTTCGCTTTTTTACCCGTTACGGATCCGTTACTGATCCGTTGGCGGGAGAGATTCGCTTTTTTTTAGGATAAAAAAGCGAAGATTTGAACCGTCTGGCACACTGGGATTAGTGAAAATTTTCAATAAAGTTTCATTAAATCCAATGAAATAAATTTTCACTATCACTAAATTTAATGGATCTTTAATGAACATTTTCACTAATGTTTCAATAAATTCAATGAAATAAATGTTCACTAAACGTTCCAAAACTTACGGCCATCGAAATAGAGTATTTGGAATCCTATAATATAATCAGCATTTCGGCTATTTTATAGCCGCTATAGTATGGCCCTATGCTCCTCCTAGGAGTTAAAGGATAATACATACATACATGGTATCATTGAAGGTAAAAAATTTAGTGATGAGCAAAATTAGCCTTGGTCTTGGTAATCTTGCACGATAAAAATGCAGAAGAAGCAATTGATGTGGCTATATCCTGTCCAAATATCAAAATGAAATTTGTTCCTCAGCTACAAGAACCGCTCCAAAAATGTATATAGAAAAATTCAAGTAAATGTTTGTTCGTCATGAATCTCATTATTGTCCGAATACCCTGCGTAGAGAGATAGAAATTCCGTCTAACAACATTTTTAAACTTTGTATAATCGGAAAGTAAGATTTTTATGCTCTACGAAAGGAGAAGTTTTGTTGCAAAAAAAAAAAAATAATAATAAAATCATTGTGAAAGAATAATCACTTGGAGTGTCAAACAAATATAGCTTTAGGGTCGTAATAAGTCTTTCAAATTTTGGTTTGATCTATGACTCTATTTTTTTTCCGTATTATACTATTTTCTGTAAGTATACAAGTAACGCGTTGCAATGGTTCAAAATGTTGCACGAAGGGGGTACTTTCCTTTGCAGGCATGGTAAACGCACCCCGAAGACGAAACAATTCACATGAAAATTTTGAAAGACTAGTTATGTTAAAAGCCATCATGTACTTTGTAACGGTTCAACAAATATTTCGCTCTTTTTGTCGCTGAATCTATATATGAAGCACTCCATGCCAAGTGTACCAGGGTTAAATTTTTTTTTCTCCGATTTCGCTCAAATTTGGCAATATGGTAGATCCGGTGTGCAAGAACAACAATCCGGGAAAATTTGGTCCTAGTACCATTTGTTGTTAAAATACAGGGTGTTGAAGTTGGCGTTTTTAGTCGTTTTCATGAAAAGGGTGTTTTTTCAAAAATATATAGCTTACACTAAAGTTTGTAAATTGATAAATCTAAGTTACTGGTCTTATTCATTTTGAAGTGTTCTTTTTATAAAAAAATATTTCTTGGTGAAAAAAATTTTTTTTCACCAAAACTTTTTACACTTAAAAATACTTTTGAATTTTTTTTAAAAAAAGCCCCCTTCGATTTTTTTAAAATAACTTTAAATTAAAGCATAATTTATAAGCTTAAAAATGATGTATGAATCAAGTTGGGATTCGGACGCTAAATGGGGGTTTTTGGCTTTTGAACGCCCACGGAAGGCAAATATCTTTTTTTACTCAAGAGGAAAGCATCTTACGAAAAAAGTGTACTAGGCATAAAATACTTAGAATCATCAAGGAAATAGGTGTGCAATTTTTTGGTAATTTTTTGGAGTGTTAAAAAAATTTTTTTTTTTTTTGAGTAATTTTTGTAAAAAAATATCAAAAAAAAAGTTCAAAAATTATTCAAAAAAAAATCTCACGTATTGCTTGGACGATTCTAAGCATTTTTTGCCTTGTACACTTCTTTCGTAAGATGCTTTCCTCTTGAGTAAAAAAAGATTTTTGCCTTCCGTGGGCGTTCGAAAACCAAAAACCCCCATTTAGCGTCCGAATCCCATCTTGATTCATACATCATTTTAAAGCTTATAAATAATGCTTTAATTTAAAGTTATTTTAAAAAAAATCGAAGGGGGCCTTTTTTAAAAAAAATTCAAAAGTATTTTTAAGTGTAAAAAGTTTTTTTTTACACCAAGAAATATTTTTTTATAAAAAGAACACTTCAAAATGAATAGGACCAGTAAATTAGATCTATCAATTTACAAACTTTAGTGTAAGCTATATATTTTTGAAAAAACACCCTTTTCCTGAAAACGACAAAAACGCCAACTTCAACACCCTGTATTTTAACAACAAATGGTACTAGGACTAAATCCTCCCGAATTGTTGTTCTTGCACACCGGATCTACCATATTGCCAAATTTGGGCGAAATCGGAGAAAAAAAAATTTAAACCTGGTACACTTGGCAGGTAGTGCTTCATATATAAAAATGAAATGGTGTCCGTATGTAGCTTATGAACGCGGAAAATACAGGGTCGATTTACATAATTTTTTTTTTAAATTGTTTTTTATGGTCTGTAGAAGGTTCTTAAGGGGGTGGGATGCCACTGAAGGGAATGGCGGTTGCACCCCCCATACGAAAAAATACAAAAAATGCTATATCTCTACAGTTATACAAGCTATGAGTATGAAAGTTGATGAACTTATGCATAATGTACATATCTACCATTCACCATGCAAAACTTGGGGGATATTGGGTGTAGGAGAATTGCATCCACTTTTAAAAAAATATACAAAATGCTATATTTCTTCACATACGCAGATATCGTTATAAAACTTGGTACAGACATGAATATTCTATCTACCATTTACTTTAAAAAAATTTGGGCGGGGGGCGAGAAGGGGGAGTTGCACCCTTCATACAAAAAATATATAAAATGCTATATCTCTGTACCTATGGGAGCTATGATTACAAAAGTTGATACATGGATCTTTAAAAACCTTGATGATTGGAAGAGAGGGACGATGGAGATGGATGGGACTTCGTACGTAAAGGCATCGGGAATGGGCGAACGAAGTCGCAACCAGGCGAGCTAGTAATAGTATAAAACTGAAAGTCGTGTTTGTATTTGACTTTAACGAATCTTCCTTCAAACTGATACAATTCTCTCACACTCTAATATTTTCTTTCAATAAATTTAATGACAACTTTACTGCAAAACTCTATTACAAGTTTCATTAAAAGCTTCATTAAATTTATTGATAGTGGAATTTTGTTTCATTGAATTTAAGGAAACTTTAATGAACATTTTCCTAACAAGTTTCATTAAAACCTTAATTAAATTTATTGATAGAGAAATTTTAATTCATTGAATTTAATGAAACTTTAATGAAAATTTTCTTTAGAAGTTTCATTAAATTTGTGATGGTGAAAATTTGTTTCATTGAATTTAATTAAACTTTAATGAAAATTTTCACTAATGTTTCATTAAATTTAATTTACATTTAGTGGTAATGGAAAAAGTTTCACTATCAAACTATTCATAAATATATTCATTAAATATATTAGTGAAAAGCTCAACGAACTAAAAATTTAGTGCATTACCCCCAAGTCTGATTTGATAGGGGTAATGAATGTTTAGCTATATTTTCGAACCGTTTATTACCACCCGCATCAACGACTTCCATAACTTCGGCATAAAAATCTTCAGTATTTGATATGTTTTTCCACTCTTTGTTCTGAAGTAAACACCACTCATTTTCAATCTCCTGTTTCAATCCGTAAATGTGCGTTCTTGAAATTTTAGTAAGAATTTCCTTAAGCGATGGTTTTACTTGTGACGTAGCAACTTTGCGCTGCAGAGTTTACATCTTTCCCTCATATCAAGAAGATCTTCTTGTTCTATGTCTTTAGCTATAAGCTCAAAGTCGTAACGGGTAATTCCATGGTAACTCGCGTTACAAATATAAAAGTTTTCAAGAGTTTAATGAAGCTTTTGAGGCTCATCCTTTGGATTAACTAAGAAATTTGATTCTTAATGAACATAATATTTTGTTCCTGTTATAGATTAGTTGAAATTTTCAGTGACAACTTAATATTTCACCAGCAAAATAGTAAATTGTGCTAGTAACTCGCGTAACCATTTTTGGACAACATGTTCAGATAGTAAATTTCTTTCGTAAGTTTCAGCAAAATTTGTGGGTATATTTCTTTACATTAGACATAAATGAAGGCAGCAGGATATCAATTAGTATTTCTTTATTAGAAACAACAATACTAAATCGTATTTTTCAAAATAATGCAAAAATTACATGGTAACTCGCGTTACAAAAAATTGGTAACTCGCGTTACTATCAAGGGGCTTTTTCTAATTCTTAGGTATAAAAATTAAAATTGGTTCAAAATATAAGAATAATATAGAACTACTTCAAACTTTTATGCACAGGAATCAAAATTAAATCAAAATTTAATAATTGATCAACTAAGTCTATTATATCGCGATTGGAATTATTTAAGGTTTTAATACAGATGGTATATTATTAACACAACTATTACCGTCACCACCAGATTCATATACTTCCTCGCAAAAGTACCGTTTTAGTTTGCTGCCCGTTTTTACTTCTTCTGAGGTGCAGACATTAACTTAAAAAAGCGATAAAAACCAATTGCAATGTCAAATCCTAATTTTGGCACTAAATGGTAATGAAGGTTGAAAAGAAGTGTGAAATTTTTCTATACCTTGACCACATTTGCATGGAAATACCTTAACCAGGATAAATGGAAGAACTGGGCATAATGAATTTAGTAAAGTATAAATTGACGAGTTCAATGTAGTTTATTTTTTGCAGCAAATTTTTGTAATATATAAATAAATCTTCAAACAACTTTACTGATTCTACTTGAGCACTTTGAAATTGGTACAATTGAGTTATAAACTTCAGTTCATTTAAGAAAAAAACACAAAATCTTTATAGGGTAACCTTTTCATAATGCCGTGCAGTTGTTCAGCCATGTAGCACTTATCTTGTGTTCTAAGTAGCTAAATAAGTTAATAGCTCAAGCTCTTGTTGGTGGTTGTCAAAACTTCATGGGGCAATCAATCAGAAGAAGGCAGGGGACCCATGGTGATACATCAGGAGATCTAGAAGGAACCAAAAACCGAACAGATCCCGAAAGAAACCAGCATCAAAAGACCATCATCAAAGCCACTGACAAAGTAACGACTTGATCCATCAATAAAGCCAACACCGACTACGTTAAACCACAAAGTCAAACAGAAGTCGAAAAATTAAGCTAGTAAACTAAGCTGAGGAAGAATGTGAGATGAATCAGAAGGCCAAAACCAATCAAACCATCAAGCAAGTGCAAAACAATCAATTCAGAGGAACTTAGGCCGTATTATTGACTTGCTATAACCAAATGTAAATCAATGAACCAACAAAACTGAAGGTGTATTATTAACTTGCCATATCACCAGAATTCGAAGCTGACCCATACAACAAAACGACGGACAGTGAAATAATCTAATATATGTATACAAACAAACAATTGATAGTGTTTTGGAACACCCGATGGTTCCCGAAGGTCACCCGAAGGCTTCATAATCAAAACGAAGAATATCTTGGTACACGAGAGGGAAAAAATCTATGGTGAATTATAACTGATAGTTTTTTGGAATACCCGATGCTACCCGAAGGTCACCCGAAGGCTCCATAGTCAAAACGAAGAATATCTAGATGTACTACAGGAAAAACATCTAAATCAAACTATCAACAAGCCTTAATTGAAGGTTTCCTGGGACACTCCAGCTTTGCCATTGCCAATTTTTAAGATGGTTTGAAATGAAATTAACTTTCTCAAAATACCTAAACTTTTATTGGTGACGTGGCAGTGGCGTAAATCAAAATTTTATCCCTGTATACCTTCTAAGCTATTGGGAAAAAAACAAAACAAACATGCCTAGCGAAGCGGGCAAAGAAGGCTAGTCTATATATATAAAAATGACTGTGTGTGTCTCTGTGTGAAGCATTATCACTCAGAAAACATTCGTCCAATTGAGCTGAAAATTTGGAAATGAGTATATATTAGGTATGTGAATGTTTTTATGCTATACACGAAGTTTTCCGAAGACCACCCGAAGGCTTTATAGTCAAAACGAAGAATATCTAGGTACACTAGAGGGAAAATATCTATGGCAAGCTTTCAACAAGTTTTAATTGATAGTTTTTTGGAATACCCGAAGTTTGCCGAAGGTCACCCGACGGCTTCATAGTCAAAACGAAGAATATCTAGATATACGAGAGGGAAAAAATCTATGGCGGACTGTCAACAGGCCAACATCTAAATCAAACTATCAACAAGCCTTAATTGAAGGTTTCCTGGGACACTCCAGCTTTGCCATTGCCAATTTTTAAGATGGTTTGAAATGAAATTAACTTTCTCAAAATACCTAAACTTTTATTGGTGACGTGGCAGTGGCGTAAATCAAAATTTTATCCCTGTATACCTTCTAAGCTATTGGGAAAAAAACAAAACAAACATGCCTAGCGAAGCGGGCAAAGAAGGCTAGTCTATATATATAAAAATGACTGTGTGTGTCTCTGTGTGAAGCATTATCACTCAGAAAACATTCGTCCAATTGAGCTGAAAATTTGGAAATGAGTATATATTAGGTATGTGAATGTTTTTATGCTATACACGAAGTTTTCCGAAGACCACCCGAAGGCTTTATAGTCAAAACGAAGAATATCTAGGTACACTAGAGGGAAAATATCTATGGCAAGCTTTCAACAAGTTTTAATTGATAGTTTTTTGGAATACCCGAAGTTTGCCGAAGGTCACCCGAAGGCTTCATAATCAAAACGAAGAATATCTTGGTACACGAGAGGGAAAAAATCTATGGTGAATTATAACTGATAGTTTTTTGGAATACCCGATGCTACCCGAAGGTCACCCGAAGGCTCCATAGTCAAAACGAAGAATATCTAGATGTACTACAGGAAAAACATCTAAATCAAACTATCAACAAGCCTTAATTGAAGGTTTCCTGGGACACTCCAGCTTTGCCATTGCCAATTTTTAAGATGGTTTGAAATGAAATTAACTTTCTCAAAATACCTAAACTTTTATTGGTGACGTGGCAGTGGCGTAAATCAAAATTTTATCCCTGTATACCTTCTAAGCTATTGGGAAAAAAACAAAACAAACATGCCTAGCGAAGCGGGCAAAGAAGGCTAGTCTATATATATAAAAATGACTGTGTGTGTCTCTGTGTGAAGCATTATCACTCAGAAAACATTCGTCCAATTGAGCTGAAAATTTGGAAATGAGTATATATTAGGTATGTGAATGTTTTTATGCTATACACGAAGTTTTCCGAAGACCACCCGAAGGCTTTATAGTCAAAACGAAGAATATCTAGGTACACTAGAGGGAAAATATCTATGGCAAGCTTTCAACAAGTTTTAATTGATAGTTTTTTGGAATACCCGAAGTTTGCCGAAGGTCACCCGACGGCTTCATAGTCAAAACGAAGAATATCTAGGTATACGAGAGGGAAAAAATCTATGGTGAACCATCAATAAACTTCAATTGATAGTTTTTTGGAACACCCGATGGTTCCCGAAGGTCACCCGAAGGCTTCATAATCAAAATGAAGAATATCTAGATGTACTACAGGTAAAACATCTAAGGCAAACTATCAACAGGCCTTAATTGAAGGTTTCCTGGGACACTCGAGCTATGCCACTGCCAATTTTTAAGATGGTTTGAAATGAAATTAACTTTCTCAAAATACCTAAATTTTTATTGGTGACGTGGCAGTCGCGTATATCAAAATTTTATCCCTGTATACCTTCTAAGCTTTTGGGAAAAAAGCAAAACAAACATGCCTAGCGAAGCGGGCAAAGAAGGCTAGTGTATATATATAAAAATGACTGTGTGTGTGTCTGTGTGAGCATTATCACTCAGAAAACATTCGTCCAATTGAGCTGAAAATTTGGAAATGAGTATATATTAGGTATGGGAATGTTTTTATGCTTTACACGAAGTTTTCCGAAGGCAACCCGAAGGCTTAATAGTCAAAACGAAGAATATCTAGGTACACTAGAGGGAAAATATCTATGGCAAGCTTTCAACAAGTTTTAATTGATAGTTTTTTTGGAATATCCGAAGTTTGCCGAAGGTCACCCGACGGCTTCATAGTCAAAACGAAGAATATCTAGATATACGAGAGGGAAACTGGGACTGTCAACAAGCTTTAAGTGATAGTTTTTTGTGACACCCGAAGGTGTTCGAAGGTCACCCGAAGGCTTCATAGTTAAAACGAAGAATATCTAGATGTACTACAGGAAAAACATCTAAGGCAAACTATCAACAAGCTTTAATTGAAGGTTTCCTGGGACACTCCAGCTATGCCATTGCCAATTTTTAAGATGGTTTGAAATGAAATTAACTTTCTCAAAATACCTAAATTTTTATTGGTGACGTGGCAGTGGCGTAAATCAAAATTTTATCCCTGTATGCCTTCTAAGCTGTTGGGAAAAAAAACAAAACAAACATGCCTAGCGAAGCGGGCAAAGAAGGCTAGTATTTTAATAAAAAAAAAAGAATAAGAATCGATCATCAGAGCAAACGAAGATATACTCCAAAGAGACGTCGCGTTCAACGCCGTGCACATAGCGAAGCAACAGCAATGTATTCCCTAAAGGAAGAGATTACACCAGCAGACAACATTGAGCAGACATCAGAGCATCAACGCTGCGGGACGATAAAGTCAGAATCATGAATCAACTTAGAGAAATAGTTCCATTTCAATTTTAAAATTTCTTTTTAATATATATATATCCTTTATTATATATATGAATCTGTCATTTTTAAAAGGGGATATGTGTCGCTCGTCCGAAAATTGTTTTATTGCTTTTGTGCCGTTTTAGCGATGGCACTGGTTGGTCTATATATTTTCTCAGCATGACGATTACTCCTTGATATCATTGTTAGTTAATTCTTATCACTAAAGTCGCATTTAAATAAGATTTACCAAACTTCTTACAATCGCCACATGTTACAATTTTGTCACAAATCCCTTTTTAAAAATGAGAGATTCATATGTATGTATATTGTATTAATACATATCTAAAAAAAAAGTACTTGTCACCATTCTTTAAAAACTGCAATCAAAATTAAACACTTTCCAATTTTTATTAGTAAATTGCACTTAAAAGTAAACAATATATTTTAATTTTTATTTAGTACATTAAGCTATCTATCAGCACAACACGTTAAGAAAAAGTTATTCAGTAATAACTTTTTCTTTTCCCAAGGGGGAGGAATGTTGTAAGTTTGCTAAACGACAATAAAAACATGGTCACCTTAAAAATAAAACGTTTACACAATATTTGGTTCAAAATAACAAAAAGATATTCTTTTGCTTAAGCGAGCTAATAGATCAAGCAGGTCAATTAAGCAAAAGAACGATTATTGCGTAAATTGTTGTACGTGACAAATTGCAACTTGGAGTTAAATGCAACTATGCAAACTCACAGCGTTAACGACTCTCTCCCGGAAGCTAGAACGAGCCACAACGTGGTACAAGGTGAAAAACTCTTTCTAGTTATTGGGCATAATTAATAAATAGATTAAGTAAATTAAGAATCAAGGTGAAAAACTCTTTCTAGTTATTGGGCATAATCAATAAATAGATTAAGTAAATTAAGAATCAGTGTATATTTAATGTCTTTAACGTACGTAGTATCTTGTGTCTTGTAAGCGTCTCATATAAAAAAGGACAAGTTGGTCCAAGAATAAAGGAACACAAAGGGGAAAATAAGTGAAGTGAGTTTTAATAACAACGAAAGTGGGAGAAGAAGTGCTGTCGGAGGAGGACTGGAAGATTACACCAACACTCTACCCATTGATCAAGTATTGTATTAATAGCGTAGTAACGTGCTAGCCACTTAGACCTTGCACTTTTTTACGTTTTTACGTTATTATTAATTAATTCGTACAATATTTTGTATCCTTCAATACGTTTAGAACTATAAGAGAACTAGAAATTCTAACGGCTGCTTTTTCAGCTCATACGTGCATTGAACAATAATAAGATCCGGTAGTTCATTCTTAAGAATAGAAGACACAGAATTATATGCGCCAGCACGTTAGCGCCATCAACACCTATCCCAACAAGATTTTGAAGCTCAAGGCCATCCTCTTCTAATTGAGTTTTTATAGCGTGATATATACTTACGGTGACCATCCGTACTGTATTATACAGAACAGTTCTAAATTTGAGGCCTCTGTACTGTATAATTTTTTAAACATAGAAATGTTCTGTATTTCAGAAAGTGTGTAAAATCACAGCTCCAGCCTTGATACACTGCCAGCTGAACTTTCTAACTCCCACACAGATTACATCTGCTCCATACTAAATTTCGAGAAAAACTTTGGTGTGTGGTTTCCAAAAAGAAACCTATGGGAAGACAGTACGTCTAGCTTAAGTTTCGCAACCACCATATACACTGATGGTTCGAAAATGGACTGTGGCGTGAGTGCGGGTGTATTTTGAAAAGACCTCAGTATATCTCAATCTTAAAGCTTACCTAATTCAGCTAGCGTCTTTCAGGTGGAAATTTACGCCATTCTCAATGCCTGCAGGCTAGTGGAGACCACTCATCTCAGCCCTAGACAAGTAGCAATCTTCTCTGACAGTCAGGCCACTATCAAGGCGCTGAACTCAGTAACAATAAAATCAAAACTGGTTGAGGAATGCAGAAAAAATTTAATAGAACTAGGGCGTCAATCTGAACTTACTCTCGTTTGGGTTCCAGGTCATAGGAACATTGAGGGTAACGAAAAGGCTGATGAACTAGCTAGACATGGCTCTTCTCTAAGCGGGACACATTCTGAGTGTGTATACACTCCGATAGGTCTGGTGAAGAAAAGGATTTTCTCGCGTTTCCTCACCGAGGCAAATGTCGGATGGAAAGCTTTAGAAACATGCAGGATTTCCAGAGCAATATGGCCTTCATTTAACAAATCAAAAACATCAGACCTGCTTTCCAGAAATCGTACTGATATTGCAAGAATCGCTGCAGTTTGCACTGGGCACTGGGCCATCGGCAAGCATGCCGAAAGGCTGGGTATCCCCTTTAATTTTTTTTGTCGTAGTTGCATGGATGGCAACGAGAAGGAATCTCTCGAGCATTTTCTCTGCAACTGCCCTGCTCTTGCTAGAGCCAGGCTTAAATTCTCTAGGAAAACCCTTTTTCAACGATTTGAGCGAACTTGCCGATATTGAGATTGGCTCCCTGCTCAAATACATCAATAGAACAAAATGGATATAAATATCTTTTACAGCTTATTTTAAAGGATATCTAATCCAGACCTTGACAACCCATCCTACCAGCCAGCCCGATCACTTATGTGGTGTTAAAACGGCACTAACAGTGCTACTTAGGCTTAGCATCGCTTTACAAAGCCACCACTCTAACCTAATCTAATCAGAAAGTGTTCTGTATTTGTTCTGTATTTCGAAAAATTGTTTTGTAAAGCGGTTTCCACCATAAAATTAAATAATAAAAACTAGCAAAATCTAAATATCGTTGCCAACGTGAATATAAATATTGCATACAAACACAAATTTGAAATAAAAAAAGAAGCGTCGGTAACAGTGTTTACTCTAATGATAATTTGCTCTAATGATTTCAAATCTACATTATTGTGAGCCAAATTGTTCGGATGGAAAAGATATGACCAAGCGTTTAACAGAAAAGTTATCAACGGAAAATTTAAAGAAAATTTGGCTAATAAAATGAATATCGAACCCACGATTTTTAACGTTTAACCAACGACGTATATTTTTATCAAGATACACAGTGCGGTCTGTGAAATTTGTGAAAATTGATAAAATGTTGCTGAAAGCGGACAAACGAAATGTCTAAATACGTGTGTTTTTTGAATTTTGCGTCTGTTTTATATAAAATCTATCTATGTATATAAAAATGACTGTGTGTGTGTCTGTGTGAAGCATTATCACTCAGAAACCATTCGTCCAATTGAGCTAAAAATTTGGAAATGAGTATATATTAGGTATGGGAATGTTTTTATGCTATACACGAAGTTTTCCGAAGACCACCCGAAGGCTTAATAGTCAAAATGAAGAATATCTGGGTACACTAGAGGGAAAATATCTATGGCAAGCTTTCAACAAGTTTTAATTGATAGTTTTTTGGAATACCCGAAGTTTGCCGATGGTCACCCGAAGGCTTCATAGTCAAAACGAAGAATATCTAGGCATACGAGAGGGAAAAAATCTATGGTGAACCATCAATAAACTTCAATTGATAGTTTTTTGGAACACCTGATGGTTCCCGAAGGTCATCCGAAGGCTTCATAATCAAAACGAAGAATATCTTGGTACACGAGAGGGAAAAAATCTACGGTGGATTATCAAAAAACTTTAACTGATAGTTTTTTGGAATACCCGATGCTTCCCGAAGATCACCCGAAGGCTTCATAGTCAAAACGGAGAATATCTAGATGTACTACAGGAAAAACATCTAAATCAAACTATCAACAAGCCTTAATTGAAGGTTTCCTGGGACACTCTAGCTATGCCATTGTTAATTTTTAAGATGGTTTGAAATGAAATTAACTTTCTCAAAATACCTAAATTTTTATTGGTGACGTGGCAGTGGCGTAAATCAAAATTTTATCCCTGTATACCTTCTAAGCTATTGGGAAAAAAGCAAAACAAACATGCCTAGCGAAGCGGGCAAAGAAGGCTAGTTATAAATACAATTGCATTCATCAAATATTGTAAAAATATAATTTAAATAGTATCGCAATGCCTTGGAATAAAAAAAAAGTGCTGTCCCAACTTATACGACATGAGTGTCCCCACCTTTACAAAGTTGCCATTCCGTGAAAGCCCAAAAATAATATATGCCACAATAATATATTTAAATTACTCTTTCACGCAATGAAAATATACTGAATACAAAACACATTGAACATGCTTACATGAAATAATTGGTTTAAGTTCAGCAAATTACGAACACGCAGAAACTATCGAAAAGATCTTTTTGATATGACAATTTACTCTTTGTTTGGTATGGACATAATCAACAAGAGTTCTTCGATCTTTTGCACATGAAACGTTAGGTTATAAACAGATTTTACTTCGACAGGTGAAATATAGGAGTCCCCAGTATCGGAAATTCAAGACAAACGGCTGTCCCAACCTATACGACACATTCCCCTACTATAAAAAGTAAAGTTTACGAAAATTTTTTTTTGTGTTTTTCATAATCAATCATTAATTAACCATTTATTTAAAAACGACTTGTCTTTAAAGTGAAATAATGAAATATACTCACTAGAAAAAAATTATCACTGATCAATTTTTTAGAAAAATCAACTTTACAGAAACATGCGACTTCACCGAACACTAAAATCGCCCTATTATAAGCTTTAAGTATTAGCGTTAAGTTTGAACATGAATAACGGTAAATCCTATGTATGCAGTGGGAAATAACCTTGTGGTCCATATACCCACGTAGTCCATAATTCCCTCCCTTACCCTATAAAAAACAATATTTCACACCGACCGTATAAATTCATTCAATGTAACAAGACTTCTAGGCTAAAACCCCCTGTAACGATTTTTTCCCATTTTTGGTGCTTAAAATGGGTATGTACGCAGTTTTCTGGGCGCCATTTTAAGTTTTTTCATTTTCCAACATCATATTTGGATTCAGCAATCTAGAGAACCCCGTGAATAGCATAGCTTTCTATTTTTAAGCATTTTACAACAGTTTTATTGAATTTATCCGATTTTGAGGGTTCACGGGAGACTAAAGAAATTTTGGGGAAAGGCCGGAAAAAGCTAATGTGTTGGTTTTTTTTCAAAATTTTATTACGAACAAAATGAGCCTTGTCGGATCAAAATCGGTGCATGTTCAACAAAATTAGAAATGAATACCTGTTTTTACCTAATTTGCCTGCACTATATGTATATGCTACGCATAAGTTCATATTAAAATATCTTATTTTTAAAATTGCGAATACTCTTTAACGAGGAGTCGTACAAAAAAATTACAAAACCGTTCAAAAGATATTTGGATTCTGTATACACCGTATAAAATTTTCTTGGAGCCACTCATGGTCTAAAAGATATTCTTCAAAAACCGTTAAGGTTTCGAAAATACTGGTTTATGAAAGATATCTCTGAAACGGTTCATCTACGTGTAAAAGCCTCGAAATCCTCGTAAAACTGTCAAATTTCGTATTGATTTTGACAATTTTTACGAGTTGACGAGGTTTTCGAGGCTTTCACACGTTTTCAGAAGTCCCCTCAATATTTGAAAAATCAGTATAATTCACATAAAATTTGCAGAAAAGAATATGTTATTTTTAACAAAGTAGAAACGATATGCTATATAAGTGCATCCGGCTTAAAACAAATTAACTAGAGCGTTTATCCAGTACTTTCTAATGAAAAAAAAGCTCCATAAAGCATTTTTGCTATTTATAGTCCAACTTTGAGCCCACCGTGTAACTCAACCAAAACAAAATTTTAAAATTTTATAGTTTTTTTTATGGTGATTTTTCGAAAATTTAAGCTCAAAAAACCAAAATCGAGAAATTTTGAAAACTTTGACATTAAAAAAAAAAAAAAATACACTTTGTGATATTTATTATTTTCCAATATAATATGTAGCTAAGTATGTTTAATCGAAATACAAAGTCCCTACTGCCTTTTTTGAGAACTTTTTTTTCTATGAATTTTTTCCTGTTGCAGTTTTTGAGAAAACAAACTATTTTTATTTTTTTATATTCTTCAACGTTTTACAACAGATTTATCAATTTTAAGCTTGCAGTCTGCTTAAATTCGGAAGATGCTTATTTTTAACGAAATGGTATTAGGTAAAGGGTATCTTTCCCCCTTTTCAACTTGGAAATTGCCCTCTCTTTACTTGAACATACCATAGCTAAGCATTTTACCAAATCTTATACATTGTCAAAATCTTATAATTATAATTTGCGCCAAGTAGCGCCTATTTTTTCATTGAAAATTTTTTTTTCAAATGCCCTTTGCATATGTACCAGATTTTGTCTATCTACGTCAAGCAGTTTCTGAGATATGATGAATCAGTACTCAGAAGGGCGTGGCACCGCCCACTTTTCTAGTGAGAATTGTTTGTGGTAATTGTCTTAGCATATGTACCCAATCATATCTAAGTGCGGCAAATATTGTCAGAGAAATAATGAATTTATTTTTTTGAGGGCGTGGCTTCGCCCATTTTTCCGGTGAACATTATTTGTCCTGAATTTTAAATATTAACCAAATCTCATTTATCTGCGTCAAAGGGTTTCGGAGATATGTTTAGTGATTTTTTTTGGAGGGCGTGGCACCGCAAGCTTTTTCAGCATATAGCTTAGCCTTTTTTTGCACTAACACAATATAACAATTTCTTTAAAAACGGTTAGTTAGTTCCCGAGTCAATAAGGGACAAATACACAAGCAAACAAAATATAGTTTTTATAAAGTAGATTTTCGTTTATTTCGCATAACTTGAAAATTGTAAAAGATACCCCAGAACTTTTAACATTTTTGAAATCAGCGGGCTCAAGTTATTGCAAATTGATACCCATTTTGAAAAAAAATTTCGACCACGCCCCAACTTTGTCCGTCGGCGGATTCTGTTCGTATTCAGAGAATATTATTATTTTAATGTAAAAAACTTCTGCACCAAATTTCAATAGCCTAGCTCTTTTATTACTATATATGACCGCCGTTTCATACAAACCCTCCCGTTGTGCATGGGCTGGAAGGCTGACTAAAAATCATGATACGAGAAAGTAGCAAGTATCAAGAATTATTTTACCAATGAAAAATATGCAGAATACTTTTATAAAAACATGATGTGATTAATAAAGTATATCTGCTACAGTAGCTGCGTACTACTTCGAAATTTCCAACACCTCCCTTCGAAGTAGGCAGCTACTTTAATGCAGTCATGCCTAGATCGCTTATGTTCTTAAAATGCTTTTGTGAACCTAGACCTTTCGTTAATACGTCAGCTGACATTTCGTTGGTAGTCATATATTGCAAAATGATTTCACCTTCTTCTTCCTTTTTGCTGAATGAATTGGTGTCTAACAGTAATATGCTTAGACCGCGAGTGAAATCCAGAACTTGTGATTAAGTGCTGAGCGCTTTGACTGTCATTGAATACTCAATAGTCTGCGCAAATAGATCGCCTCTCGTGCCGCTTCAGTAAATGCTATAAGTTCAGATGCAGCCTTCCAATGATCAATAATGTAATTAGAATTAAATTGTGATAAAAAATTTACCGTAAAAGCAATATCTGGTCTCGTGGTGACTGCTAAATTATTGTGCTGAATATTTTATTAAGAATAGAAAAAATATGATAGAAAATTCTATACAAAAAGTATAAGTTCACTATTTCATATTTCAATTATTATATGTAAAGTGTATGAGTGATATATTTATATACAGTGATGTTCACTTTATAACAACTTCCCTGAACAACATATCTGTGAAAATATGTAAAAAATAATCTCTCATGCACCTTTTACATGGATATTAGATAGCTCAAAACTACAATATTAATTCAAAAATTTATTTTAAATTTAATTAAGGCTGAATATCTCCGTAAAGATAAATATTTTTTCAGCAGTAACGCCCTTGGTGAACATGTCAGCTACCATATCATTTGTATGCATTATTTGTTGCAATTTGTATTGCACCCTTGTTGTCGCAATATAAAATTGTTGTCCATGCATTTCGTGGAATAAGTTCTTTTTCCAGACGCTTTAACCATATCGATTCTTTGATCGCAGCCACAACGGACATAAATTCAGCTTCCATTGACGACAAAGCTACCGTTTTCTGCCTCTTTGTTGACCAAGATATTGCACCAGATTGCATGGTGAAAACATATCCTGTTGTCGATCGTCGATCGTCAACATCGCCGGCCCAGTCAGCGTCACAGAATCATGTGATAGCGTCATCAGAATTCTTTTTGTATAAGATGCCTTTATTGATCGTCCCTTTAAGATAGCGCATGATACGTTTAACGGCTTCCCAGTGTGCCTTCCCTGGGTTTGTACCAAATCGGCTCAAAACATTTACAGCAAAGGATATATCAGGTCTTGTTATCTGTTCCGCGAGTTCGTATGCCAAGTATAGACGATGCTGCTCCCAAATCTTTAATTTAAAACTTTGAGGCCAGTTTTCGCTTGACATGTGTGATTTCTCTGATATCTTTCGAAAAACCAGGAAATCATCAACACAGATGGCTACTGTCAGCATATTTTCACCAGTGTTCTTATAGTAAACACATTGATCGACCTAATTTTTTTTTAAAATTCAACTGCAGCAACACTTCATTGAGCGTTTCATTCCAAACGCGGCCAGACTGTTTGAGGCCATAAATGGATTTCAGCAACCTGCACACTTTGCCAGAGCCGTCATTAAAGCCCTTGGGTTGCTCCATTTATACCTCTTCCTTTAATGTACCGTGCGAGTATGCACATACAACATCCAATTGAGCGCAAGCGCCAGTAAGAATCTTATGGTTTCATATCTTACCACAGGCGCAAAAGTTTCAGCATAATCTATGCCTTGTTGCTGCGAAAAACCCTTAGCCACAAGCCTGGCTTTCCAACGTACTAAATCAACGTTAGCGTCGTATTTAGTCTTGTACACCCACTTGCACTTTATTGCTTTCTTGCCTACTGGCAAGTTCATGTTTGGTAAACGATAAGGCTATCAATTTCGCTTTTCATGGCTGCGTTCCATTCTTGCTTATTTGATGACAATGTAGCTTCTTCAAATGTTTCTGGATCATTGAAAATAAATTGCATAGCACAGAAGTTGTATGATTTAGCCTGATTGCTAGCAATTCGTTCAGACCGACGAAGTCCAACATTTTCTGCAAAAGGTTCTTCAGAGTCAACTTCAGCGATATCAGGACTTGATGACGGCTGTTCCAAGCTATCTTGAAACTCCTCTTGGGATTCATCATCTTCTGAAATATGTTCTTCGGACGTCAATTCAACAGAGTTTATATCTTCCCCTGAATTGACATTCTCAAACGCAGCAATAGAGTCTGGAAAATAGAGATTATTAGTAAAAGTCTCTAAATTTTTTGACTTATTTTCAGTACTATATCCAACCATAATACATTCAATGGATTTTGCAGCTAACTTGTGTCTCTTTTCCTTGGGTATATGTACCATTGCGATACAGCCGAATATTCTCAAAAATTTTAAGTTCGGGTTTCTGCCAGTCCATAATTCCTCAGGACACTTTGCGCTACCTCTGCATGGAACACAATTAATGAGGTACGCCGCAGTTACAGCAGCTTCTGCCCAAAACTTTTCATTCAGACTACTATGTATCAGCATACAACGTACGCGCTCCACGACTGTGCGGTTCATCCTCTCCGCTACACCGTTCTGCTCAGGAGTATATGGCGTAGGTTTTTGATGCAAGATGCCTTTATCTTTTAAAAAATTGTCAAAATGTTTATTGACATACTCTGTGCCATTGTCAGTGCGTAGTATTTTGATTGATGACGAGCATTGATTTTCGGCCATATTTTTAAAGTCTTTAAACTTCTCGAAAACTTCCGATTTGTTTTTGATTGGATATGCAAAAACTTTTCGAGAACAATCATCGACGAATGTTAATAAAAATCTGGCCCCAGAAAATGATTTGCTCCTTAATGGCCCAAGTACATCAGAATGCACTATTTCTAATAATTTTACCGCACGTGTGCCACTTTCCCTGCTCACATTTCGAGTTTGTTTTGCTTTTACACACGTTATGCATTTTAAGTTAGTTGGCTTACCTATTTCGATGTTTACAGCGTTTTTATTTATGTCAGCCAAACTTTTATCGCACACATGACCCATCCGACGATGCCAAAGTTCAAAATTGCATTTCGTTAGCAAAGCTTGTTTTTGTTTTGTATCGCATTTCAATTTATACAAATCATTATCAACCACTGCTGTTGCCATTAACTGTCCGTCCACATCGTAAATCTTACACTGGTTTCCTTCAAACACGATCTTTTCCCCGTTTTTTGTCATTCGGCATACAGAGAGAAGGTTCGCGCATAATTCATTTTGTACCGTTGCATTTCTATTGCCTTTGTCACCAAATAAAACTAGATTTATTTTGCCAGCGCATTTGACAGCCATTTCATTTTTATTTGCCACGATTATTGTTTTGTTTTCAACTTCAGCTATATCATACAAATTCTTTTTGCTGTTTGTCATGTGGCATGTTGCACCGGAGTCGATATACCAGTTTTCGGTATTTTGATCCAGCTCTCTCTCCATCGCCTTTGCACATACTTCACTGCATTGACGAATTTCAGGATCTCCTTTTCTTGCAAATAAAACCGCATCACCAGCTTTTTGTATAATTTTTGGTGTAGTTGTTATTGCTGTTGCCTTTTTTATTACCGCTTTTATATGGACAATTTCTAGAAAAATGCCCAATGCCGTTACATGCATGACACCTAAAAGTTTTCTTCTTATTGTTAGGGTTAGTGTATACAACTTTTTCATGATCGTTGTTATCGAACTTCGCGTCTTGCAGGAGCAAATTCTTCACCATATCCACTGTCAACTTTGCTTTGGAATTTTCTACTGCCATGACCATTGGCTTGAAGTCATCAGGAAGACCAGCTAGCTATTCAGCTTGATTGCAGACATAACCAAATTATTTATATACTCCTGTATCGTTGCATGATCCTTTAGCTTGGTATTTACCAATTGCTTCAACAATTCAACCTTTCTCGTTAATTCTGTGTCCTCATAGGCATTCAAAATGGTATTCCACGCTTCCTTGGCGTTGGTCGCAGCAGTAATGTGACTGTAGTTGCTTGGATCAATCATTAGGGTTATTTCAGCTAATGCACGTTCATCGCTTCCAGTGTCTCCAGCAGAGACAATACCTTTCTCTACAACACTCCAAACGCCTTTTATAATAAGGCATGATTTCGCCTGTCTTTTCCAAATATCGAAGTTTTCGCGACCACGCAGTCGCTCTATTGGAAAATTTTCCGAACCCGATGATACCGATGCTTGAATAACTATTCAATTAAGTTTTCCCAAATTGCAGAAAAAAATAAATTTAACTTTTAAACGTGATAGGTGCCCATAACCTAATGTGCTGAATATTTTATTAAGAGTAGAAAAAATATGATAGAAAATTCTATACCAAAAGTATAAGTTCACTATTTCATATTTAAATTATTATATGTAAAGTGTATGAGTGATATATTTATATACAGTGATGTTCACTTTAAAACATAAATACATCAATGATCCAATGAGATTTTGATACGGATACTTTTGATTTCACCTACATCTGGCAAGTTTACAGTTTAATTCCATAGAAGTCAATGCCGGCTTACAATACTCCATGTTAAACTTGATAAATAAAAACTTGGTAATTTGACAAATTTTGTTCAAAAGTTATGCCCAAACAGGTCTTAACAGAACCTATGTCTTTCATTTCGAAAGATTGTGATAAAGATTTCTTTATCAGCTGCAACCACTTGTCGTCGTTGGACGCAATGAGTATGTCGTCTACATAAATTGTAATAATCATAATCCGATCGTCTTCAATACTTGAAAATAAACATTGATCCGATGCATCTAATCCAAGTTGTTTTAACTCAGTTGTAAGCTTTTCATACCATTTAATACCAGATTGCCGCAAGCCATACAAAGATTTTACCAACTTGCACATTGGATCTTTCGTAATATTTAAAGCTTCTTTCCATAATTGTGCTATTTCTCTTACTTTCTTGGACTTTTCTGTTGATAATGAAGTTATTTCTTCTTTTGCTAATTTTTCTATAACTTCTTTCATTTGCGGTGGTACTTATAAACATTTTTTTCGAGCTCTCCATTTAAATAAGCCGCAACAACATCCATCTAGTGGATCGTTAAGTCTCTCTCGGTGGCTACAGCTGTTAATAAGCGAATAGTAGATAGCCTTGCTACTGGTGAGTAAGTTGTGTTGAAATCCTCCCCTGGACGTTGACAGCACCCGTTCGCAACTAAACGTACCTTATTTTTGCCGTCTGCTTTTGTGCGAAATACAAAACGATTGCCAATAATCTTTTTATTAGTTGGCCTTTCTTCTATCTCCCAGGTTGTTAAAAAGTTGAGCCATATATTCTTCTTCTATAGCATTTATCCATAATGGCCAATCCTCAGTTTCTCTAGCTTCAACAATACTTTGAGGGTCATATAGAGTGGCCAAGTTTGCATACTCACATTCTTCATAAATTTCACACTCGCTGTCCGAATTTTCATCGGTTATTTCTTGAGCCTCTTGTATCTTACGGGATCGACTTCTTAAATTGTACGTGTTCTGACTTTCAGATCTTGTACCCTCTGTCTTTTATTTTCATCTTCACTTTCTTGATTTAAATTTAATATGTTGTACTCATCATCAAAACAATTTTCTTTTTTCAGTTACCGCTACTTTTAAAGTACATTTCGTTTATAAATTTAACATCCCGGTTTACAATAATTTTCTTTTTAAAGGGTATCCAAACACGGTAAGCTTTTGATTCTATTGAATAACCGACTAATAGACCTTCAGATCTTGAATTGAACTTTCCATTTCGCTGTCCTTTATTTAATGCAAAGGCACGTAAGCCAAACGCCTTCATATGAATCAAGGTTGGATTTTTGCCTGACCAAAGCTTGATTGGTAATTCACCTTTTAATGGCTTCGGTGGACATCTATTACGGATGTAACAAGCCGTATAAATGATTTCAGCCCAAAAAATCTGTGGCGCATTTGCCTGCTTCAGCATACATCTTACCATTTCTTGCAACGTTCTGTTCATCCTTCCACTAATGCCATCTGTGGCGTGTAATCCGCATTAACCTTCTTCTGATTCCACATTCATCCAAATACTTGTCAAAATTCGTATTGGAATATTCTAAACCATTATCGGACTGCAAAAATTTTATTTTTCTTCCGGTGAAGTTTTCTGCTGATGCTTTGTATTTTTTGAATGCTTCAAAAACGTCAGATTTCTTCTTAAGAAAAATTACTTCACAATAGCGAGATTGGTTGTCAATGAGCGTAACGAAATATCTTGATCCAGCATGTGAATCAATTTTCATAGGACCACATAGATCACTATGCACAATCTCTAATAAATCAACTGTTCGCTGTTCTTCTGATACTGGAAAACTTTCACTTGTTTGTTTTTGGGTAACACAAATTTCACAAGGGCATAGTTTCTGATTTGGCTTTAAGATTATACCATGTGCTAATCCTTCATTAGCAATATGCTTCAAATCACGTTCATTAAGATGACCCATACGTTTATGCCATGCATTTAGTTCATTTTTAATTTCAGCAGTGTTTGCACTGTCCATTTCGCTCACCAGGTACTATAAATTTCCGATACGTTTTGCTTTCACCATTATGTTTTCATACTTTTTCGTCAAAATTGCTTCATTTTTGCAGAATGTCACTTTAAAACATTTGTCAGTTAATCTTGATACTGCACGGTGCTCGTGAACAGTCGATAGGTTTTTTTGAATATGTGGAGAAAATCTGTGAATGGGGTTTCATTTGTATTAGTTTAGTGGTCTGAAAAATGCAAACCCCGAAATCGTAGCTGATCATCCCCGCGAAATATCGCAAAAATACATATCCCATATAAAATAAAAAAATTCAGAAAAAAAAAAACGCAACAAACCAATATAAAAAATTGTTATATCTATTGTATTTCGCAATGTTGAATCTGAATCCGGCCTTAGAATTGCTATATCTCATACGGTTTTAGAGATATCTTAGCATAAACAAGGAAAAAATACCGTTTTTGCTATAATTACTTCTCCGAAATATCGTAGACTGAAATTATGACAAAACACGTTCTTTGCACTTTTTTAACTATTTAGGCTAGGATATCTCCGAGAAAAATAAAGATATCGACATTATTTGAATTACGTTTAGAAGACTGATTAGAGCTTTCCATTTTTGCATCAGAATTTACGGATATACGTCCTGTTATATAGCTCCAAAACACAGCAATAAAACATAGCATCGGCTTTTTTTCCTTGTTAAGGCTAAGATATTTCAAAAACCGTGTAAGATACAGCAATTCTAAGGCCGGATTCAGATTCAACATTGCAAAATACATTAAAAATAAATATTTTCATATTTGTTTGTTGCGTTTTTTTCTGAATTTTTTTTATTCTATATGGAATATGTATTTTTGCGGTATTTCGCGGGGATGATCAGCTACGATTTCGGGGTTTGCATTTTTCAGACCACTAAACTAATACAAATGAAACCCCATTCACAGATTTTCTCCACATATTCAAAAACCTATGGACTGTTGAAGAGCACCGTGAGTGAGAGAGATTTTTACTTGCGCTCATATGCGCCGTGCAGCCACTGTCCAAACACCAATAATTATTTTGTACACTAAAATATACTTCTTCGGCACAAGTGTTTGTTTCAGTATTCTTTTATGTTTCACATATCATTGTCGTCTGTTTCACATACTGCTTTGATCTGCAATTTCGAGCATAATGCCCTTTTTTGCCACACTTAAAACACTTAACACCTTCTTTATTTCCTTATTTTGATTTTGGCTACTTGCATTTAGTTTATTAGTCATTTCTCTTAATTTTTGCGTACATGACGTTTTGGTCATTTCTGTCTTCTTTTGATCTTTTACTTTGATCCTCCTCCAGGATTTTTACCCGCAGCGTCTCCGGTTTAGGAAGTTCGTCTCTAGTTTCTAAAGCACATCGGAATGTCTCAAATGATTTCAGCAAACTATAAAGTAGTAAAATGGCCAATAAATCATCACCAACTGATACATTTATTTCTTTTAGTTTTTCCACTATATTAAAGAAATCGTTTAGACGTTCTTGAACGTTGTCGCCATCTCTCATACGTGCCAACGCGACCTTTTTCAGAGGGGTCGATTTTCTCGCCGGTCCATGTGACTGGTACGTAGATTCTAATTTTATCCACATAGCTCGAGAGGACACACAGTCCTTAATCAGCCCAAGTTCTGACAAAGACATGGATAACGTTATATCCGCACACGCTTTTTGATCGTTTTGGTTCCACACAGCAGTTGCATCATTGTCACCCCATGGACATGGTTTTGTGCCATCCACGTAGCACCATAAATCGTTTTTTATCAAAACTGCTCTTATCAGAATTTTCCAGGTATCATAGTTTTGAGCGTTTAGTGGCTCAATTCTAACAACAGTGCCAGCCATTTTTGCTTTTCTTAATTATGCACCAAAATTAAAGTTGATTGCTCTTCGCAATTTTATTTCAAAATCTTTTCACAGCTTATGGCGCTGGGTCCATAACCTATTGAAGTTTGATTTATTTGAGCAACCGTTTTAATGTATCAAGATTTATTTTACGAATGAAAAATATTTTCTCAATATAAATTTCAATAATGAAAACTCAATACAGAATACTTTTATAAAAATATGATATGATTAAGAAAGTATATCTGCTACAGTAGTTGCGTACTACTTCGTAATTTCCAACATTTTGTTTATATAAAAAAAAAATGTAAAGTCATCCGAATCAGCAACTTCTTTGAATCTTGATGTATTGGAATGGTTAGAATACTCGAATTCCGACCAGCTAAAAGTCGCGTACCATAATTTCTGCATTTCGTGACAAAGCATTGTAGTGGAGTCAATGAAGCCAAAAAACAGGCAAAATGAGGATATCCTCAAGAACAGCTCCGATTTTGATGATTTTTTTTTTAAAAATTTTGTTTTTTTTTTATTTAAAATCAGAAACATTTTGGGGCGCGGTCGGAATTATATAATTTTTTAAACAAAATTAAAAAAAGTTATATTTTCATAAAAAAAAATTGTTAAAAGAAATGCAACAAACAAAAATCAAAATAGTCATTTTATATGTATTTGGCAATTTTTAATCCGAATCTGGCATTAAAATTGCTGTATCTTGTATGGTTTATGAGATATCTGCTCTTCTTATAGGGTCTAAATTTGTGTATATAAAAATTGTTGCTAAGTTTTTCTTAAGAACGGCTATAGCGATTTTAATGAAACTTTGGTGACATATGAAAGGAATTTTAAAAAGCTTTTATTTATAGGTTAGAACGAGGTAAAACAACCACTTTTGTGTTTGGCACTCTGTAAAAACTTTTTTTATGATAATAATTTGAAAATTTGAACTGTTCCTGGTTCGTTGAACTCTTTGTTACAAAATTATAACGAACATTTTTTTCAAACTCGCATTGTTTATCCGGTATTTGCATTTGAACAAAAAGTGTGAAATGGTTGTTTTATCCCACTTTTTTTATTATAAAAGTAACCAACGTTGTTATTTTAAGGGTTTTAATTTTATCAGAATTTTACAAAACGTTACAAAAGAACAAAATTAACTTGAAAAAGTTTCTCTTGAGCTTCATTATTCCCTGGCGTCACTTTCCTCAACGTATACTACTTTTCTTGGAGGACCTTTTTGGAGCGACGAGTATTGTGTTTGGCTGCCGTGCCTTGGTTTTTGCTCGGAAAATTTCTTTAGAATCTTTTTTCCGACCTTACCTTGCCTGTTTCTTCTTCTGGTTATTTAACCCCACGCGGTTTTGTTTATTTTAAGGCGAATAACTTTTTAACAAATTTAAATTTTGTAAAACCAATTGCAGAATTGGATTCAGCATGTAATTTTGCTCTTAGAAAACACTTACCTTTCTTTCTGCACTTCACTGATTTGTGGAATTTTGAACTTTTGTCGACTGAAAATATCGCGGCGAGAACACGTCAAATCTTTCTTTTGTCAGAACTCAGGTTATAACACACGTGCACTATCTACTGTACCAACGGTTGTTCGATTCGACTTTATTAAAAAAAATTAGAGGCAATTGGTTGTTTAACCCCGTGGCGATTCAATCCCGTACTACCCTATGTAAAAGATTTTAATAAAACCAAGAGTCTTCGAAATGTGATAGTTTTTAAAAAATTTTAGGGTAAAGGCGGGAGATGTGGTACCACTGGGTGATATGGCACCCCTATCATTTTTAATACTTGCAGCTTTAAAAGCATTTAAATATGTACACAGTTCAATTCAACTGCGCAAGAGACTTCGTGGTAAGTTGTTCGTTTAGCTGTACATATTTGCAATAATAGCATCTGTATGGGATTTCTAAAAAAATTTTGGAAATGTAAACGACTTACTTTTGTTTTGCATATACATACTTTGAGGGGCAGCAGAGCGGTAAGTATTTGATACATCTTTATGGTGCATATATCAAAACAAACAGAACTGAATGTGATTTCGTTTTCGGATGAATACGATCGCGAGTGAACATGTTTGTTCGAGTCGTGACATTTTTACTCGGTATATACCGAAAGGGAGATATGGCACCCCACTACTGCGGGTGATATGGTTCTAATGCCATATATCCCTTTGCATGTTATAAGATATTTGGGAGTACGAATATTTGTGTTTCGGTTTACAATATTTTGTTGAACATAAACTTGACTGAACTCTGGATGTGAAGGGCCAACAACCAGCATCTGTAATAACATGGGCTCATCATTCAGGAAAGTTCAAATAAAATTCCAGATCACGCCTTTTTACAGAATTGCATTGAGAAAATTCAAGGAAAAAATATAGCTGAAGTGCTTCAATGTACCACATAGCCGCAGAATTTTAGTCAGGTAGGACTTTCAATGATTGTGTTTTCATTTTTATTTGATTAATTTGAGGTTTTCACAAGGATATGCTAAAAAAGCCTGAACATGTCTTCAATAAAATAGCGCCTGTACCAACGACATCGAAAGTTTGTAAGCCGAGTACGAGAAAACAAACGGCAAGGATTCTAACGTCTCCCGAAAATGTGGTCTAGCAGAAAACAAAAAATTTGAAAAGAAAAACACAACCAAAGAAGAAAACTTATAAACGCTTCTTCCGATGAAGCTGATGAAAATGTTGTGTTTCAAGATGAATTTGATGGGCCTGTAGATTAAGGCGAAAATAAATGCGTTGAAGAATATGGACGAACCACTAAAGAAGACGATTTAATCCAATGCGTAATGTGCTGTGTGTAGTTATATGAAACATGTACATCATTTGTGCACACATGCAACAATTGTGGCAACAAAAACTTAAAATCCACTTCGGGTGCCAAATCACCCATGATATGGTGCCATATCACCCGCAGTGTCGATTGATTTGGCACTTTATAGCATTTTTTTATAATGAAGAAAAAACAATTTGCAATAATTTTTATTCTAGTTGAAGTGATTTTTTATGTTATTAATTAATAAAAGAAAACATTTTTGTTTAGTTTTTAAAAAAATCTCTTTTGATTCTGGTTTAATAGCAGTTTAACGAAACTAAACTGCTTTATAAATACATTTTATATAGAAAAACGAAAAAATGGATCCAATAATTTTTCTTGAATTTTAGCAACTACTACAGCAATACACATAATTCAATTTATACTCGTATATTGTAACCTCTATCTCAGATCAAAAAAAAATTTAAGAAGACACCACCAATGGTTATGCCAGGAACAACTTTTTCCTCAGTACCATCCAAAGTACTGACAAAAGTGCTTCTAAACAAGGTTTGCGCAAAACTTGATTCGGCCATCCGAAAACAACAAGCAGGATTCCGTCTTAACCGATCATGCGTGGATCAAATCAACACCCTCAGAGTAATTGTCGAGCAGTCATGCGGGTGGCGTGCTGCGCTTCAATTTGTCATCGCAGTCTATAGCACTGCCGTCGACAGTGTATCCTGAGAAAACATTTAGGTTTCACTGCAGCGAAGAGGTATTACCGAAAAAGTCACAAATTTAGTACGTGCACAATATGAAGGCTTTAAATGCAGTGTATAACACAACGGGGCTTCCTTCCTTATCCTTCGTTACGATATTCTAGATAAAGCTCTTAATAAAGCCAAAAGAGGTATTCGATGAAACTTTACCGAATGTCTAGAAGATCCCGACTACGCTGACATTTGCCTTCTATCGTCCACTCAAATATGCAAAGATTGAAGACCTTGTCTTGGAATCGCAAAAGGCTGGCCCTAAAATCATCGCATCCATGACTAAAAGCATGAAGCTGAACGCATCGGTATAAAATAGAAGTAGAAAACAATTTGATTATTGAATATAAGAAACTTGCACGCTTCTTTGCTTTCCTGACGAAAGTAAACAAATAAATGTTAACAAAACTTCAAATTATCAAAATTTAGAGGTGCCACATGTTTGAAAATAGACAAAATTCGAAGATATAAATTAATAAATTGAAAGTAGATATCGCCGGTGCTTACGAAGACTATCTCTTCTTTAAACGCGGACAAGAAAATCCATTTTTTCAAACTGCGGCGAAAAATATCTTTTTTGTGCGAATGCGTTCAAGAAAATCACTTTTTACAAAATGCGGAGAAGAAAATAACTTATTACAAAATGCGGCGAAGAAAATCACTTTTTACAAAATGCGGCGAAGAAAATCTCTTTTTTAAAAATGCAGCGTAAAAAATCACTCTTTAATGCAAATTTTTTCGAAAAAAGGAATAGGAAAAATTTTCTCTGAAAAAATTATTTTTTCAAAAAGTGATTTTCTTCGCCGCATTTTGTAAAAAGTAATTTTCTTCGTCGCATTTTGTAAAAAGTGATTTTCTTCGCCGCATTTTATAAAAAGTGATTTTCTTGTCCGCATATTACAAAAAAGATTTTTTTCGCCGCAATTTCAAAAAAAAAATTTTCTTCGCCGCAATTTTCGGTTGGAAGATTTTCTTCGTTAGCACCGGCGATATATTTTTGTATGGTAAATCACGCGATATATACATAGCAAGATATAAATACAGCTAAATCTCGAAACAGCCGTAAATCGGCTCGTTAATCTCCGGTGTAAACGGGGTATAAGCTAATTTATTTACTGGGGTTATAAACACAAGACACTTGTAATTTAGTAGAATTATCTGAAATACAAATATTTAAAAACTCAACACTGCTATTAGATTTACTGACAAGTTTCGCGTTTAAATTATTTCTATATTATGTGGCAACGCCAGCACCTCTTTTGTCAGGTTTGTCGTTTAAAATCATTCACACTATACACAGCATGACTTACTCCAAAACAGGTTTAAACATGAAAATCGAATGCGTATTGGCCAAGTTATTGACAATAATTTGAGGAGAGTTTCTCACATTTTACCGATTTTTCCACTTTTTGCACGCCTCCACAAGCCACAAAAAAAAAATCGCAAATTTTTTTTTTTTTTTTTTGCCATTTCCCAAAGACATGAAACGAAACCATGTACCAAATTTCAGCGAAATCGGAAAGGGTGTGGCAGATCTTGTTACGCTAGGCATGGAATGGCTGTTTGGCAATGATAGATGAAATAAAAGTAAGCAAATTAATAATATAACTATACAATTATTTACTAAAGAAAATAAATGTAAGCAGAACCCGAGCGGTGCAGAAAAGGGTTGCTTCCAAAAAATCACATGGTAGAGAGGGCTTGTATGATTATCGGGACAGGAACACCTTTAATATTATATTAAGCATCAATTTAACAATGCGCTGTGGTTTTTCCAAATCTTTACCCAATATGAAATAAAATACAACAAACTCGAAATCTCTTGCAGTTTCTCAAAAATTTAAGGTTTTGATATTTTTTTACACAAAATCATAAATTCAAAACACTGAAAATTTTCATAAAGTGACATTTTTCTGCTTTTGGAGATTGCTAACTGTTTTAGCAACAGCTTTTTCCTATTTTAAAGTTGAAGTATACTTTTAGCGATAGAGTGTGCTTTAAATCGACTATGATTGACTTAAAGCATACTCTATTTAAAAACATATTTTACTGATCTTAAAGTGTGCTTTATTTTGACTATGATTATGCGCCAATGTATTTTGCCGAAACTAACAAACCAACCAAAAAGTGATGTGAATATCATTTGTAGGTAATTTAATTACCTTTAATATGACATACGTTTAAACACAGACATTGGTTCTTGAGATATTTGTATTTAAGTGGAACTATCTTTTTTTTTGGTCCAAAAACCGAAAACCGGAATCAGCAGCCGATTTTACATCAAAAATAAATAATAGCATTCAATGGGAGTTTTGGCTGTAAACTAGTGTAATTAACATTTTAGTTTCAACAAATGTACTTGTTTATCTTCTCTTGTTATACGAGCTAAAATTGTATGTTTGTTTTTTTGTTTGTACCTACTTATTTCTGTGCCAATATTTTTTCTCGAAAACGGCTACAGCGATTTTAATGAAACTTGGAATAGTATTAGATACTACAATACAATGAAGAATGAGCTAGGTTTGAACTTTGTAAATGCTCACCAGGGGGCGTGGCACTGCCCTAAATTTTAAATTTGATTTAGTCATAACTCGCAAACCATACAAGGTAATTGGATAAAATTTGGTGAGCGGGTACGGCTTAATAATACATTATAACAGGCTGATCGAAAAAGTGGGCGGGATCGAAAAAGTTCCAAGCCCACTTTTTACCCCTTGAAAATTTTGATTCAATATTACTCGAAAACAACTCCAACCATTTTAATGAAAATTTAGGAGATGTTAACCCTGCAAACAAGGATTAATATGTAATACCCCGTTATATTGGAAAACTCGTTGAAGGGCGTGGAACCGCGCACAAAAATATAAAACTGTATAACAAGAAAACTAATAAAGCAAACATTCTGAAATTAACTGTGAGTAGCCAAATTGCAAAAGGGCATCTCTGATCTGAAAGTGGCTGAAATATCACCATTGCGCGTGGAACCTCCCATGCAAGCAAAATTCATTAAATGCAAAATTCGCAAATGTTACAAGATATTTTAGTGAATTTTGGTACGTAATACTGCTTATCAATGCCTTGTAATAACCGTAAAGTGGGCGGTATAGAAGAAGTGCCACGCCCCTTTTTTAATCATTGAAAATTTTGATTCAATATTACTCGAAAACGACTTCAACAATTTTAATGAAAATTTAAAAGATTGTACCCCTAAAAAGAAGTATCAATATGTGATATGCTGTTACATTACAAAAACTCGTTGGAAGGCGTGGCACCGCCCACAAAAATATAATACGCTATAAAAAGAAAACTACTAAAGTAATCTTTCTGAATTTAACTGTAGGGAGTCTACTTGCTATTAAGCATCTACGAACTGAAAGTAGGCAAAATATAGCCTGTGGGCGTGGAACCTCCCATACAAGAAAAACACATTAAATATCATTTCTCACAAGTGGTACAATATATTTCGATGAAATTTGGTATGCGGATCTGGATCATGATTATCTAAAGCATAACGAAAAGTGGGCTTTGTTCAATAATTGCCACGCCCACTTTTTACCAAAATAAAAAAATTTGTTAATAACTCAGGCACAAAAAAATGGAATAAACTTTTTATTTTATTTTATTTAGTCTTTTCTAATTTTTGACGCTGAATCCGTCTTCATCAGCAGAACTGTCATTATACCTGCAGGATTTTGAAATATCCTTTCTTGAAGTTGAAGAAAACGCTGTTTTTAGTTTTATAGCGTATTTACAATAAAAGGTGAAATTCTTTTTTATTAATGGCATCGAATAGCCACACTTTTCCTTATCAAAATATTCCTTCAGATTTTTCCAATAGCACTCTTATTTTCCGAGTTATGACCCTTTGGAAATAAGATATTTCAGCCCCCATACAAAAGACGAAATATTTTGGGTGTGTGCCATACCCCATTTATTTATTTTAGGGCATTCCATTTCACCAAAAAAAAAAAAAAATTTTAGTTTTTGATATTTTCAATACCATTCGATACTTTCCGAGTTTTTTCTTATTGTTATTCTCATCGGTTAATTTATGACATTTATAACATACTAACTGGCTCAGTAGCGACTTTGTTCGCCCGTTCCCGATGCCCTTTAAATATGTTCCAAGTCCCATCCATCTCTGTAGTCCTTCCCTTCCAACCCCTCAGGTTTTTCAAGGTGAATGGAATATTGTTACGAAATTTCCTGTCACTATGACGATAATTTCAATCTCTTACTGTTTCCTGAGTTCGATCACTGGATTGTGTAGCAATCAAAAACACACACTTTATTTAGTTATAAAATGGTTTATTTAAATTATAAGTGTTTATTTTCACACGGTACAATTGTTTATTTCACTATTTATTACATTCAAAATCTAATATTACAATTAGCACTTTACTTTCATTGGCACTGTGTGAACAACTCTTTCACTTTATTGCTTAAAATCAACTGTGTTCAGCTCTCATGAACAGCTCCTTTTATACCCAAATGAACGTCCTAGAATTGCATTAGCGAAACATCTGGCAACATCTCGTTGATTCCCTTTATTGACATCTCGAAATGTTCAAGTACTTTCGTGACGTCACTGGTTTTATTGACGATTCTTCGGCTGGCAGCGTAAGCCGAAGCACGAGTTTTCGTTTTAAGTTAGTAAATTAATTGCAATGAAAAATCATTAAATAAAGCATATGTTATTTTGTTTAAAAAACTTGTATACAGTATTTTTAGTTATCGGTCTTTTAGTTTTGTAGTGATTCTAGTTTTAATTGACGCGTTTTTTAATGTTAAAAAAATGAGTGATACCAGCTGATAGTTGTACTTGGAAGTGCGGATCCAACCAAGTTGGAGGATGGACTATTAATTTGAGTGTTTTTGTTTTATTTTGTTTGTTTGTTCTAATTACGTGATAAAAGAACATTAAAAACTTCGATAAATGTCCTTGGACACATCACGTGGAATTTTTGGTTTCTAACCTTACAAATTAACTATAACGCGCCATCATTTTGTTTAATATAACATGAAATGAACAGTTATACATTTTTTGTTCGATCATAGATACATATGCATTGTATATTATACATATAAAAATATAATGGACATTTTTACCGTTCGCGGTTCAATTACGTGAAAATTAAAAAAAAAAATTTTTAAGTAAAAATTCGTTTTTAACTTTATAAAAAGTTCAATAACACCAGTCTCTCGCGCGGGGTTTGGTGTCGGCCTCCGGGAACCTGCTGGTGGACTACGCTAAGGACTACAAAAAGAACCTCGAGTTTGTGGTAGTCCTTCCCGATACCTTGTGCTGATTGCAATAATCAGTACATTAGAAGAAGAAGATGGTTTTATTGACGTCTCGAAATGTCAAGTAATTTCATGAAGTTTATTTTCATGTGTTCTTATTTTTCGTCACACTGCCCTCCTCTTAAACTTGTTCGTCCCGAACAAGAGATTCCCTGTCGCCTCCATATGGCGTTAGTCTTTCAATGTGTACCACTTTTAATTTACCTTTGTTACCGGGGTATTTTTGGATTCGATACACAACATCGTTTATCCTTGTGACGATCCGGTAAGGTCCCTCCCAGTGAGTCTGTAATTTAGGGGACAAGCCTCGTTTTCGTTGTGGGTTGTGTAGCAGCACTAATTGACCTTTTTTGAACCCTTTAGTATTTGCTCGCAGATCATATCGAGCTTTCATCTTGTCGCTAGCCAATTGAGTACGTCTCCTGATAAGCTCGTGTATATCAGCCAGTTCTTCTCTTTTTCGCGACATGTAATCGTCAGCATGGGTCGTTTCTGAGACAACGCTTACTCCGTACTTCGAATCTGCTGGAAGCCGTAAGTCCGTACCAAAAATGGCTTTTGCTGGCGTGACTGTAGTGGTATCGTGTATCGACGAACGATAACCCATTAGAAACATTGGTAGACGCTCATCCCAATCTTTTTGTCCTTTGTCGACAACCTTTTTCAGATGCTCCTCTAAAGTACGATTGAACCTTTCGACCATGCCATCGGTACGTGTCTTCTGTATTCCAAGCATGTCACAAACCTCCTTAAAAAGTTCCGACTCAAAATTTCGTCCTTGGTCGGAATGCAGCTCAAGTGGAGCTCCATATCGACAAATCCAATTTTTGATGAAAACGTCTGCCACTGTTTTTGCTTTTTGATTGGGAATGGGATATACTTCTGGCCACTTACTGAAGTAATCAATTACCACAAGGATGTATTTATTTCCTGTATTGCTGATTGGAAACGGTCCAGCTATATCCATCGCTATCCTCTCAAAGGGAGCTCCAACGGTTTACTGATGCATTTTCTCGCGAGTTCGTCGCCTTGGTCCTTTAGCAATTGCGCATTGGTCACAACGGCGGATCCAGTCAGCAACTGTTTCTTGGCATCCTACCCAGTAAAATCGTTTCTTTATTTTCCCTGTGGTCTTTGCTATACCCAGATGTCCACCACTCGATCCATTGTGGTAATCCTCAATTATTTCCTTAAATTTTGCCTTTGGAATAACCAGCAGTTTTCAGCGAATTTTGCCATCCTCGCTTTCCCAGATTCGATATAGGCAAACATCATGCAACTCTTAACTTTGCCATTGCGCCCAGTAAGCTTTACAGATTTGGCTTTCACTTGAGATTTCTTGCCACGCCGGTTTCCTACCCAGCTCCTTATACTTAATTATTGTTGCCAAATCTGTATCACTGCGCTGGTCCCGTTGTATCTCCTCATTTGTCCACTTTTCTTCAGGCAAAACGTTCAAAAGGCGCACATCAATCGTTCCAGCTTTATTTTCCGTTCTTGAACAATGGCCGCATTCAATTTTACATGGACGACGGGAAAGTGCATCTGCATTTCCATGCTGGCTTCCTTTGCGATGTTCTATGGTGAAATCATAGCTCTGCAAGCGTTCTATCCACCGTGCGATTTCGCCTTCAGGATCCTTGAACTGAAGTAGCCACCTTAATGCCGCATGGTCTGTCCTCAGGAGAAAGTGCTGTCCATACAAGTACTTATGGAAGTGTTTTACGCATTTCATTACTGCCAATAACTCTCTCCGAGTTACGCAATAATGCCTCTCAGGTTTCGGCAAAATTTTGCTGAAATATGCGACGACTTTTTCTTTTCCATTGATGACTTGGGACAAAACTCCTTAAATACCATAGCCACTCGCATCGGTGTCCAATACAAATTTTTCGCCGGGTATTAGATACGCGAGTACTGGCGCTGTAGACAATAATTCTTTCAGCTTTTGGAACGCAGTTTCCTGTGTGCTACTCCATTCGAATTTCCGATTTTTCTGTGTCAGCTCATGTAGACTGCCTGCGACGTTTGCGAAACCAGGAACAAAACGTCTGTAGTAAGTGCATAGGCCCAGAAAACTTCGCAGCTCATGAAGATTAGATGGTCGTGGCCAATTTTAGACAGCTTTTATTTTATCCTCATCTGTGTGTATTCCTTCTGACGTTACCTTGTGTATCAGATATTTGACTTCACGCTGGAAAAGTGAGCACTTTTTCGCACTTAATTTTAGTCCAGCTGCCTCCAAGCGCTCAAATACTTCCTCCAGATTTTTCAAGTGGTCACCAAAATCTTTTCCCATGATGATTATGTCATCGAGATACACTAAACAGGTCCTCCAATGTAGTCCTTTGAGAACTCGTTCCATTAATCGCTCGAACGTAGCTGGAGCGTTACAAAGACCAAACAGCATGACGTTAAACTGCCACAGACCATTCCCAATACTAAAGGCAGTTTTCTCCTTGTCTTTGTCATCTATTTCCACCTGCCAAAATCCACTTTGTAAGTCCAGGGTGGAAAACCATGTTGCTCCAGATAACGTATCCAGTGTATCATCGATTCTGGGTAACGGGTAGCTGTCTTTTTTGGTGACGTCATTCAATTTCCTGTAATCCACACAGAATCGCATACTTCCGTCCTTTTTCTTGACAAGTACGACCGGTGAACTCCACGGGCTTTCCGATGGTGTAATGACATTTTCTTGCGCCATTTCCTCTATAAGGCCTGTCACTTCTTCTCTCTTAGCAAGTGCTAGCCTCCTTGGAGGTTGACGAATTGGCTGAAAATTACCTGTATCAATGCGATGTTTAACCACTGATGTTCGGCCATTATTTTCTCCTTTGGACGCAAATATCCGCCAATGCTTTTGCAGAAACTTTTTTGCTTTATTTTTGTTCTGGGAAGACAACTCTTTCGTCCATTCTTTCGTCAATACTTCCAAGGCCGATGTTTTTGTTAAAGTTGCACCTTTTGTGTCCTGCTGGTCATTTTCACAATTTATAACAGCCGTGACTTTCTCACAATGCGCTATTACTTCACCTTTTTGCATCCATTTCGGCTGATTCGTTGGATTCAAAATTCGTACCGGTATTTTGCTGACCACTCTTTGTTTTACTAGAGTCTTTCCAATAATCAGGTCTTTCTTTACGTTTTTCTTATCTGCTTCCAATAACCACAGATGGCTTGTCCCACAGTCTTCACTTGTTGGGTTCAATTCGACAGCGCTCGCTTATGTACTCTTGCGATTTTTAAATTTTGTCCACAGCCAATGTCCAAAGGCAACTCCACATTGGCATACCTTAACGTCTTTTACTTAAGGTCCAATGTGAACCCGTGTCGAATCATGAAGTCCACGCCAATGATAACCTCATCGGTGATATTTGCAACAATAAAATCATGTTCCACAGATTTGTTGCCGATAAGAATACTCGCTGTAACTTTTCCTACTATTTGCGCAATTTCTCCTGTCGCTGTTCTCAATTGGATCCCATTTAACGGCGTAACTCGTCGTCTATCAAATAAATCACTCCTCACAATTGAATGCGATGCGCCCGTATCCAAAGTCAGCTCACATGTTCTTTCGTTGATTTTTCCACCGATGGTAGCCTTACCATGGAATTCCGGCAGAGCTTCGAAACTACTATGAGGCAATCATAAGTGGGAGTCAGCTCACGCCCCGCTATACTGACTCTCTTTAGTTTAACGACTGCTGTTTGTTACCATTTTCGCCATCGTTCACCCTATTTTCAATTTTTCTTCTTGGTGAACGTGATGCAGCTCGTTTACGACGTGATCGGCAGTCACGTTCCATGTGTCCCTGCTTACCACAATTATAGCACTTTCCGCTGAAGCTACTGCTGGCAAACGATGAATTTTTATTTTCAGCCTCCACCTCCACCTCCATCCGACGAGTTTTCAATGTTGGGCGGCATGTCAATGCAATCATCTCCTGAATGAGGGCAACCGTTACTGCTTCATACTTTTATTCTTCTGCAGCGCGTTCTGACTTAAGCTCTGATTAATTCCTTCCCGAACCGCCTGGATATTTTTATTTGTCTGCAGCGCATTCTGATTTAAACTCTGATCAATTTCTTCCCGAACCGCCTGGATATTTTTATTTGTCTGCAGCGCATTCTAAATTAAACTCTGATCAATTTCTTCCCGAATCGCCTGGATATTTTTTTTCTTTTATTTTTTTTTTATTGTCTGCGTCATCGCCATTAACATGTGCTTGAACTTTGACATACCCACAACTTCACCACTTGCCACCGGTCCAGAAGCTTCCTCTTCTGTTGAACTAGGTGTAAAGTCAAACTCATCAAAATTCACACCATCTTCTTCAAAAGCACTCCGCAATCGCTGCTGCAGTTCCAACTTTCTGCCAGCCGTTTGTAAATTCCGCTTTTCCAACTCTTTTTTGAGTTGCTCAATGATTATATCTACGAACTTAACCATTTTATTATTTTTTATTGATTGCAATTTCTTTTTACACAATCCCACTTCTGTCACCAATTGTTACGAAATTTCCTGTCTCTTATGACGATAATTTCAATCTCTTACTGTTTTCTGAGTTCGATCACTGGATTGTGTAACAATCAATAACACTTACTTTATTTAGTTATAAAATGCTTTATTTAAATTACAAATGTTTATTTTTACACGGTACAATTGTTTATTTCACTATTTATTTACATTCAAACTCAATATTACAATTAGCACTTTATTTACTTTTACTGGCACTGTGTGTACAACCTTTTCGCTTTATTGCTTAAAATCAACTGTGTTCAGCTCTCATGAACAGCTCCTTTTATACCCATATGAACGTTCTAGAATTGCATTTGCATCTGGCAACATCTCGTTGATTCCCTTTATTGACATCTCGAAATGTTCAAGTACTTTCGTGACGTCACTGGTTTTATTGACGTCTCGAAATGTCAAGTAATTTCGTGAAGTTTATTTTCATGTGCTCTTATTTTTCGTCACAATATATATTTATGTACCAATTTTTATAATGATAGCTACTATAGGCGTAGAAATATAGCATTTTGAGTATTTTTACTGTACGTACTGTATTTATCTCTGTGCCTGTAACAAACATACCGAATCTTATCTATCTGCGTCTAATAGCTTTGGAGATATGACGAATATGAAGAATTTGTTTTTGGGGCGTGGCACCGCCCATTTTCACTTTGAGTTGATTTCATCTTAATTGATTTGATTGAATGTACGTAAGTTTATTCATATATCACTCCTGCGTTTAATGTGACTAACATTTTGAAACAGAAAAATCGATTTCAAAATTCAAGCGATTTCGACCCGTGTCACTATTTGTGGATCAGATGCTGGAAAAAGCGGGCATCTTTCAGATAGGTGAATGTATAACCTTTAATTTCGCGTTTAATTTTTTTAAAGAAAATGTGTCCTTGTAGTGAATTATTTTTGTGCACACTTTTTTGTCAAAAAAAAACACCATAGTGCGCCGTGTGATTTCCGCGTCCTTAGGCTACATACAGACACCATTTCATTTTTATATATATAGACTAGCTGTTTTACCCGGCGTTGAACGGGTTTTCATAAAAAGCCAGGCACTAAAAAGCTAATTACGAAAACTTTTTTATTTTTTAAAACAATGTGCCACAAACAGATGCTCCGATATATTTATTTTATCGGCAAAATTCCAAAAGTATGGCAAAATATTAAAATATACATTGAAGAAATCGGTAAGAGTCCAAGTTTATGGAAAAATGTTCAAAATATCGGTAAATGTCCAAAAGTATCGAAATACACCGAAGAAAACCCCAAATGTATCGAAAAAAATTTAAAATATCGTCAAAAGTCAAAAAGTATAGAAGAACATCTAAAGTATAGGTAAAAGTCCAAATATAACGAAAACATCCAAAATATAGGTAAAAGTCCAAAAGTTTCGAAAAATGCGATGCGCCCGTATCCAAAGTCAGCTCACATGTTCTTTCGTTGATTTTTCCACCGATGGTAGCCTTACCATGGAATTCCGGCAGAGCTTCGAAACTACTATGAGGCAATCATAAGTGGGAGTCAGCTCACGCCCCGCTATACTGACTCTCTTTAGTTTAACGACTGCTGTTTGTTACCATTTTCGCCATCGTTCACCCTATTTTCAATTTTTCTTCTTGGTGAACGTGATGCAGCTCGTTTACGACGTGATCGGCAGTCACGTTCCATGTGTCCCTGCTTACCACAATTATAGCACTTTCCGCTGAAGCTACTGCTGGCAAACGATGAATTTTTATTTTCAGCCTCCACCTCCATCCGACGAGTTTTCAATGTTGGGCGGCATGTCAATGCAATCATCTCCTGAATGAGGGCAACCGTTACTGCTTCATACTTTTATTCTTCTGCAGCGCGTTCTGACTTAAGCTCTGATAAATTCCTTCCCGAACCGCCTGGATATTTTTATTTGTCTGCAGCGCATTCTGATTTAAACTCTGATCAATTTCTTCCCGAACCGCCTGGATATTTTTATTTGTCTGCAGCGCATTCTAAATTAAACTCTGATCAATTTCTTCCCGAATCGCCTGGATATTTTTTTTTTTTTATTTTTTTTTTATTGTCTGCGTCATCGCCATTAACATGTGCTTGAACTTTGACATACCCACAACTTCACCACTTGCCACCGGTCCAGAAGCTTCCTCTTCTGTTGAACTAGGTGTAAAGTCAAACTCATCAAAATTCACACCATCTTCTTCAAAAGCACTCCGCAATCGCTGCTGCAGTTCCAACTTTCTGCCAGCCGTTTGTAAATTCCGCTTTTCCAACTCTTTTTTGAGTTGCTCAATGATTATATCTACGAACTTAACCATTTTATTATTTTTTATTGATTGCAATTTCTTTTTACACAATCCCACTTCTGTCACCAATTGTTACGAAATTTCCTGTCTCTTATGACGATAATTTCAATCTCTTACTGTTTTCTGAGTTCGATCACTGGATTGTGTAACAATCAATAACACTTACTTTATTTAGTTATAAAATGCTTTATTTAAATTACAAATGTTTATTTTTACACGGTACACTTGTTTATTTCACTATTTATTTACATTCAAACTCAATATTACAATTAGCACTTTATTTACTTTTACTGGCACTGTGTGTACAACCTTTTCGCTTTATTGCTTAAAATCAACTGTGTTCAGCTCTCATGAACAGCTCCTTTTATACCCATATGAACGTTCTAGAATTGCATTTGCATCTGGCAACATCTCGTTGATTCCCTTTATTGACATCTCGAAATGTTCAAGTACTTTCGTGACGTCACTGGTTTTATTGACGTCTCGAAATGTCAAGTAATTTCGTGAAGTTTATTTTCATGTGCTCTTATTTTTCGTCACAATATATATTTATGTACCAATTTTTATAATGATAGCTACTATAGGCGTAGAAATATAGCATTTTGAGTATTTTTACTGTACGTACTGTATTTATCTCTGTGCCTGTAACAAACATACCGAATCTTATCTATCTGCGTCTAATAGCTTTGGAGATATGACGAATATGAAGAATTTGTTTTTGGGGCGTGGCACCGCCCATTTTCACTTTGAGTTGATTTCATCTTAATTGATTTGATTGAATGTACGTAAGTTTATTCATATATCACTCCTGCGTTTAATGTGACTAACATTTTGAAACAGAAAAATCGATTTCAAAATTCAAGCGATTTCGACCCGTGTCACTATTTGTGGATCAGATGCTGGAAAAAGCGGACATCTTTCAGATAGGTGAATGTATAACCTTTAATTTCGCGTTTAATTTTTTTAAAGAAAATGTGTCCTTGTAGTGAATTATTTTTGTGCACACTTTTTTGTCAAAAAAAAACACCATAGTGCGCCGTGTGATTTCCGCGTCCTTAGGCTACATACAGACACCATTTCATTTTTATATATATAGACTAGCTGTTTTACCCGGCGTTGAACGGGTTTTCATAAAAAGCCAGGCACTAAAAAGCTAATTACGAAAACTTTTTTATTTTTTAAAACAATGTGCCACAAACAGATGCTCCGATATATTTATTTTATCGGCAAAATTCCAAAAGAATGGCAAAATATTAAAATATACATTGAAGAAATCGGTAAGAGTCCAAGTTTATGGAAAAATGTTCAAAATATCGGTAAATGTCCAAAAGTATCGAAATACACCGAAGAAAACCCCAAATGTATCGAAAAAAATTTAAAATATCGTCAAAAGTCAAAAAGTATAGAAGAACATCTAAAGTATAGGTAAAAGTCCAAATATAACGAAAACATCCAAAATATAGGTAAAAGTCCAAAAGTTTCGAAAAATTTGAAAAACATTTAAAATATCGGTAAAGGTCCAAAAATGTCGAAAAACATCCTACATATCGGTAAAAGCCCAAAATTATTGGAAAACATTGAAGAAATCGGTGAAAGTTCAAATACATATATCGAAAAATATTCAATGTATCGAAAAGGGTCCAAGTTTATAGAAAAACACCCAAAATATCGCAAAAAATTCCAAAAATGTCGAAAAACATCCTATATATCGGTAAAAGTTCGAAAGTTTTGAAAAAAATTGAAACACATAGAAGAAATCGGCAAAAGTCTAAGTTTATGGAAAAACATCCAAAATATCGGTAAAATTACAAAAAAGAAATCGAAAAACATCCTATATATCGGTAAAAGCCCAAAAGTTTTGAAAAATATTGAAACACATTGAAGAAATCGGTGAAAGTCTAAAAACAAAACATCCAATATATCGAAACAAAATCAAAAGTTTCGAAAAATAGTAAAATATGTACATCGAAGAAATCGGTCAAAGTCCAAGTGTTTCGAAAAACATCCAAAATATCGAAAAAAGTCAAAAAGAATTGAAAAATATTGAAAAACATGTAAAACATAGTTAAAAGTCCAAAAATATTGAATATATTGAGTTGGCATCACTGACGAAATCACTCTCATTTTTGCTCATCAACAACACAACATCAAGAATAAAAAAAAAACAATAAATGAAAGAGACGGAAAAGACAACAACAGCACATAACTCATGGCGCAGCAAGCTATAGCGACTGAAATGCAAACGATCATTTTTATGCAAGCATTGAATTTTTTTTTTCAACAACTTCATACTAAAAAAAAAGGTTTATATTATAAAAACTAAAAAAATAAGTATACATTCCCGTTCCTTTTCACCCGTAGAACGTTTTAAAAAAAAAATTATTAAAATCGGTTCGGTATATTTTGCACCAAATCGTTACATAGGGTTTTCATATAAGCAATTTTATATAAATAGTATAGAAGTATAGATATGTGCCATAAGATTTTTAAAGTGTACCACTGCCACTAAGCAAATTTGCCGACATGATGTTTTTAGGTTTCTGGAAATTAAAAGCTTTTGGTCATAATATCATCTTACACCAATTAATAAATTGTGATGTATTGATGTACAGACTACATCATACCGCACCTTCTTTTCCTCACAAACTTCCAGGTGGTAGTACCAAAAACGTATAGTTGGGCTATTTTAAATACGTTCTTTAAAATATACACAGATGGGTCAAAGTTGGATACAGGTACTGGATCAGGAAATTTTTCCAAGTATATAGAACTAACAAAATCTTTCAGACAGCCAAACGACTGGACGACTGCAGAGGTTTATGCTGTTCTCAAGGTCACAATTTCTTGAAAGCCTTGTTAGCCAGGTGGCCATCAAAGCAATTTTATCAAATCACATTCCTTCGAAACTTGTATTAAGCTGATAAGAAGGTTCTTTTGCGATATTTGTGAGGACTACAGTATGACACTTTGTTGCACGGAAAAAACTAAACCGTAAAAATTCATTGAAAATCCCAGTAATTTTTACTGATTTTTTCAGCAACTGTGCGCCCGTAAGTAAAAACCGGAATTCCTGCCATAATAACAAATTAATTATTACGATATGAATTCAGTAAAATTTGCCAACGCATAAAATTTGTTACTGTAGTATTTACGGTGTCAAATGAAATATTACGGAATCCAATCAGTAAAATTTACTGACTCAAAAAATTTGTTACTGTAATATTTTCTGTGTCAAATGAAATATGACGGTGTCCAATCAGTAAAATTTACTGACTCAAAAAATTTGTTACTGTAATATTTACTGGGTCAAATGAAATATTACGGTGTCCAATCAGCGAAATTTACTGACCCAAAAAATTTGTGACTGTGATATTTACCGCGTTACACTGTTGAAACTGCTTAGAGAAAAACGTAAATTCTACTTTTCACCCCACATAATTTCTTCAATAATAGAATTGTATTTATGTAGAAACAATTAGCTTTTATTCATATTTGTTATTATATGTTATAATACGTATAAACCAGTACATTTGTTGAAACTTAAATGCTAATTATTGCATTAACATATTACCATTTATTGATTACATAATAATTGCCATTACATTGCTTAATCATTGATGAGAAGCCTTGAACTTCTTCTAGTTTTAAAAAATGAGTTTGTTTTTTAGCTGGATTGACACAATAAGCTTGAAAATGCTCATCAAAATACAAATATTCAATTTTGCATGCAATAAAAAATAATCTTTTTTCAAATAATAATATGTACTTAAGTTCCGAAAAAATAGGTCCGTATTCTTTGAACGTTACAATCATCTCATTAGGATAAATGTCATTTCCGATATAGTGGATCCATTTTACTAATTGCATTTTATCATGAATCAAATACTCTGGTAAATATTTATTAAAATCATTAAAATCTGGTAAATCTTTGATTGAAATCTTAAGTATCGGACCCATTGTTGGACGAAAGTCTGTTGCTTCAATGCTAAAGTATGAGGTAAATTTCTACGTGAAACTGTAGCCCGTGCAGCTATTTTTGACTCTCTATGCTTACTTTCATGTCTCATTGACCAAAAATGAACTATAGGACCAGCTAGTTGCATGATCCTTGGATAATGCAGCAAATGATGCTGTTTTGGTATGAGTGGTTTTTTAAACGTTTTTTTATAAATTTGTAAATGCTCAGAGATAAGAACTTGGAGAAGATCTGGGCAACCTATATGATAGACTTTTGATAAAATTATATTAGTGATATCATTTAGAGTTGTATAAACAGACCAAACTTCATTATTTTCAGGAATCATGTCCCCTATCAAAACACCAAAATGTCTAAGGAAGCAAAGTGTTTCAGATGATGAAAATTTTAATTTTAACTTTTTAATATGCATTGGGGATAATTCGGGAGGCTTATTTTTTTCTCGTTTCGACCGAACATGAAGCTTTCAATTCTACTATTGAGTGTATTTTCACCAATTAGTTTTTGATTGTAAATGATATCATACAAAATATCGTTTATTTCAAGTTTACATACACCCTCTAGTAAATCGTGCATCGCATCGACAGAAAAATTTTTAGCTACATGAAAATTGTCCACGTCATTCCATATGCATTTTTCTTTTATACCATAAATTATTTTAGAATTATTCTCGTCGACAATGTCATTTGCTGTTTTGTCATAGTCTGTAACAGTTCTTAGTAAGTTTGGTTCCTCCGTGACAATGGTTTGCGTAGTTTTTTTATCTGCAGTGCAACACCTACACCAATAGGATGAATTAAAAGATTCAGTGTATCCTAACAAAGAATTAAGTCCTAAGTTATCACCCATTATCAATCCTAACACAAAATAAATATGTTCGATTCCATTGGCAGTTTCGATGGTTATGCCTTCCCGAGCTAAAAAATTTAACTCGTCAATTACTTTCTGAAAAATTCTCCGATTTTTAAAAACTTTGCGGTGCAGAGTATTGAAAAACTGCATTAAAAATATGTTCTCAACTTTACTGGAAAACTCAGGAGGCAAACACGGAAGTTGAACATATAATGCACCAATTTTTCCACCATCGCCTGCATGTCCTCCTAAACAATCATTAGCTTCGAAATCATCAAAATATAAGAATAATGGAAAAACTATCTTTTCCTCATATTTTTTTTCTACAGCTTTCCATAAATTTCCCTGTATAAAGTTGCAGATACGAGTTGAGTCAGATTTAATGTAGTCAATATATAACATAATTCTTTCAAAGACGTTTGGTAATTCAAAAAACAATTTCAAAACATGGCGAATGGGAATAAATTGTGCAAAAATTTCTTCGGATATGATTTTAGGTATCCCATGTACAGTTTTACTACTTGGTACTGTACCAAGCAGAAGGTATTCTGGATAAATCAAGAATTTATTTTCTTTTAATTTTTTGAATTTTAAAAACTCGGTATTTACATCATCAAATGGATTTTTAACATCATTAAAAATACTTGTTACGCTTTCAATAACTTCAGAAGAGACATTATGGTCTTCCAACACATTACTGACTGATTCATGTACGACATTCAAAACTTTGTCTAAAAAACAATTCACTTCTTTAATGTTTGATTGAACTTTCTTCCTCACGGGGCTTGTGGGAGAATTTAAATAAAATTTTGATGTACCTCGGATTTTTTTGTAAATTCTTATTATAGATGTCAATAGAAGTTATTCTATGCAAAAAATAAAATTATAGAGGTGGCGCTTTTTTAAAGATAATCCCTTTTCCAATTGGGGCATTTTCCCATACAAAACAAATTAAATTTTTTTTTTAACTACATTAAACAAAAATCAAAATAATCACATTCGATGTGTTTTGCGATGTTTCACGCGAATCTGACCTCAGAATCGCTCTATCGTGAATAGTTTTTGAGATATTCTAATCTAAAAGCCGAAAAAAGTCGTTTTTTGCCATGTTTTGAAGCTATATAACTATGTAACATATCATTTATTCGTTAAATGTGATTAAAATACTTGAAAGTCATGATCTTTTCCTTTAAAATCTAATTTAAATTATGTTTATATCTTCATGCTTCTAAGAGATATCGTAGACCGAAATATTGGCTAAACGGGTTTTTTGCACTTTTGTGTCTTTTTAGGTTAGGATATCTTTGACGAAAAAAAAGATATCAACATAATTTAAATTAGGTTTTAAAGGCAAAGATTAGGACTTTAAAGTTGTTTGCCAGATTTGACGAAACTAAAATTTCTTTCACATTTTAAGCATGTTTAACGAACCGACCATTTCAAAATTCAGCCGTATGCTATACACGTAACAACAACACTCGGGTCGTCAAACGGCTGAATTTAGAAGTAGTCGGTTCGTTGAACATGTTTTAAATGTGAAGACATTTTAATTTCGTTAAGTCTGGTAAACAACTTTAAAGTCCTAATCTTTGCCTTTAAAACCTAATTTAAATTATGTTGATATCTTTTTTTTAATCAAAGATACCCTAACCTAAAAAGACACAAAAGTGCAAAAAACCCGTTTAGCCAATATTTCGGTCTACGATATCTCTTAGAAGCATGAAGATATAAACATAATTTAAATTAGATTTTAAAGGAAAAGATCATGACTTTCAAGTATTTTAATCACATTTAACAAATAAATGATATGTTACATAGTTATATAGCTTCAAAACATGGCAAAAAACGACTTTTTTCGGCTTTTAGATTAGAATATCTCAAAAACTATTCACGATAGAGCGATTCTGAGGTCAGATTCGCGTGAAACATCGCAAAACACATCGAATGTGATTATTTTGATTTTTGTTTAATGTAGTTAAAAAAAAAATTTAATTTGTTTTGTATGGGAAAATGCCCCAATTGGAAAAGGGATTATCTTTAAAAAAGCGCCACCTCTATAATTTTATTTTTTGCATAGAATAACTTCTATTGACATCTATAATAAGAATTTTAAAAAAAATCCGAGGTACATCAAAATTTTATTTAAATTCTCCCACAAGCACCGTGTCCTAGTTAAATCATTATCAGCATGCCAAGTTGAACTCAAATGTAAAGCATATTCTTGAGCACTAATTTCGGTATTAGTAGGTAGCAAAGTATTACATACATTTTCAGGCAATTGGTAAATACACTCAATATATTTTTTATACTCTGAAATATATTTAGAATCTATTATATTTACTCCTTCATGTTCTGATCGATTAATACATACTTCGTTTTCGTAAAACATTTCATTGTCGAAAATATCTTCAACTCTCAAATTTAAATTTAGACTTTCGGAGTTAGATATGGCGTTATGGGATTTTCTTAAGTGCTTTCGAAAACTTTTTAATGTACTTTGTACTTTCGAGTACAACACCCTACGCATTGAAAAGATTGCATGGAAAATTCTTTAGTATTTTTATGACGCACATGGTCTGTAAATGCAACACTAATGTCGAAAATCTCTGAGCATTTACATTGAAATGACATGTTACTAAATGTTGTGCAAAAAATAAAAAACTAAAATAAGAAATATTGTATTTAAAAGTTTTGCCAATTACTTTTCAGTCAAATTGGACGTTCATCTCTCCTAGTAGTGCGGTGACAGCTATTGGTAAAGGTGGATCAGTTGGATCTGGATTCAATTGAAACACAGCCTCTTGCAAAAATAGCCACGCTGATTTTCCTTCAGGAGGATACTTTGCATGTAATGAAAAGTACAGTTTGTCAAGTAGGGGAGACTGGGGCACATTTGACACTAAATTTTCAAAGACCTGTATCTTTGAAAATTATAGCACGATCTTAATACTCTTTACTGTTTCTGAAACATTGATTATTTAAGATGAAAACCAAGAAAAAAAAAATTTCAAAAAAACTGCATTAAGAGTCATTTTTTAAATTTTTTCAAAAAAAGTCATTTTGTCAAATGTTCCCCAGGTACGGGGCACATTTGACATTGCAAGGGGCACATTTGACACTCACAAAAATAACACAGAAACATTAAACAAAACATTCATACATATATTTTTTTCATATAAATACAAATTATAAGTACCTATGTATGTACTAACGAAGACTTATTTTATATATTAGTGTGAGAAGTCGATGTCAAAAACGTATTTAGTGCGTGAACGTGAAGTTGAGGCTGGATTTGTTGGAGTTGGTAATTTAAACTCAATTACACTCTTTAAAGTCAGGCAAACATCTTCCACTTCCGGTTTTATAAAAACCCAATTTAATGGTGAATCTCTTCTCAAATAACTGATCTTGTATCAAGTAAAGCTAATTACTTCTACAATATCTCCCACATAAAAAATGGGTTTTTGGATTTTTCGCCAAATTTCCCAAGGACAATATATCTGTGGCAATAAGCGATAACAGCTTAAGTCGACTTAAGAAAAATGGATTTAAGCTCAAATTTCCATTAGTTCTGGGTAAAATTAATCTCAAATTTTTTGAATATTATTAAGACCTAAATAACCACTAAATAAAGGCATACAAATAAAAGTGTAATTTTAACCAGAACTAATGGAAAATTGAGCTCAAACCCATTTTTCATAAGTCGACTTAAGCTGTTATCGCTTATTGTCACAGATATAAGTATAAAGTACAATTTCCAACAATACCCCTAATGAGAACATCAACATAAATTGTTAGGTAAGAGCCAGTTTGATGGAAATTTTTTTTGGTCTGGATTTTGGGTAACACCATCGTCAAGATATCTGCAGCGCTTTCACATGATGATGGGGAATACTTCCAGTCAATTTGATAATTATTAAAAACTTCGCATACATGATGAACTTTGATGTCAATACGTTTACTTCGGGAATTCATCCATCCAGTTTTTCAAATTAAAATAAGTGGTAGAGGTCCTGGAATGCACCTATTCAAAAATCTTGAATTGTAGATAAAACAAAGGTAACAAATTATATTAAATCAAATGAAATGGATTCTGTGTCGGAAGTCGGAGTTTCTCTCTGGTTTCCGATATTAGAAATAACGAATTTAACTTTTTTTTCATCGCCATCGCGTCTGTTCGTCTTCATTTTACAATGGTATACCATATCTTTAAAAAGATAACACTAGAAAATCTTCTAAAATACACAAACACATATGTCTGGACGAACGTCAAATGTGCCCCTTCGACAAAAGTCAAGTGTGCCCCAATATCTCTTGAAGAATTAAAAATATTTTAAAATTTAAACTATTTGACCTTGATAAAAAACATTTTTATTCTTTTAATTGTAAAGGTTAGTGCTACCAAATTTTCATACTTACTTCTAAAAAATAGTACAACTTTATTTGCAAAACCCTTACGAACAAGATGTCGAAAATTACAAAAAAATACACAAAAAGTTAAAAAAGCGAATTAGCGCGGGAGAAGTTGAAAGAGAACTACCAAAGTTCATTACGTTGCTTCCACTCTAATTAGGTATGTTTCTGCATTTCAGGTTTTTGGTTCGAAAGGCGTGTTCACACCGAAAATGGCAAAGTCAAATGTGCCCCGGTGTCAAATGTACCCCAGCTTACCCTAATTCTTTGCAAAATGCAAATAGCCACACAAATTCAACTTTAAAATGAAATTTTTTTGAGACAAGTACTACTTTAAAAAAAATTGTTTTGTAACTATTCTAAGATATGTATTACCTATTAATATAACAAAAAAAAATTACAAAAATCAAAACAAAAACATAAGAAAAACGAATAGAACCAAAAGGCAACAAATATGATGTTGTCAATAAATTCTTTGCAAAATGCAAACACAAGTCGAGAAGTGACTCGAAGCTAATTAACGGTACATCAAATTGGAATTCGAATGAACACGTGTTGCTTTGCTTGCATTGTCCTTTTACATTAGTTCTCATTTTTGTTTCGAACTGCGCACATCTTATTAAAAATAGCGTGTTTTTGCAATGCCTGGCAAGCGAGTTGACGAAAGTGTAATCCAATTGGTTTATTTCAACTATTACAAAGGGAAAACAGTAAAAGAGTTGTCTGAAATGTTTAATATTAAGCTAAGGACAACATATAATATTATTCAGCGTGCAGAAAAAGAAAATAGACTGGAATTGAATAACTCTGGCGGCAGTCCATCAAAGCTTACACGGCGAGATCACTCAAAAATTTTAAAATAAATTAGTGACAACCCACAAACAAGCCTTAGAGAGTTGGCAAACATTATAAAAAGTGATTGCAAGAAGACTGTGAGCCATGAAACCGTGCGAAAAGTGCTAAAGCTCCACCAGTACTCGTCGCATACAGCCAGGAAAAAGCCAATGCTGTCTGCTGTTAATATTGAAAAGCGCTTGAACTTTGCCATTTCTAACAGAAATAGTATAGCGGAGTACTGGAATGACGTCATTTTTTGCGACGAGACGAAGATAATGATGTATTATCACGATGGACCCAGCAAAGTTTGGCGGAAACCAAAAACAGCTCTTCAACAGCAAAATATTATACCAACAGTTAAGTTTGGTAAGCTTTCAGTGATGGTGTGGGGCTGTATTTCATCCAAAAGCGTTGGAGAATTGCGTATATTCACTGATATAATGATAAAAGAGTTTTATTTAGACATTCTTAAAAACGAGTTGACAAGAAGCGCCCAAAAATTTGGCTTTGTTGATCGTGAAAACCCGAACAAATTAAAATACAAGTTGTATCAGGACAACGATCCAAAGCACAAATCGCTGCTGTGCCGGACCTGGTTGCTCTACAATTGCAGCAAAGTAATTGACACGCTCGCCCAAAGTCCGGATCTTAATCCCATTGAAAATTTGTGGGCATTTTTAAAAAAAAAGAGTGGGAAAGCGGAACCAAACTAACAGAAATGCTTTGATAACGGCAATCAAAAAGGGGTGGGTAAAGATACCTGAATTGTATGATGTAAATGGACTTGTACAATCAATGTCACGGCGTCTTCAGGCTGTTATGGAAGCTGATGGGAAGCACACAAAATATTAGTGCAGTCTTTTATATTTTATATCCTTTTTGCAATATGTGTTTGCATTTTGCAAACAATTAATTGACACCTTCAATTTTGTAGTTTTATTTTTTTTATAGCTTATCTTATGTTTTTGGTTTTGTTTTTGTTATTTTTCTTAACTATAATGAAAGGGTATACAATTCCTAACAATACTGTAAAAAAAAAAAAATTTAAAAAGTGCCTTAGTTAATAAAATTATATGTTAAAGTTGAATTTGTGTGGCTATTTGCATTTTGCAAAGAATTACTTGACAAACTGTATATCTTAAAACTAACTTCTACGGCTCGCGATAATGGCTCAACATCGTATTGAATATTATCGACAGCGACATGTGAAGAAATGTTGTTGTCCGGTGTGCCAACAAGGATTGGTCTTGGTTGTAATTCTAGGGCGTATGACGCTAAAGTTTGCCGGAGCTTTTCTAAACTTGTTCTGACATCATTTGCCGTCTATATAAATTGAAAAATAATGGTATTAGCTACATATAAGAGTTAGCATATCGCACATCCGTGCGAATGCGTTTTCAATAAGATTTTCATGAGAGATATCTCATAATCTTATATAGGGTGTATCGTATAAGCCTTATACTATAAGGTAACAAAGCATATAGGAAGTGATAGAGGAGGCCTGGACTAACAAAAAATTCAGTTTTTCTGACTATTTCAGAAAATGTATTTGACTTATAGAGTTCAATAGGATTTCGCATAGTTGATATTTTAATTTTTTTCCCCCCTAATTTTTGAATTTAGTGGCCATTTTACTATAAAAAAGGTACTTCAACATACCCTTATATCATTTTTTTGGAATCCACGTTAAATTTCCTTTAATTCAGTGGTACATCTGTTATACCAACTTTTTAATTTAAGGTCGGAAAAAATACTTTTCTATGTAACACACGGGTTACTCGCATGCGTTTCGCTGCATATGGTGTGCGCGCTACATGCGCTACCCTTTATCTACTGGAAGGGTATGTTAATAGTACCTTTTTCGTACTAAAATGTCCGCCAAACTCGAAAAAATTAATTTGTCCACTTTAAAGGTTGAGAAATGTGCGATATCCTTTTGAACTCTATAAACCAAATACATTCTTAAAAGGTTCATACAATTAGCTAAATATTTTTTATTAAAATAGTTTTCTCTAAAAAACTGGCGTGATTTTTTCTTAAACAAGTCAAAAAATCAGTCTTAACCCTATAACTACTCAGAGGTATATTTTAGACCCCCTCAGGTGAAATTTTCTGTTAGTCAGGGCTATATGCTTTGTAATCCTATGCGGTACACCATATATAGATTAATATTATATAAACCAAACACCTGCCAAAATGTGCAGGCGATTTGAAAAATTTTCAAAGTTTAATTTCATTTGGAAAAGTATATCTTGATTTTTAAAAATTTAATTGAAAATAATCAATTTGGTGTAGAATGGGTTAAACTTGGAGTGCAAATCCCATAAAAAAGTTGTGTTTTTAGCTAACCTGAACATGAAAAATAAATCCGCCACGTGCTTCAGTCTTAGAAGGGTTCCACTTCTTTATTGAAGATAATGGGTTTGAAAATTCATTGTATCCTCTCTGGCGTTTTATACCTCTTCTGGTAGTATTGGATGTGCTGATAGAAGTTGGTTTTGGAAAAACACTTCATAGGAGATACAATATAGTTGAATCTAGCTCGGCTGTCAAATACATTTTCAGTATATCACATTCAAAGTAAATGAGAAAAACATTTTTAATAACAAACCTCCTGAAAGGTTAGTGAGTTTAGTAGCTGCACAAGCTAGGGCAATATCACTGGAAAATCTGGGACCAAGAAATAGCTTCACGAGTTGATCACGAACATTAGGCCAGTTATCCGCAAAAGCTCTTCTTTTAGTTGGAAATTTTCTGTCAAAATCTCTTTCAAGCTAAAAAATTTGAATCACCATGAAAAAGCTCCATAATAAAATATTAAAAAATTTTTTAGAGCTATTAGCATTATCAAAGTAGATGAGCTTTTGTGTATGCAATATCTATCGTCTTTATACACTATTTTTACTTGCTATTAGAATCATTTTACAAATTTTTGGTGCAGATAGAGGATATAACATTCACAAAAAACATTTTAGTCGGTAGAGCAATATTTTTAATGGAAATAAAATAACTCTGGATTTTTTTCGTATGTAATATTCTCGTACATACATATGTAAAGGGCTGTCAAGCTGACTGGAAGGCATGCCAAGTTATTAAACCCAAAATTTATGAACGTAGTGAAACATTTCTCATATACGTTGATAGTCATTAAGGCCATTGGTTCCAACATTGTTAAGTCTCGCTTAGTCCTTAGCTGCTGAAAATCACTATGTGAAATAGGGCAGCTATGTAATTTTACAATATGTTGTGTTCCCGGACACAGCAATTTCATTGGCAACGAAAACGTTGCCGAGCTCGCTAGAAAACTGTCTTCAACTGACACAATTTTTAAAACCTATGTTATAAAACCACTTCTACTTGTTAATAGGAGCCAACATTGACTCTAAATGAACTTTGTGGGCCACTTTTAGATAGTCTAACTTAATAAAATGTTCTACGTCGAGGGCGACATGGCCACCTTATGACACTAATAGAACACGCAAAACTATCTTATTAGAAAAGCAAACCCTTACAATTTTAATTGGGGTTATTACAAGGCACTATTTTATAGGCAGGCATATCACAAAATTGGAGTTCGCTGACGTAGGAAATCTTTGTATAAGTTGTAAAGATCATTCGAAGAGTCCATTTTTTATTTCCTATATGAATGCCCACCGCTGGCAAAAGTCACTTTTTCGACTCTCCTGAAAATATTGCTCAAAAAGTTCTCAAATCCATTTTGGTGTTAATAAAAATTTCAAAATGGTTCTTGTAAAATGACAATGAAGTTAAAAGCCGGTTATGCAATGGGCCCTGCCATCTCCCATGCTAACCTGACATGACCTATCTTAAAGGCATGCGGCATAGGCAAAGAAAGTTCCGCCCAAGCCAAGTAGTAAGAGAAAACAATTATATACAATTGAATATTAACCAAAATATATCCTTTTATTTGCTGTAAGCAGGGGAATAATTTGTAGTATTCTGCAATTGTCGTGGAGTTTAAAATTTTGTTGCGCTCTTCATAACTTAGTTCCCAGTTTCTTTCGACTTCTTCCCAAGGCTCAAGATAATATTTTAAGAACTCGATGGATGCAGAAGGCTCAACAAATTGATCGGAAAAACAACCAGATAATGAACCTAAGGTATTATTAAAAGAAAAGTTACATATTTTAGGTTCTATACAGAAAAAATAAAATAAAAAATGAAAACCTTCAACTATTTCATTTTCTTTCAATTTCTTTTCTGGTGAACATTTTAGTTGAACTTTGCGCATATAATCATTATGATAAATTAGCTTGCCACGCGCTTTATGCATTTCAGGTCCGAAACTTGTATGTGATATATAATAAGTATTAGGACATTCACTTTTGAATATGTCACAAATTTCCTTGGATATTTCGAGGTATCGATGCGATGATATAGTTTCGTATACTAAATTGCCGTGCTGCTCTCTTTCTATAACTAATCTTACTAATAAGTTACGTTGTCCAGTTGTTAGAGTCTTATTTTTTATGTAGCTTCTATGAATTTGAGCACGTTTTGGATGTTCATAAAGCCATTCTACTAGTGACGGTCTCTACGGAAGAATTATTGCAAACAAAAAAAATCGATTCAAAACAATTTACATTTAAGTATAAAGGAATAGAAAATGCAATGTGGTGACGCTGAAGGAGTTTTGTTAGTAAGGTAACTGTTGCCCTGATATCCTCATATACTAAGAATTGATGGTTTATACCGATTTTGTATGCTGTGATTTTTGACTTGAAATGTCAAATGATCTGGATGGTGCTTCGAGTATTTGTTCGGGCTGATTCAATGAAACTGGCAACAGTGTTAAAAATGCATTTTCAGTCTACAAGAGAAGACCAAGAAAGTCAACATCAAAATTAGTTAAATTTCATTTTAACTCGAATTGTCCCAGAGGCTCCGTACACACCTCGCCTGAAAGATAAACAGGTTGACCTAAAATACCAATGAAAATGGAAAGCGGGGTTTTGTTGGCAGTCATGAACAATCATTAAAAAACCACTCAAATCGAAATCCTAGCTGATCCTTTTTTAAAACAAAACAAAACAAAAATAATCTCTTTCAATCCGAATCTGGTCTCGAAACCGCTCTATCACGTATATTTTTTGAAATATTCTAGCCTAAAATTTCAAAAACGCGATTTAATTGTGGTTTTTTTCAAGTGTACCGGTTTTCGACCTCTTTTAGAAAACGGATCAGCTAGGATATCGACTTTAGTAGATTTTTAATGTTTAATTGACTACAACAAAATCCTGCTTTCCGATTTCATTGGCATTTTAGGTCAACCTGTTTAACCCTTAGGCGAGGTGTGCGTAGTGGTGAATATTGTGATGACCAAATATCTTGCAAGGATTGGATAAGATGGTACTGTTACTGTCCCCACCATTTTAGTAAATAATACTTATAAAATAAAAATTTACTCTGGTTTTCTCTTTGAAAAGTGAAAACTCCAATTGAGCCCAGCGGTACCATATGGGACCAGCCTTTTCCAAAAAAACCAAGAATGGAATTTAAAACTGATAACATATTTATAATTGTTGGACAAATCAGGTTAAACATTGTTGGTAAAGGTTCAATATCAAGTACATAAACGTATTTTCTGAGATTGAAACAAAAGACCTACTTGATTATTAGCTTCTGGTGCACTTAAATCATTGCTAACATGCATTGCAACATTTTCATGAAACAATGGAATAAGATTTTCCTCCAATCTTTCCAAAACTGAAAAATGATTGCAAAATAAAAGAAATACAAATACTATGTATGTATGTACTTTTTTTAAAAAGATGAGCTGAAAAATCTTACCCGAAACAGTTTCCATTTAAATTTTTTTTTGATTTTTTTTTATGATTTGAGTTACTTACTCTGAGATTTTATTTCGAAAATTTCAAAAAACAAAACTGTCACAAAATTATGACAGCAGCTGCTACTTTTTTGATTGATATTAAAAAGTGCCTGATTTCAAATAATTTTTTTTTATTCCATGTGTTCAAGAATAATTTGACTAAATTACTGGACAAACTGTAATATTTAATGGGATAGTTAAGGGAAGACGGGGTTGATTCGTACACGGGGCACCTTCGTACAGTGGCTTTATTTCGAAAACTACAGAAGTTAGCATGTGCGCTTCTTCATATGCAATATTGGTGCTTTTGCAGCCATTTGTTTTGTGAAATGTGGCGGTGGTACGATTGTTGACTTTGCCGAAAAAATACTTTGTGTAGTTATCCAGTGCAAAATTAATTTTCTTATCTGACTTTAACTTCGTTTAATGGTAATAACTTTATGCTAAAATTTTAAAATACTTCTGCTGGTTCAAAAACAGATATGCTATTTTACTGTGTGTTTACTATTTTTGCGATTTTGCTAATAGTTTTATAAGAAATAACAACAATCTATATTGATCAGTTTTGGGGCAAATTCGTGCTTATAGTTACGGGGTACATTCGTACACACAAATTTACCCTTATGAAGCGTAATTTTAATTTATTTAGTATAACAAAAGTAAGAGCCGATGTATAATTACCAATTAATTCATAGAATTACTGAAACACGTCTAAAAGCAAACGCTATACTCCAAAGATAACCTTAATATACAGCTAGTCGACAGCTCTGAGAGTCATTTCTCAGTAGATGCAGTTAATTATGCTTGGGGCAACGGGAAAGTTTATTCCTTACTCCTTTCACACTTTACACACCGTCTTCAACCAATAGAAGCTTGATTGGGCCTTTTAATTGAAAACTGAGAACTGCATTCAGCAATTGGTATGTAAATAACCATGGAAAAGTTCCTATGTACAATATTCCAAGTCTGGATAAAGTTTTCAATCGTGTAATGGTAAAAATATTACAAGTGCATTTGAAATAACAAGAATATGGCCATTTAACAAACTTTTGTGCAGCGACGAAGATTTTGCATCTGTTGGAACTTACCAGTCAAGTTCTATGGCAGATCTGCATGCGAAAGATGTTCTATACGTTCATGAGGATACTTTTTCATTCGATCCACATACGATTTCATCGCCTTGCATCACCGTTGCACGTATACCCTACGTTATGTACGAATGTACCCCGCATATGGGGCACATTCGTACGTTTTGAGTATCTTCAGAAAATCTGTCATTACTCTTAATTGATAAATCGGACCGTCTTTAGCTTACACTACATTAAAAGCTTAATATTGAACTTATTTTACTGCATACTAGTTATTTTGAAAAAGCTAGTAGATTGCTTTATTTTGAGCCATAAAGTAAAAACTGTACGAATCTACCCCATCTTCCCCTATCACTTTTTACGTATCATTTTTTTTTTTTGTTCCAGTATTACCTACTGTTCTTTCTGTAGTTTTTGCAGTTTAAACCGTAAATATAACTTTCGCCTCATTACTTCTTCATGCGAACTAAGTAAAATAATTGAATTACTGATATAAACTGTAATTTTTGATAGGATTATTAGCACTTTTTGCTGTTTGAATATCAATTTCTACAGATAATTTTTTTCGTTTCAGTATTTTCTACTTTTTGTTTATTTACTTTTTGCAGTTTAGTAATTTCTACTGTTCGTTTCTGTACTTTTAACAGATTAAGCTGTAAATATAACTTACGACTCATTATTTTTTCATGAGATTTCAGTAAAAAAACTGAATTACTGAAGCAAACTGTAATTTTTAAAAGAATTATTAGCACTTTTTGCTGTTTGAGTATCAATAAATACAGATAATTTTTTTGAGTGTGGGTACCCGGTCATAGGAATTGCTGATGAACTAGCTAGGAAAGGTTCAAACAAGAATATTTTTTTGGCTGACCTTTCATCAAGAAAACACATAAGCGTAATGAAGGGAACAATCGAAAGTAAATGTTTTTACCTTGCTAATTCCAGACGGTCAAATCTACAAACTTGAAAGCATATTAGATCAATTTATTTTGACTTAATTGGTGCTATTACTAGAAACTGTGGCATAGAAAACCATACATTTGTAGAAGCCATTTCTTTGGTCATTTCAATTTCGAACCGCTTGGCTCACTATCTGAATTGTGTCTTAAATCCATATGGCTGTATATGTATATATGTGGGGATATTCCAACTGATTATACCGCAGCCGCTTAATTTTCATATAATTTTATTTATAATTCAAATTTATTAGTTTAATTCAGTATTTTGATTTATATTTAAATAGCATTAAGTATTAATTAAGTTAATGAAATGAAATATGAAATGACTTCGAAAATTTAACAAATTGAAACGACTTCTTCATTCTACTTTAACGATTTTCCACTGAATAAATCTACTTGATTGAATCTACTGAAAATATGTTCACTTTACCGTTTTCTACTTTTTCTACATATATTTCTACTTGATTCTGCTGTTGTTTGTCGCCTGATCAATGACTTCACAGATCCAGTTAGTTTTACATGTTGACAACAATAAGGGGATTCATATTTTGTAATCATTGGGAATTCACATCCCACAACCGGCCATCCTGTGTATCTCTTGACCCCAAGAGATGTGGAGAATCATCATAGTTGCTACTGCTGTCAGAAAATAAAATATCATCTTCGTCAGGACGTTGCCAAGTCTTCATTCGATCAGCACTAGTATTGGTTTTCCGTGGACCCTCTGAATCACCTTCCTTCTCCACCTCATATCTATCAAATCCTTTGATGGTAATAACTCGGTAAGGACCAAGAAATCGCGGTCTTATCTTTTGTGCGGTGCCAAATTGAACTTTTTCGATAGCTACCAACTCACCAACTTTGTACTTTCGCGCTGGTTTCCTCTTAGAATCGTATTGTTTTTATTTTTCATTTGCATTCTCGCTATTTCTACCTTTGCTTGTTCCCTTAAATCTTGGCGACTGTCTTCGAAAAACGTGATGCTTTCCTCTTCGATGATTTCTAACATTGTGATGCTGGGCTTCGTTTTCATTTCAACACCGGTAAGAAGTTTAAAAGGACTCATTTTAATCGCACGTTGATATGTTGAGTTTAATAGCCTCTGCAGTGGCTTAACATGACTATGCCATTTCTCAGGATCATCGATGGAAAGTTTGGTCAAAACGGATATAACTGTTGAATGTAGTCGTTCTACCTGACCATTCCCTCTTGGAACTCCAACTGTTATATGAGAAAGTTTTATATCTCGTTCTATGCAATAGTTTCGAAAAACATTGGCTGTGAACGCGCCACCTCTGTCAGCTGTCATCCTCTCAAGGAAACCAAAAGTTTCTGCAATAACTTCAAGTTTTTGAATAGCCTCTTCAGCACCCTGTATTTTAACAACAAATGGTACTAGGACCAAATCCTCCCGGATTGTTGTTCTCGCACACCGTATCTATTTGCCAAATTTGAGCGAAATCGGAGAAAAAAAAAATTTTGAGCTGGTAAACTTGGCGAAATGCGAAATACCTTTTACTTCCAAATCGCTGATCTTTTTGGCAACGGAGGTGCTTTGCTTGACACGCAAATATGCTGCTAATGTAACAATGGACACGTTGATGTTCTGCGAAACACTCTGGGATGGTTGGCCAATGATGGTGCAGATGACAACATTGGTTGGTTGTGATGGCGACGATCGATGCATGTGGCGTACTTGCTGCAAGCCGGTGACGATGGCCAAATGCATCAATAATTGACGTTGGAAGGCAAAAAAGCCACTAATTTTCCTATCTTTTTTAATTTTAATACTTTTTTACACCACACAGTCTTTATATTTTACTCATAATAAGTACTTATGCTTTATTTTCTAAAACTACGTTCCTTTCAAGTTTTTTATTTTTAACAATTTTCACTCCGAACTGCTGTGTAAAATGATTTTTCCACAGATGCTAAATATTGTGCATTCAATGACAGGACGTTTTTGATGTTTTGTCAAAAGCTTTTATACAATTTTGGTATAAAATTTATAGTTCATAACAATTTTGGTTGAGAAGTAAAACGTTTTTGTTTATATTAACCTAGTAGATAAAAATTGTACAAATTATATAAAAAAATTGGGATATATACGCTTATAAAAACAAATAGTCTAAATAAATTTATACTTTATCCCTAAACTTTTTGCTGACTTCGAAAATTTATACGAAAGCACTTTACTAAAGTTAATTAGAGCAAAAATTTAAATTGTTTTGTAAATAACTTTCACCAGGTTATTATGCAAAAGTTTCCAACCCAAAAAATTTCCATATGAGTTAATGTTAAGATCGATAGGTCAAAAATATCGAAACATTTTTGTATTAGAAATTGTAAAATTGATCCTCTGCTCTGTAATATCGGTATTTTGCTTCGGTACTCATTTTCCAAAAATTATTCCTAATTGCATGAAGCCGACACTTTCGGTATCTAAATGCACTGTAAATAATTATAGCAATAAATTCAAAATGACTAAACGAATACGCAAGCAATGAATACAGCATTTTTTTCTGCATTTTGTTCTGATTATATTTATGAGTAGGTATATAATTTTAAGCTTTATATAGAAAATAGCATTTTTCGTGGGAAAAAGCCAACAGGATTTAGTAAATATGTAACGATATTGTTGCTTGCATAAGACCAAGGTGGTCAATATGCAACTGCTGTTAAGGTCGTTCTCCTTTTGGTATAGGATTGAGCAACCCTTCCGCTTTACCTCTCTTCTTTTCTGCCAATATGCATCGCACGCAGTTTGCTATATGTTTGCTAATGCGATTTTGTAAACCGTCAATGAAATATTCTTTTTCGATCAGCTTCTGAAAGTGGAAATGCCCCTTCTCGTGAACTTCTTTTATTATATTGCTTTTCATGCCTTCTGGAACGACAATAACCAGATTTTTGTAGACGTGCTTATAGAGAATTCCATTGCTCATCATATAATCTTTATATGGTTTTTCTTTTAAATATTTGAGATAGCATTTAAGCGTTCATCATTTTGTTGAGCAACTGCTAGCCTTTGAAGAAAACCATTCCGCGGTATAACACACATTATAGGGCTAAGCGCGTCTACGTGTCTCATTTTGCTGCCTGCACGGTGTTCTAGCTCGTATTCTTTCAAATAGAGCGCCCATCTGGCAACCCTAGTCGTGAGGTCTTTTTTTCTCATCGTACACTCAAACGCCTTGCAGTCAGTAGGGTAAGGGAGGGAAATATGGACCGCCAATCTTTCTTTTTTAAATAAAACTCAAAAAACATAAAATAAAACAATTAATTAAATGCCATTCATTAAAGGAAACAATTAACCTTTATTCTGCTTCACTTTTAGATAAATATCTCATCAGGATAAAGAAAAAAAATTAAAAAACTGAAAATACTCAAAATGAAGATATAAAAAAAGTGTAGTGTTATATGGATTATATAGTCCATATTGCCCCAGATGTTTATTTGGTACAGAAGTTGCATATAAAAATGTAACTTCCACATCCGACACATTTTTCATGACTCCAAGAACGTAAGATTACACATTCAACCCAAAATTCGCCACGGCGATTTTCTGAGTAAAGGGTATTACATTATATGCATTTTTCATCTTTTTTTCCTTTGTAGTTAACGAATTATAAATAATGACCATCAAAATCGTCATGAAATCTGCAGCTAGATTCCCCATCTGAAAAAAATGATAAATACATTTGTTTTTGAGGCTTTTTTCTTTAGTGGTCCATATTACCCACAGCACGTGTGGGTGAAATAAGTGGTTTTTTTATCAAAAAGTCTTGTGGTTAATGAACTAATTTGTGCTCATAAATAATAAATAGTATTCACTGATTTTATATAATTATTGGGTGTACAACTTAAAAACCGGAATTTTTTAGCGAAATTTGATGCTTTATGGTGGAAAAATGTTACAATATATTTTATTCAAAGTATTGTCCATTGGAAGCTACAACATTTCCCCATCTTTCAGGCAATTTATGAATTCCATCCCAAAAAAATTGCGCCGGCTTGGTGGCCAAAAATGAATCGAGCCAATTTTCGATATCTTGAACTTAACTGAACCGAATTCCTGATAGGGCATTCTGCATCGATCGAAACAAATGGTAGTCAGATGGTGCAAGGTCTGGGCTATAAAGCGGGTGAGGCAAAATTTCCCATCCGTTGTTTTCCAGATAATTTTTGACTGGGGCAGCAATATGTGGCCGAGCGTTATCGTGGTGGAAAATGATTGACTCGTGTCTGGTCGCATACGTTGGCCGCTCTGCCTGGATTTTCTGCTTCAATCGGATCAATTGTTGACGATAGAGTTTAGCATTAATGGTTTGGCCACCTAGCAACACTCATTATGGATTGTTGACGATAGAGTTGAGCATTAATGGTTTGGCCACCTGGCAAAGCTCATTATGGATTACCTTCGAAGCATGAATATTTGGCTTCGGCTGTGATGGGCCGGCCTCACCTTTCTTGACATACGCTGTTTTACGCTTGGGATTATCGTAATGGATCCACTTCTCATCGCCAGTGACAAAACGATGCAAAAAACCCTTCCTTTTGTGGCGTTCAAGCAGCATTGTGGACATCAAAAATCGGCGTTCGACGTCCCTTGGCTTCAACTCGTATGGCACCCAATTTCCCATCTTTTGAAAAATTCCCAAGGCTTTCAAATGTCTGGAAATTGTTGCTCGATCAACTTCCAATGGTTCTGCAAGTTCTTCTTGCGTTTGACATGAATCTTGATCGAGTAATGCCTCCAATTCTTCATCCTCAAACTTTTCAGGTGCATAAAGTGAGCTATGCAGGTGTGACGAATTTCGATGTTTTTTGGTTGGGAATTTCGAGCTTTTCAACAATAATTTCGAGCTGTCTGGGAAATTTTCCATTTTCCGGAAAAGCGGAAAAATTGTTCTGCATAGCTAAGTTTATTTTTTCAGCCAGACGAATCCGCGGGAAGAGTTAGCGATGAAATCTTTTTACGCAGGAATTTTGAGCTACTTTCGAGCTAATTTTGAGCTAAAAGCATTTTCCGGAAAACTCCCAATTTTCCCGGAAAATCCCAAAAAAACGTTTTTTATGGCTAACTTTATTTTTTTCAGCCAGGCGAATCCGCGGAAGTAGTAAGGGATGAAATCTTTTTACGAAGGAATTTCGAGCTACTTTCGAGCTGACTTTGAATGAAGTGTTTTCCTTAAATTTCCCCGGAAAATCCCAAAAAATCAAAAAAAATTTTTTTTCCCTGTGTTATGTCCGCATATTATTAGGATTATGTCCGAAAGTTTTTCGCGGATCAGCCTATAATATATCCAACACCTAGTTTGCTAGCCACAGTAATTTTACATAAGAGTAGGGGTGAGTGGGCGTCCTGCGGCCGCAGCTCAGGATTTAAAACACCCAAAAATCTAACACCGGCTTCGCGGCGGCCTTCGGCCGCGGATCATTTGGTAATATATCCCATTTACGAAATGGGGATTATGTCCGTGGGGATTATGTCATGGCACCGCCATAAAAAAAAGTTTTTTGGGATTTTCCGGGAAAGTTTGGGGTTTTCCGGAAAACACTTTTCGTTTTTGATGAGCTCGAAACTAGCTCCAAATTTGTGTGAAATATTCTCATGGGTTCGTCTGGCTGAAAAAATAAAGCAAGCCCTTAAAAAATTTTTTGGGATTTTCCGGGGAAATTTAAGGGAAACACTTCATTCAAGGTCAGCTCGAAAGTAGCTCGAAATTCCTGCGTAAAAAGATTTCATCGCTAACTTTTCCCGCAGATTCGTCTGGCTGAAAAAATAAACTTAGCTATGCAGAACAATTTTTCCGCTTTTCCGGAAAATGGAAAATTTCCCAGACAGCTCGAAATTATTGTTGAAAAGCTCGAAAATAGCTCGAAATTCCCAAACAAAAAACATCGAAATTCGTCACACCTGCATAGCTCACTTTATGGACCTAAACTTTTCGGCTGACCAGGACGTTTTTTGCCTTCGACATCAAAATCACCACTTTTAAACCGTCGAAACCACTCACGACAGCTTGATTCAGCTGGAGCATAGTCCCCATAAACTTCTATAAGCAAACTATGACTTTCCGCAGCAGTTTTCTTTGCAAAAAAATGACCCAACAGAACCTCCCGCAAATGCTGTCTTTTTCTCCAATTTTCGAAGTTATTCATCGTGAAAAATAATAATGATGCACACAAGATAAAATTGTTTTGTTGACTGATTTTGACAGCTGTCAAATGTACCTTCAAAATGACATATATATAAAGTTCGAGCTTTCACGATATTGTTAGTACGGACATTCACCGTCAAATTCCGGTTTTTAAGTTGTACACCCAATAACAATTTATTTAAAAACGCGATGTCTTTAAAGTGAAATAATGAAATATACTCACTAGAAAAAAATTATCACTGATCTTTTTTTTAGAAAAAACCACTTTACAGAAACATGCGACTTCACCGAACGCTAAACTTGCACTATTATAACCTTTAGGTATTAGCGTTAAGTTTGAACATGAAAAACGGTTAATCCTATGTACGCAGTGGAAAATAACCGTGTGGTCCATATTACCCTCGTGGTAAATATTTCCCTCCCTTACCCTAATAATTTTAAATCTTTGTCCAAGCAAATAAATTCGAAATTTTTTGACACTTGAACTATGGCTAAAACTTTGGGCTCATAACTGGTGTGTTTTTTATCTGCATCCGTCGTCTTTCTGCTATAATAATATACTGGATGTAGTTATCCGTCCTCAGCATCCTTTTGCAGAATCACAGCTCCGTATCCTTGCGACGCATCCGTATGTAATTTCGGTTACTGCACCATATTTAAAAATTTTTAAAATCGGACCTGAAACCAACGCCTCTTTTAAATTTGCCATAGCTTCACCTTCTTCTACACCCGTGCTGAAATTTGAAGATTTCTTTAGTAAATAAATTAAGGATTAAGCCTTACATGTGAAATTCGGTATAAATTTCCTGAAGTAACTCGCCTGACCTAGGAAACTTTGTAGTTTTTTTATAGTATTTGGAACTGGAAAATTCATGATGGCTTTAATTTTTGCTGGAGATGGTGAAGCATTTCCATTTTCTATGCAATGGCCTAAATATTCGATTTTGCTTCTCAGAATTTGGCATTTTTTCCATCGAAGTTTTAAACCGTTTGCTGCAACTACCTCCAACACGAGTTTTAATTTTCCAATTCCATCGCTTATTGAGTCTGATGGAATGACGATATCGTCAATGTAAACGATCATAACATTTTGATTGATTAAATCCTTGAACACAAAATTTATGTACTTTTGGAAAACACATGGCGAATTTGATAGCCCAAAAAGAACCTTCGAAAATTCATACTGGCCACATTGCGTTACAAATGAAGTATATTTCCTGCTATCATTGGCAATATCTACATTGAAGAATCCATTAGCAAGATCAAGTGTTGTAAAAAATTTGGAATTTTGCAGCTTGTCAATCTGATCCTCGATAATAGGCAAGGGATAATGTTCCCTCTGAATTTTTTTATTTAACATTCTAAAATCAACGCACAGTCGCACAATGGGAGGGTTTGTATGGAACGACGGTCATATATAGTAATAATAGAGCTAGGCTATTGAAATTTGGTACAGATGTTTTTTACATTAAAATAATAAAATTCTGTAAATACGAACAAAAGCCGCAAACGGACACGCCTAACTTCCATACAAAGTTAGGGCGTGGTCGGAATTTTTCAAAATGGGTATCAATTTCCAATAACTTGATCCCGCTAATTTCAAAAATGTTGAAAATTTTGAGCTATCTTTTATAGTTTTCAAGTTATGCGAAATAAACGAAAATCTACTTTATGAAAACTAGATTTTGTTTGTTTGTATTATTGTCCCTTATTGACTCGGAAACTATCTAACCGTTTTTAAAGAAGTTGTTACATTGTGTTAGTACAAAAAAAGGCTAAGTTATATGCTAAAAAAATGGGCGGTGCCACACCCACCAAAAAATCAACTAATCATATCTCCGAATCCCTCTGAAACAGATAAACGAGATTTGGTAAATATGTAAAAATCATCAGGACAACTAATGCTCACCGGAAAAAAGAGAGGTGCCACGCCCTCAAAAAAATAAATTCATTATTCTCTGACAATATTTGCCGCACTTAGATATGATTGGGTACATAAGTTAAGACAATTAGAACAAATAGTTCTCACTAGAAAAGTGGGTGGTGCCACGCCCCTATGAATGCTGATTCATCATATCTCAGAAACTACTTGACGTAGATGGACAAAATCTGGTAAATATGCAAAGGGCATTTGGAAAAACAATTTTCAATGAAAAAATGGGCAGTGCCACGCCCTACGAAAATAAAATTTGTCATATGACTAACGCTACTTGGCGCAAATTTTAAGATTTGCTAAAATGCTTCGCTATGGTATGTCCAAGTAAAAAAAAAAAAAAAGTTCGTTAAAAAAAAGTATTTTCCGAATTTAAGCAGACTGTAAGCTTGAAATCGATAAATTTATTGTAAAACGTTGAAGAATATAAAGAAATAAAATTAATTTTTTTTCTCAAAAACTGCAACAGGAAAAAATTCATAGAAAAAAAAGTTCTCAAAAAAGGCAGTAGGAATTTGCATTTCGATTAAGCATACTTGGCCACATATTATATTGAAAAATAATGAAAATCAGAAAATGTACAGTGAGTAACATTAATATTCGGTTTTTTAAAAAAAAATGCTTTAGGAACTAATATTGTCATTGAAATAATTAATAATAAAAATTTTAATAATTGCAAGTCAAAGCTCTTTAGTTCAGCTTAAAATTGATGTGCCTATTGATGGTTTCTATTTTTATGAATCAAGCTAAAAAATTAAAAAGAACCAACAAAACAAAAAATTCTTTATTTTATAAAAGGATAAAACACGATTAAATTTATTAATTAAAACAATAATTTAAAATTTTACTGCTTTCGCGCCGACGTTTCGAAGATTATTTGTCCTCTTCTTCAGGGCGTCTGTTTATTAACTAAACTAAACAAAACAAATTTGTAAACACAAAGAGACAAATAAAGTTTCAATAATACAAACATAACGTTAACATTTACATTCAGTAGTTGAAAAAGAGCTTAATGTTAAGTTTTAAAAGCTCTATGTTAAAGCTAAATAGTAAGTGCTGCTGATGTTATCACAGTCTTCTTTCCTATTCATTGTTTTGTTTATGTTTTTCTGTATGTGTAAGCTTTCTAATGTTAGTCTAATGTTATAGTTTGTTTCTCTGTCGATTATTTCTACGTTGCCGAGGTCCGCCGAATGTCCGGTGTTTTTTATGTGTTGCGCTAAAGCCGTTGTTTCTTTGTTGCTTTTGATGTCGTTCGTGTGTTCATTGATTCTTGTCGTCAGCTTACGTTTGGTGGTCCCTATGTAAATTTTACTGCATGACTCATCTTTGCCTGAACAGTTAATTTTGTAAATAACATTGCATTGTTGTTGTTTTTCTATTGGTGTTTTAGTTTTGGTGAAGATGTTGGTCAAAGTCCAAATTGGTTTGTTCGCGAAATTTATATTGTTGTTGTTGTTGTTAATAATTTCTTTTAATTGTTTATTTTCTGTAACATTTGGAATGTATGGTACACGATGATAACGTTTATTTGTGTTAATGTTATTAGAATTTGTTTTTGTAGTTTTGTTTGTTATTTCTGTTGTGATTGTTTTAATTAATTTGTTAATTAGAGTAATTGGGAAACTATTGTTGGTTAGAATTTGTTTAGCTATTTTAAGGTTTTTAGTCCAAAAATGTGTATCACTGATTTTTAACATTTTATTTATTAAATTTTTTGCTGTATTCATTTTATGGTGTATTGGTTGGTTAGAATGGAAATTCAAAATTCTTCCTGAAGATATCGGCTTCGTGTACCAGTCATATTCTAATTTGTTGTCGTTCCTAATTATGCGCATATCAAGATATGCTATTGAATTGTCCTTTTCTGTCTCTACAGTAAACTGTAGCTTTTGATGATAGGAATTCATCTCGTCTAAAATAATTGGTATGTCATTCTGGTTCACAATAGCAAGAATGTCGTCCACGTATTTGAAAATTTTGGTGATTTGTATGTTTTTTTCCGCTAGCTTGTTAATTGTACTATCGAGAAGGTCATCAAGGACTATGTCAGCAATTTGTGGAGAAAGTGGGTTACCCATTGGCATGCCGAAGACTTGATTATATATAGTTTCTCCAAGAATTAGGTAGTTGTTGTCGTTGAGGCAAAAGTTGAGAATTTTAAGAAAGTATCCTTTGCTGATGGTTGTATATTTAGATATTTCTGGCCATTTTTTCATTATGGATTTAATTGCCAAGTGTATGGGTATATTTGTAAATAGGGAAATAGCATCTAGTGAAATTACCACTTCATTTTCCTTCAGTGTAACGTCTTTCAATTGATTTTTTACCTCGACTGCGTTGATTACGTTGTATTTATCGGAAATTATGTGTTTAAGTTTGCTACCTATATGTTTGGCTAGTTTGTAACATGGGACCTGTGTAGATGAAGCGATGGGTCTTAAGGGGATATTGTCCTTGTGGATTTTTGGAAGTCCATAAAGTCGCGGGGCTACAGCCGAATGACAAGTTAGTCTGTATTTTAGCATTTTGTCTAGAAGAGGACAAATAATCTTCGAAACGTCGGCGCGAAAGCAGTAAAATTTTAAATTATTGTTTTAATTAATAAATTTAATCGTGTTTTAGCCTTTTATAAAATAAAGAATATTTAACTAAAGCGATTTTAATCTTAAAATAAAACAAAAAATTATTGCAACATTAATATTCGGTTTTTTGTGAAATCGTATAAAAAGAGCCCTGTGGCATCTCTAAATGTTAAAAAAGGGAATTCCTCTTATAGAAATTGCTTTGACAAACGTTATTATTCAAAATTTATTAATGTAATGGCAATCACTGAAGTTAAAAATAAAATGGGCCGCAAAGGAAAAAATTCATCTTTAGAGGAACGAAAATTAGTCCTTCAACTGCACCTGAAGGGCGAAAAATACAAAAAAATTGGCGAATTATTAAACATGAAGCCTAATACTGTTGGCGATATTGTGCGAAGATTCAGAAATGAAGGAAGAATCGCTTCAATAAAGCAACAAGGGCAGCCAAAAAAGCTGACGGTGAGAGACGAACCGGAGATTGTAAGGAAAATCAAGGTTAACCCCAGGTTGAGTGCTCCTAAGCTGGTTTCTGAACTCTTTGCTGAGCATGGAACAACTGTATCGGCACAAACTGTTCGCCGCACAATTAAAAAGCAAGGGTACAATGGCCGAGTAGCTAGGAAAAAAGCTTTGATAAACATGCGTAATAGAAAAGTACGCCTAAATTTTGCATTGGAGCATACCAGGAAGGATCCGAGATGGTGGAATGATGTAATATTCCTCGATGAGAGCAAATTTAATTTATTTGGAAGCGATGGAAGGTTATTGGTGTGGGGCAAGCCAAATACAGAGCTTTCAAATCAAAACTTAACACCAACTGTAAAACACGGAGGTGGTCATGTCATGGTGTGGGGCTGTATTTCCTCCAAAGGCATTGGAAATTTAGTTTTTATTGATGGCATTATGAACCAACATTCTTATTTGAAAATATTACAGGAGAATTTGAAGCAATCCGCCGAAAAAATGGGTATTTCACGGACTTTTAAGCTGTACCAAGATAATGATCCCAAACATAAAGCGTATAAAGTGAGGTCTTGGCTGCTTTATAATTGCCCTAAAGTCATAGAAACTCCACCCCAATCACCTGACATGAACCCAATAGAAAATTTATGGAGTGAATTGGACCGCCGTGTACGCCTAATGCCTGTTTCGTCTATCACTGCGCTGAAAGCACGGCTTCAGGAAGAGTGGAATAAAATTGGAAGTGATTACACCTCCAAAATTATTTCTAACATGCCGAAACGCTTAAGTGGTGTTACAAGAAACAAGGGGTATCACACAAAATATTAAATTATAAAACCTTCCTAATTTTTGAAGACTTTTTTATATGATTTAAAAAAAAACCGAATATTAATGTTGCATGAATTTTTGTCTAGTTAGTTCTTTTTAATTTTTTTGTTTCATTCCTCAGAATATAAACTATTGATATGCATGTCGATTTTAAGCTAAAATAAAGTGCTTTGATTTGCCATTATTAAAATTTTTCTTTCTGTTTATTTCAATGGTAATATTAGCTCCGAAAGCAATTTTTTTTAAAAACCGAATATTAATGTTACTCACTGTATATATTTTTTTTTAATGTCAAAGTTTTCAAAATTTATCGCCTATCATATATAAAAACTCAAGCAAATGTTTTTTTAAAAGCTAAATGCTTGTACTTTTTGGCAAAATGCTATTTTCATATATTTCGATGCATACGAACTAAAAATAGCGTTCCAAAAAAGTCAGCTTATTTTGTTCCGTCTAAAACCCACGGTGTGCCTTAACCCGTTCTAAATCGGACGTCGTAGCACATCAAATTTTTTTCCAGATTCTGTTTACTTATCGTTCAAATGATGTATAAAAAAATTTTCACTCGTGACTCCTCGACTAAATTTTGAGATAATCGCTTTTCCAATTGGGGCATTTTCCCATACAAAAAGAAAAAAAAATTTTTTATAACTACATTAAATAAAAATTAAAATAATCACAATCGATGTGTTTTGCGATGCGAAACGCGAATTTAACCTCAGAATTGCTTTATCATGTATAGTTTATGAGATATTGTAACCTGAAGACCAAAAAAAGTATTTTTTTGCCATTTTTTGAAGCTATATACACGGTGGTTTTTAAAAAATTTTAACTTTTTGAAATACCACCCGCGATTTTTTCAGGGATAATGTTGGGGGACCCTTCTAGTATCTAAATCCGCAATCCGCGAAATCGAACGTTCAGCCGTTTTTTTTTTTCGACCTTTTAGTTTTTTTAACGGTTTTTGAGTATGTCTTGGTGTGTATATACATATTATATACACATATATATGTATATACGTACATATACAGCCTGTTAAATAAGAGCGTGGTCATTGTTGTGAGAAAATGAAAGTACCCATTGCGAAAATTCTTTTTAATATTGATTTATTTGATCGAAAACTTCAATGCAAATACATTAATAGCAGGTCCAATCACCCCCAGCATCAATTATAGCTTGACATCTTCGAGACATACTTTGAACAAGATTTTGCGCATACTCTTCTGAAAACGACCTCCAAATTTTGTGAATGCGTCGAACCAGCTGTTTCAAGTTGCAGGGTCGGTTTTTCTGAAGCTTCATCTTCATTTGCGCCCAAACGTTTTCAATTTAATTGGCATCGGGCGACTGAGACGGCCAATCCAAAGTCACGACCTTTGGGGTGCAAACACAAAAAAACGGCCTTCAAAGCGCGACGCGTACGCGGTACTCATTTTGGAAAAATGCTGAGAACGCATTGAAAAGAGTGGTCAGCTGATTCACTTTCACGAAGCATGAAGGACAATACTGCCCTCTGTGTGAGAAAAAAAAATTACAGCATTATACTTTACCGATCGCGAGTAATCGTGACCACGCTCTTATTTAACATACTGTATATACTTGCATATGCATATATGTGTAATATATATATATGGATATATATATACATACACACATACATACGTATAAAAGGTATCGTTTCCGCACCATTTATTTTTTAAAAAAATCGGATTTTTCGTATTTAAGAAAAACACAAACAAAATCCGGAAACGAAAGTAGTCATTCCAGATTTGATTTTTGATGCTTAATCCGATTCCGGTATTAGAATTGCTCTATTACGTCTCGACTTTGAGATATCCTTACATATATGTTTAACGGACACCATTTTTTTTTTCCTATTTTTTAAGTTATATAACAAGATAAGGTAATATTATACCGTAAAATCTGGTATGACTGTTAATAGCCCTAGTTTTTTCCTTGAAAACTCAATCAAACCAATAACGATATCTTTTTTTTTGTCGGAGATATCTTTGCCTAAAAAGTTAAAAAAGTGCAAAAACACGATTTTTGGCTATATTGGATGTTATATACAGGACACACAAAATTTTTTTGGGAGTTTCTATTACCAGAAACATTTGGTAATTTCTTTTGGCTTTAAATTGAGCTATTAAATGTTTATCTGCAATATTTTTCTGCAAAGTTATGTTAACTTTAAAATCACACCATGAAACTTAAAGCGAAAAATCTCGGTTTTCAGCTATATTTGAGGTTGTATACAGTACGGACGAAATTCGTCTGCTCTTTTTTACCAACCGAAGCATTTAAAACCATTCTTTATCTTCAAAATAAGCTATCAAGAGGTCTCTTTTGATTGTTTTCCACAAAGTTATGACCATTTAAAAATTACATTATGGACTGCAAACTCACAGTGTACGAGTATTCCTTATATTGCTGCAGCATGTCGTCTTAAAATAGTCATACCTTTTTAGAAAACAATTACAAGAGACCACTTGTTAGCTCATTTTGAAGATATAGAATGGTTTTAAATGATTCGGTTGGTAAAAAAGAGCAGACGAATTTCGTCCGTACTGTATACAACCTCAAATATAGCCGAAAACCGAGATTATTCGCTTTAAGTTTCATGGTGTGATTTTAAAGTTAACATAACTTTGCAGAAAAATATTGCAGATAAACATTTAATAGCTCAATTTAAAGCCAAAAGAAATTACCAAATGTTTCTGGTAATAGAAACTCCCAAAAAAATTTTGTGTGTCCTGTATATAACATCCAATATAGCCAAAAATCGTGTTTTTGCACTTTTTTAACTTTTTAGGCAAAGATATCTCCGACAAAAAAAAAGATATCGTTATTGGTTTGATTGAGTTTTCAAGGAAAAAACTAGGGCTATTAACTGTCATACCAGATTTTACGGTATAATGTTATATAACTTCAAAAATAGGAAAAAAATGGTGTCCTTTAAACATAAATGAAAGGATATCCCAAAGTCCAGACGTAATAGAGCAATTCTAATACCGGAATCGGATTAAGCATCAAAAATCAAATCTGGAATGACTACTTTCGTTTCCGGTTTTTGTTTGTGTTTTTCTTAAATACGAAAAAACCGATTTTTTTAAAAAATAAATGGTGCGGAAACGATACCTTTTATACGTATGTATGTATGTATGTATATATATATCCATACATATATATTACACATATATACATATACAAGTATATATATGTACGTATATACATACGGTGACCATGTCTGTGTGAGCAAAATCGGGGACAAAACGATATTTATGCGAAAAAAAACGGGGACAATCGGGGACAGTCGGGGCAAAATCGGGGACAAATCGGGGGCACATAAATATTGAGGCAAACAATGACTGATGAGCAAAAACAAAAGATTTTCACCTTTAAATGTAACCTGCTTCAAAGCGCAAAAGTATATCTACTTACGAAGATCTTAACGGTACAATTTCCTTCGTAAATTTAAAAATTTAAACTTTATTTATTGCTCGTTAATAAAAACATTTATTTTTTCTAAGTACTTGAATTACATTTAAATTGGCTTTAACCTTAACTGGCACTTTGATACTAATTTTTATATAAAATTTATATCAATTTGCAAGTTGAATTTTACCCAGATATTGTGGAAACGGCTCTTAGTATTTTTTGGCAAAAGAAGTTATTTTCAAAATGTCTCCGTGTGATCTCAAATATTCTTTCAGCTCGAAACAGTTTAAATGATAATTACATTTTGTTATCAAAATAGTGTCTTTATTGTAAGGCTTGTGCACACGTAGAGGGTTTCGGAGGTTCAACCCTCCCCCAGAAAGGTTTTTTTCCCATATAAATTATATATGAATTGAATAAAGTGTAATAAAATTAATCTACAATATATGAAAAACCTTTTCCAGAGCAAATCCTGTGCATGGTGCTGCTCGAAGCTGTGTCTACGTTATATTTATAATGGAGAAAATTCTTTCCGAGGAAGAATTTGAGCATGGCAAACACAAGCTCAACAATTTTTACAAGCCAAAAAAAAAAGGTTAGACAGATGATTTTAACATTTCAGTTGTTAATTGTCAGAGAACCGTTTATGAAATGATTCTATCTGTTGCGAAACTAAATATATAACACAGTTTAAGTTTGCATATTCTCAAGAGGTTTTTAAGCTATTGATAAAAATATGAAAATATGCAACTTCGTATTGTAAGAATTAGCTAAACAATTCTGGTTTTTATTGATGTTTTATACATATTATATAATAATAAATAATAAATGAAATGTGCAAATACAGGACAAATAGGGGACACAAAATAAAATACAGAACATTTGTATGTCCCGTATTTCTTAAATAAATTCCGGGGACACGTAGCCGAAATACAGAACTGTCCCCGGAAATACAGGACGGTTGGTCACCGTATATATACATATATATGCGTACATAATATGTATATACACACCGAGACATACTCAAAAATCGTTAAAAAAACTAAAAGGTCGAAAAAAAAAAACGGCTGGACGATCGATTTCGCGGTTTGCAGATTTAGATACTAGAAGGGTCCCCCAACATTATCCCTGAAAAAAATCGCGGGTGGTATTTCAAAAAGTTAAAATTTTTTAAGAAGGTACAAACCATTTCAAAACGATCAAGATTTTTTTTATGGCATCCGATTTGGCTATAAATTGGCATAAGCAATAACTGCATAGTGGAAAAAATTACTACCAAATATTTTTTCAAAATTTAAAAAAATGGCGGAGATATGGGACTTTGAAATTTTTAGGTTAGTTTTTTTTGAGAAGCTATAACTTCGGTTGCATTTATCCAATTTTCAATTTTATAGTGTTAAATAATTTGTCTTAAAACATGCTTTGAAATAAAAACTAGCAAACATTTTTTTTTTTTTTTTATATAGCTTACACTGAAAAAAAAAAAATTTAAATTGAGTTTCCCAAAATACGTCCTTTTTAATATTTTTTATTTTTCTTGTAAAAAAAGCTACAAGTGTAACTTACCAGTCCTCCAAAAATTGGAGTGGGCCTCCCAGTGGTTCTCCAGAAAAACAATAAAATGTAGCTTTTGCCGCAATTTTTCAGTACAATTTTTTTGAATTTAAAATTTTTAATTAAACGTTAATTTGAATTTGAAAAAAGTGCGTTGGTACTTATATTAGTACTATACAAGCAAAAAACCAGTCAATAAACTATTTTCAGCATTTGAAAATTTTTTTTAATAAAAATTTTAAATTAAAAAAATGTACTGAAAAATTGGGGAAGATGCTACATTTTATTGTTTTTCTGGAGAACCACTGGCAGGCCCACTCCAATTTTTGGAGGACTGGTAAGTTACACTTGTAGCTTTTTTTACAAGAAAAATAAAAAATATTAAAAAGGACGTATTTTGGGAAACTCAATTTAAATTTTTTTTTTCAGTGTAAACTATATATAAAAAACAAAAAAAATGTTTGCTAGTTTTTATTTTAAAGTCTGTTTTAAGACAAATCATTTAACACCATAAAATTGAAAATTGGATAAATGCATCCGAAGTTATAGCTTCTCAAAAAAAACTAACCTAAAAATTTCAAAGTCCCATATCTCCGCCATTTTTTTAAATTTTGAAAAAATATTTGGTAGTAATTTTTTCCACTACGCAACTATTGCTTATGCCAATTTATAGCCAAATCGGATGCCATGATCAAATTTCTTGATCGTTTACACATGGTTTGTACCAGAACCACCGTGTATAACTATGTAACATATCATTTATTCGTCAAATGTGGCTTACTTACTTGAAAGTACTAATCTTTTCCTTTAAAACCTTACTTAAATTATATTTATATTTTCATGCTTCTAAGAGATATCGTAGACCGAAATATTGTCAAAACGGGTTTTTTGCACTTTTGTGTCTTTTTAGGTTAGGGTATCTTTGATTAAAAAAAAGATATCAACATAATTTAAATTAGGTTTTAAAGGCAAAGATGAGGACTTTAAAGTTGCTTACCAGATTTAACGAAATTAAAATTTCTAAACATGTTCAACGAACCGACTACTTCTTAATTCAGCCGTTTGACCCCGAGTGTTGTTGTTACGTGTATGGCATACGGCTGAATTTTTAAATGGTCGGTTCGTTGAACATGTTTAAAATGTGAAAGAGATTTTAATTTCGTTAAATCTGGTAAGCAACTTTAAAGTCCTAATCTTTGCCTTTAAAACCTAATTTAAATTATGTTGATATCTTTTTTTTCCACAAAGATATCCTAACCTAAAAAGACACAAAAGTGCAAAAAACCCGTTTTGACAATATTTCGGTCTACGATATCTCTTAGAAGCATGAAAATATAAATATAATTTAAATTAGGTTTTAAAGGAAAAGATTAGTACTTTCAAGTATATAAGCCACATTTGACGAATAAATGATATGTTACATAAGTTTTGGTCCTTAGGTTACAATATCTCATAAACTATACACGATAGAGCAATTCTGAGGTTAAATTCGCGTTTAGCATCGCAAAACACATCGATTGTGATTATTTTAACTTTTATTTAATGTAGTTAAAAAAAAAATTTTTTTCTTTTTGTATGGGAAAATGCCCCAATTGGAAAAGCGATTATCTCAAAATTTAGTCGAGGAGTCACGAACAGAATCTGGAAAAAAATTTGATGTGCTACGACGTCCGATTTAGAACGGGTTAAGGCACACCGTGAACCACAATATGAAAAAGTTCATAAAAAAAAAGTTCTCAAAAAAGGCAGCAGGGACTTTGCATCTCGTTTAAGCATACTTGGCCACATATTATATTGAAAAATAATGAAAATCAGAATATGTATTTTTTTTTTTTTTAATGTCAAAGTTTGCAATTTTTCCATTTTTAGCATTTTTTTTTTTTTAATATTTTAAAAATCACTATAATTCACATTAAATCGGCAAAAAAAATTAAAAATATTTTTAACAAAGTAGAAACAATGTTCTTTCTAACGAAATGCTACATTAGCAGATCGGGCTTAAAACGAATTAACTAGAGCGTTTATCCAGCAGTTCCTAATTTTTGCTGTTTAAAGTCCAACTTTGGGCCCACTGTGTTGCTAAACCAAAACAAAATTTTAAACTTTTATAATTTTTTTTTCCTTCCCTAAGTATTATCTGACGATTGGCGTAAAAAATTTTTAAATCCATAGCACTTTCAAATTTTACCTATTTATGGCCACAATCTCCCATTGTGAGTCGGGGCGATCCGTCTTTTTTCCGAACTAATACAACGTTGCTTGCATAACTTGAAGAACTTTCGGTAATAATACCATCCATCAACCACTATTTTTTTTGATTGTTTATGATTTCCTGCTCTACTGGTGGAAAGCGACGAGGTCGCTGAAATACTGGAACATCGTCGGTGGTTACAATTTTCATCTGAATAGGTGATGAGGCTGGTGATTGCGGTTCATAAAATGTAATCAAAGATTGAACTTCATCCGCAACTGTGCCTGGTAATATGTGTGATAATTCGGGATATTCTCTTTCTTTTATGTTGCCAGATACGTTTTCATTTATAGCTGTTAAAAAACATCCAAAATTTGCGTTTGAATCAAAATTACCTGTATCCGCTGCAACTTTCGATTCTATAAACATCTTCCCATCAACAACTGTAAGCATTATTTTTCTTAAAAATTCTATGGAGCATCAGGGTTTGTTTCCATAACATGAAACATCACATCATCGAAAACTAAGCCGTCAATTTCCATAATTGCTCTGCAAGTACCCTTGGTGACAGTATTGGTCACTAGTCCAGCAACTGTAATTGGAGAACTTTGATCAATAATTAAAGGACGTATTACCTTAACTAAATGTTCTTTAATAACGCAATGGAAACTGCCATTGTCAATAAGTCCAACCAGCGCAACACCATTCAATTTTATTTCGCGAAACGTGTCGCTTTGCTGTTGACGTTGCTGTGACAAGATGCTCAACGCTGGTCGGGCCTGAGACGATTCTGGACACCTTGACGCTCTATGTCCAAATTTATTGCATTTGAAGCACTTAGGTCCATCTGATTTTTTGGGACAGTTATAAAATTCATGATCAAACGATCAACAATTGTAGCAACGGTGTTTCGGTTTTTCGCGAGCTTTCATATTATTTGTTGGTTCCGCATTAAAAGTATTGTCTGATTTATATTTTTCGTAAATTAAAAGCTTTTCTTTAAAATCAGCTATCGTTTTTGCTCCGTAAAACATTGTTTTGTTTACCGATACGTCCCGAATGCCAGCAATAACATAACTGATAATAGAGCTGTCATCAATGTCACACTGTGATGCAATATCGATCATGCAATCAATATAAAGATTTAATGACAGATTCGCTACGTTCCTTTTTTCGGTCCTGTAAATTTCTATGCACTTGTGCGCTACACATTTTCTGTCCAAATTTTTTAATCAATCCACTTTTTAGGTCTGCAAAACATAATGGTCGAACTTCGCAATCAATGAAAAGTTTAGCAACACCACGCAATAATCGTTTGCAATATATAAATTTTTGCATGCTATCTCAATGGAACGTTGCTGCAAATCTTTCAAAGTCTTCTAACCATAATCGAACGTTTAATGTTCCATCACCAGAAAATTTTTTAAAGGTGCTCGCGACGTCTGCGAAAGTTTGCTGTATTCTGGTATCATTGCTGTCGCTAGTTGCTGCTTCGACTCCAATGTTAACTCGCCTATTGCTGTCTTGTCGGTTTAATCTTCTGCTCATTTTTTATTCGTAAGTGTTTGAATTTTATTAATTAAATTTGAAAATTAAATTATAAGAAATCTTCGGTTTTATTTTGCGGTATCCCACTTCTGACACCAAATTGTGGGGATATTCCAAATAATTATACCACAGCCGCTTAGTTTTCATATGATTTTATTTATAATTCAAATTTATAAGTTTAATTCAGTATTTTAATTTATATTTAAATAGTAATAAGTATTCATTAAGTTAATGAAATGAAATATGAAATGACTTCTAAAATTTAACAAATTGAAACGACTTCTTCATTCTACTTTAACGATTTTCGACTGAATAAATCTACTTGATTGAATCTACTGAGAATATGTTCACTTTACCGTTTTCTACTTTTTCTACATATATTTCTACTTGATTCTGCTGTTGTTTTACATGTTGACGACAATAAGGGGATTCATATTTTGTAATCATTGGGAATTCACATCCCACATGTACATATATGAACATGCATGTGGTTCTTCTAGAATTATTCCGAGGCCTAAGTTAATGATGACAACATGGTCATCCCACGGATTTTACCTAACTAAGCCTACATAAATCTATAAACTAATCAAAATTTTCTTCAAATTTTTGTTGTTGTTAGTGTGCCGCCAAATTTTTAAATTATTAAAAATGTGCCATGACGAAAAAAAGGTTGAGAATTACTGACATATAATAACAAATATGAATAAAAACTAGTTGTTTCTACAAATATACAGTTCTATTATTGAGGAAATTACGTAGGGTGAAAAGTAGAATTTACGTTTCCCTCTAAGCAGTTTCAACAGTTTAACACGGTAAATATCTCAGTCACAAATTTTTTAGGTTAGTACATTTTACTGATTGGACACCCTAATATTTCATTTGACGCAGTAAATATTACAGCAACAAATTATTTTTTGAGTCAGTAAATTTTACTGATTTGATTCCGTATTATTTCGTTTGACACTGTAAATACTACAGTAACAAATTTTATGCGTTGGCAAATTTTACTGTATTTATAACGTAATGATTCATTTGTTATCATGGCAGAAATTACGGTTTTTACTTACGAGCGCACAGTTACTTAAAAAATCAGTAAAAATGACTGGGATTTTTAATGAATTTTTACCACAAGCCTGAAAACAACATTATTTCCAATTTCAGACAAGGTAAATTATTTTTTTACTTATTTATCTAGAAACAACTCTTAAATTTTATCAAAATTTCGTATCAGAAGTGCTGCTTCGTTAGGTTTAATTTATTCGGTTTTTGTTACGTTTTTTTAACTCAGCGAAAACTATTTTCTATTTTTCTATTGTTTCCGATACCATTCAGTTCTTTTCGAGTTTTTTCTTATTATTATTCTCATCGGCAATTTATCATTTTGAAGGCACAAAAATTGGAGGCGAAAAGATATGAAGATAGCTATGAATAAACATCGATAAAAATTATCAGATCTGATTGTCGATCGAGTAGGGATCAACTCCAGCTACTGAATAACTTAATCAAAGAAAAAAGGCGGTTAAGTTCAATAAGGAATTGTTCCGATTAAATTTACATGTTTTCTGACTTTGGACAAAATAACAAACAAAATTTAACTTCCAAGAATTCAAATATGCCTCAAAAAAAAAGGATTTAAATGCAGTTTATTCGTAAGAAGGAGGAGTCGGGATTTTAAATTTCAAATTTCACATTTTCAAACTCAGGAGAAGTAAGCGAACAAAACTTCATCAAAAAAACTTCAGTGACTCTACTTCGAGGTTGTCCCTATCTTCCCGGGAGGTGTGAAAAGCTAAATAAATTCGGACAAGAGGTTGTGACATCTCTCGTACAAGCAAAATTTTCAAATACTGCAGTGTAGGCCAAAGTTAACACCCTTACTAGTTTTTGTTTTTTAATAGCAGAAATAATTTGGTTTTAACAAGATTATTTGCTTAGGTACTTATAGGCCAGTTAGACGACGGCTGAAATGCGCATTGATAGTCTAATTGCGAATTTCGCTGGGTATAATACCCAACACAAACTGCATTCACTCCATCATAAATGCATGAAATTAAAGGAGATTAGTACTGAAATCCACTATTTCAATATAGCAACTTTGTCGAATTGTATTAGATTGTAACAAGTTGGCAGAAAAAACATCCGGTTGTCTCACTCTATTAAATTTTTAAATGTCATTTCAGTTAAGAAATATTTTCAACAAGAAAAAAAAGGGAAATGTAGTGAGCAAAAGTTAGTTTTAAAATAAATAAAAAATATGTAAAGGAGTGTATCCGGGTATGAGACAGTCGATTTTTTCTATGATGCAAAATTAATATTGTCCTCTTACTATGACCAAGTTTTTAAGCCAACACCGGAGTAAAAAGATCTATTGCTTATTTTATTACACACCTTAGGTCGCAACTCGACTGTCTGTTCAGTGTTATACATCTTCTTTGTGATACGATGTGGGTTTGTGCAAATATAAATGGTTAAAACATTATTTTTTGGATTTTCTTAAAAAGTGTCATGTATTCGGTTATGAGACACAACATGTATCCGGGTATGAGACACTTTTTTTTCGAACCCAAATCGTGTGCAACTGTCAAATATCGGCATGTATGTAATGATACATGAATCAAGGTTTGTTTTTACGTACAGTTATGGTGTTTTTATTTCGTATTTTCTAATTTTAATTGCATTTTTAAAGGTGTCCCATACTCGGATTCAAAATTTGTAATAATATGGACATTTTTTCTTTCGAACCAAAATCTAGTGCAACTATCAAATATCAATATTAATGTAACGAAAAATGAATAAAAGTTTGTCCTAACACACAGTCATGGGGTTTTTATTTCATATTTTCTGATTTTCATTGAATTTTTCTATGTGTCTCAACCCGGATACAAATTTTAAATTGCGAAAAAGTATGTACATAAAAAATTGGCCACATCTTTTGCATGTGATGAAATAACTTTCTATTTTTTTTAAGAAAAAAATGTGTGCATTTCTTACCTTTCGAACGGTTTAACAAGTGAAAATTTATGGCTCAAAAACAAAACCCGTCTCATGCCCAGATACACTCTCTTATAAGTAGATAAAAATCAATGAAATTTTTTCATTTTAAAACCAGAATAAAAAAAACGCTCTAAATGGTTTGAGGACTATCAGCAGTTGAGCTGGTGCAGCCAAAAAATCAAGTAAACAAACAAATCACCTGTTTATTATTTGCGGAAAGTGCCAGAAACTGTCGTCTGTCAGGGTAAAATTTTAATTTGCATTTTTACGTCTTAATTGCGAATTTAAGCTGCCGCCTGTCTACGACATTAGCCTCCTAACCTAATTTTTCATTTAAATGTCCATAAAATTTGTGCATCTTATTTTTCTGACCGGCCCGTTTTAGAAAAGTACAAAAAGACACAAGCTGAACTTAGACTTCTCGTCTGAGCTCAGATACAAAAAAAAATGTTTTTCCCCAAAATTTTCCTTCCTTCGTAAGTAGAATCACCCATATAAACATGCATATGTTTGCATTGTTTAAGTCAGAAGATATTATAACCCTGCAGTGCGCTACCTACAGCGCGTATTACCGAACTAACATTTATGCAACGAAACAACCCTACTTACACAATTTTAGATACAGAATCAATGGTTAAGCAATATAAAATATTACAATTTGACTGCTCATTACAGACACATTTGAGTGAAGTAATTTAAGTTGCCCACGGCGTTTTTGTATCCCTTGATGAAATAAAATGACGAATTTTAATAATATAATGCTATCAAGTCGGTCAAGTGAAAATGTCAAGTATATCTTGCTGTGTATGGGAATTCAAAAGTATTATTTTCAGGTGAATGAATGAGAATTTGGAGTGATTTAATTTTTTTCTCATACAAAATTATGTATCATAAGTTGATCTTTTCAATGAAATCTGCTATCTTAAAAAATTTAAGGGTCGTTGGACAAACTAACTTTGAAAGTTCATTTACTAATTTACTTTAAAATGCTGTTATTTAGAAAATTGCATGTATTAAGTAATTTAATGCTTTTTGCGTAAAAACTTTTTTTGAAATGATGCAAATTCGATCGGAGGTATTACTTCTGCAGTCAGGATTTATATGTGGTATGTCATTATGTTTCCCAGCACTAAACTTGCTCCATTTTACTTAATGAGCTCGTAGCTAAGAGTATGGAAGAGTAATATGACTTGTTGAAAAATGCAAATAGAAGATATCAATCTGTGGTTATTTATAAATCGAAATAGTATTTTTTAACATAATTTAATATTTTAAACTTTATTTCTATAGTTTCTTATTAGTTAGAGGTATTTTTTCTAAAATTTGTGCGGGCATTTTAAAATTTATCTTCCGCAAACTTTACAAGGTAAAAATTTGGTAGCATTTGGTGTCATTGAATTTATAAATTTCTATGGCCTGGCCAAACCGTACACTGCACTTCAAGTGTATCATTAAAGACTTAGCTGGTAAATACTATGCGATATTTTTGTAGACACAAGTATTTATTTAAATAAATTGTTTTATTCTCCCGTAACTTCCAGGAGAATGTAAGAATAAATCGGTTAAGATTAAGGAAAGTTGTTTTCTGGGGAATTCTAGATTTTCGCCCAGAGATATTGTTGCAAATTTGGTTGGATTATCTCAAATAACGCTTTCAGTATAGCATTTTGAAACTTATGCTTGTATGGAAGGTGCAACGCACATCCGCGCGATTTAAGGCAAACAACTTTTTTCTATAGGATTTTGATGGGAGGTATCTCATTTTCTTCAGAAACTTACGCTGATGTCAAATTTAAAAGAATTTTTGAAATCTCAACGACAGTTTTTTTTTTAAGCCGGGTAAAGTGATTTTTCAGTACAATATTTTTGACCATATTTTTTTAAAGACCAAAATTTTAAAAACAGAAGCCTAAGAAAAAAATGTAAGCCGCAAACTTTATTCTACAGATTTTTCCCTATCATTTGATATTAAGAACATAAAAATGTAACTGCCGTAGAAAAAGTTATAACCTTTCGAAAATGAGAGTGTCTTTTTGGTAGTTTGCACACTAAAATCTATATATGCCAGGTAGGAAAAAAATTAAATAGAACTGTTGTGAACTAAAAAAAAGGTGTCAAATTACTCCTGAGCACTTACTAAATAAGACAAAAAAGTTTTGAAAAAAAATTTATCGACTGTTTGAAAAAGGTCGAAAAACGGTACGGTAACTATACGTCATAAAGCAGTTCTGGGACCAGATTCAAATTCACCACTAATAAAAACATCGAAAATGACTATTTTTGTTTTGTTTTGTTGTGCTTTTTAACAAATACACCGCTTTTCGACCTTTTTCAAACAGTAGTCGATGAACTTTTTTTCAAAACTTTTTTGTCTTATTTAGTAAGTGCTCAGGAGTAATTTGACACCTTTTTTTTAGTTCACAACAGTTCGATTTAAATTTTTCCTACCTGGCATATATAGATTTTAGTGTGCAAACTACCAAAAAAACACTCTCATTTTCAAAAGGTTATAACTTTTTCTACGGCAGTTACATTTTTATGTCCTTAATATCAAATGATAGGGAAAAATCTGTAAAATAAAGTTTGCGGCTTACATTTTTTTCTTAGGCTTCTGTTTTTAAAATTTTGGTCTTTAAAAAAATATGGTCAAAAATTTTGTACTGAAAAATCACTTTATCCGACTTAAAAAAAAAACTGTCGTTGGGATTTTAAAAATTCTTTCAAATTTGACATCAGCGTAAGTTCTTGAAGAAAATGAGATACCTCTCATCAAAATCCTATAGAAAACGCATTTCGCGCGGACGTGCAACGCCCTCTTGTCCGAATTCACCTAGTTTTTCGTTAGAGCTTGCATTTACTGTTTTTAGTGCTTTAGTGAAATTTGGTTGTAGGGTAGAACGGGGTTAAATCGCCACGGGGTTAAATAACCAATTGCCTCTAATTTTTTTTTTAATAAAGTCGAATCGAACGACCGTTAGTACAGTAGATAGTAATCGATACAACGCAACTTTGGAAAAAGGTTCCACTACCGCACGTGTGTTATAACCTGAGTTCTGACAAAAGAAAGATTTGACGCGTCCTCGCCGCAATATTTTCAGTCGACAAAAGTTCAAAATTCCACAAATCAGTGAAGTGCAGAAAGAAAGGTAAGTGTTTTCTAAGAGCAGAATTACATGCTGAATCCAAGTCTGTAATTGGTTTTGAAAAATTTAAATTCTTTAAAAAGTTATTCGCCTTAAAATAAACAAAAGCAAGTGGGGTTAAAAACCAGAAAGAGAAACAGGCAAGGTAAGGTCGGAAAAAAAGATTCTAAAGAAATTTTCCGAGCAAAAACCGAGGCACGGCAGCCAAAAACAATACTCGTCGCTCCAAAAGAGGTCGTCCAAGAAAAGTAGTATACGTTGAGGAAAGTGACGCCAGCGATTAATGAAGCTCAAGAGAAACTTTTTCAAGTTAATTTTGTTCTTTTGTAACGTTTTGTAAAATTCTGATAAAATAAAAACCCTTAAAATAACAATGGTGGTTACTTTTATTATAAAAAGAAAGAAAAGTTTCACACTTTTTGTTCAAATGCAAATACCGGATAAACAATGCGAGTTTGAAAAAAATGTTCGTTATAATTTTGTAACAAAGAGTTCAACGAACCAGGAACAGTTCAAATTTTGAAATTATTATCATAAACAAAGTTTTTACAGTGCCAAACACAAAAGTGGTTGTTTAACCCCGTTCTACCCTATTATCTCAAATAATACTTTCAGTATAGCATTTTGAATGTTTTGCTTATATGGGAGGTGCCACGCCTTCTTGTGGGATTTCAATAGTTTTTTGTCAGAGCTTGCATTCACTGTTTTAGTGAAATTTGGTTGTATTATCTCAAATAACGCTTTCAGTATACCATTTTGAACCTTTAGCTTAAAAGGAGGTGCTACGCCCTCTACTACTAAGAATTAACCTGGTATTTGCTCAGAGCTTTTATTTACTATCCCTACTTATTATGTGTATTTTGCTTGAGTTATCGCAAATAATGTTCCTTATGTTGCGTTTTGAACATATGCTTTGTATGAGCGGTTGGCGTATCCGTTGATTTTCGCCCATTTTCAAGCTAACTGTGACGACGAAGGCAGAGTGCCAAATTTCATTGAATTATCTTGCTCAATTTTTCCAAAAAATGTATTTCCACGCACAGACACCCAGCCAGCCAGGCAAACGGACATGGCTATATCGACTCAGGAAGTGACGCTGATCAAGGATATATATTTTTTCCATACCTGCCAAGCCTCTTTCTCTGCGCTTCAAACAGCAGGACAAAGTGACTATACCCTACACCCAGGGTATAATTGAAAAAAAAAAATGTTCCAATATGCAAAATCGTCCTCATTTTATTATGCTCTCCAATACACGACATACCCGGGATTCCCGGAAACGTTTCTCTAGGAAGAGAGGAGAGAAACGGGTAACGAGAAATGGGATTAGGAAACGTTTCCTTTTGTCTATGGAAACGGGATAGGGAAACGGGTTCATATATTAATTGAAACGTTTCTATATGCAGATAAACTTTTTAAAAACTATGCAAAAACTTTCAGGGTTGCCACCTGTTTTTTTTGTTGTTGTAAATTTTGCTTAACCATATTGTGACGAAAAATAAGAACAAATGGAAAAAGCTTCACGAAATACTTGACAGTTCGAGATGTCAATAAAAACAGTGATGCCAAGTGATGTCACAAAAGTACTTGACAGTTCGAGATGTCAATAAAGGGAATCAACGAGATGTTGCCAGATGCAAATGCAATTCTAGAACGTTCATATGGGTATAAAAGGAGCTGTTCATGAGAGCTGAACACAGTTGATTTTAAGCAATAAAGCGAAAAGGTTGTACACACAGTGCCAGTAAAAGTAAATAAAGTGCTAATTGTAATATTGAGTTTGAATGTAAATAAATAGTGAAATAAACAAGTGTACCGTGTAAAAATAAACATTTGTAATTTAAATAAAGCATTTTATAACTAAATAAAATAAGTGTTATTGATTGTTACACAATCCAGTGATCGAACTCAGAAAACAGTAAGAGATTGAATTTATCGTCATAACAGGAAATTTCGTAACAATTGGTGACAGAAGTGGGATTGTGTAAAAAGAAATTGCAATCAATAAAAAATAATAAAATGGTTAAGTTCGTAGATCTAATCATTGAGCAACTCAAAAAAGAGTTGGAAAAGCGGAATTTACAAACAGCTGGCAGAAAGTTGGAACTGCAGCAGCGATTGCGGAGTGCTTTTGAAGAAGATGGTGTGAATTTTGATGAATTTGACTTTACACCTAGTTCAACAGAAGAGGAAGCTTCTGGAGCGGCCAGTGGTGAAGTTGTGGGTATGTCAAAGTTCAAACACATGTTCATGGCGATGACGCAGACAATAAAAAAAAATATCCAGGCGGTTCGGGAAGAAATTGATCAGAGTTTAATTCAGAATGCGCTGCAAACAAATAAAAATATCCAGGCGGTTCGGGAAGAAATTGATCAGAGTTTAAATCAGAATGCGCTGCAGACAAATAAAAATATCCAGGCGGTTCGGGAAGGAATTTATCAGAGCTTAAGTCAGAACGCGCTGCAGAAGAATAAAAGTATCCAGGCGGTTCGGGAAGAAATTGATCAGAGCTTAAGTCAGAACGCGACGCAGATGCACACAATGAATCAAAATATGGAGGCTGTTCGTACGTATGTTGAACAAATAGTAAATGGTCTCGATGCAAAAGTGACTGAGTTTCGAGATGATGTTGAATCTTTCAAGGAAAAAGTTGAAAATAATCTTGAAAATGTTAATAAAAGAATACAACAGTTGGAAATAAGCGAACCAGCAACTCAAATGATAAGAGAAATCAGCACAGTGAAGCTTAAAGCAGCCACTTACGATGGAACAACGCCATTCAGTGTTTTCAAGCTCCAGTTTGAAACATTATCTGCTCATAACCTGTGGGATAACGATAGCGCAGCAACAGCGCTTATCATCACATTAAAAGGTGCAGCTGCAGAAGTATTGCAAACGGTTCCAGTGGCAGAGCACAAAAATTACAAGGCGGTGATAGATGCCTTACAGCGAAAATATGGCAGTGACGACATGAAACAGATTCACAGACTGGAGTTGAAAAGTCGTATCCAGAAATCTGGTGAGTCCTTACAGGATATATGCTGCGGATATTGAACGATTGGTACACCTTTCCTATCCTGACGAGTTAAGTGTGTAGCTGAAAAATTCAAAATAGAGGCGTTTATTGACGGCATACGTGACTCAGAGACAAAACGCGAGACAATGAGGAGCCCGAAGACAACATTTAATGAAGCAGTAACGGTTGCCCTCACTCAGGAGATGATTGCATTGACATGCCGCCCAACATTGAAAACTCGTCGGATGGAAGTAGCCAGCAGTAGCTTCAGCGGAAAGTGCTATAACTGTGGTAAGCAGGGACACATGGCACGCGACTGCCGATAACGTCGTAAACGAGCTGCATCACGTTCACCAAGAAGAAAATTTGAAAATAGGGTAAACGATGGCGAAAATGGTAACGAAGAGCAGTCGTTAAACTAAAGAGAGTCAGTACAGCGGGGCGTGAGCTGACTCCCACATATGATTGCCCCATAGTCTTAGTTTCGAAGCTCTGCCGGAATTCAACGAAAGAACATCGCTTCGCATTCAATTGTGAGGAGAGATTTATTTGATAGACGACAAGTTACGCCATTAAATGGGATCCAATTGAGAACAGCGACAGGAGAAATTGCGCAAATAGTAGGAAAAGTTACAGCGAGTATTCTTATCGGCAACAAAAATGTGGAACATGATTTTATTGTTGCAAACATCACCGATGAGGTTATTATTGGCGTGGACTTCATGATTCGACACGGGTTAACTTTGGACCTTAAGAAAAAGACGTTAAGGTATGCCAATGTGGAGTTGCCTTTGGACATTGGCTGTGGACAAAATTTAAAAATCGCAAGACTCTACATAAGTGAGCGCTGTCGAATTGAAGCCGACACCGAAGAAATTATTTGGGCTACAACAAGTGAATACAGTAGACAAGCCATTTGTGGTTAGTGGAAGCAGACACGAAAAATTTGAAGTAACATCCCAAGCTGACGATTACATGTCGCGAAAAAGAGAAGAACTGGCTGATATACATGAGCTTATCAGGAGACGTACTGAAATGGCTAGCGACAAGATGAAAGCTCGGTATGACCTGTGAGCAAATAGTGAAGGGTTCAAAGAAGGTCAATTAGTGCTGCTACACAACCCACAAATTACAGACTCAGACGATGTTGTGTATCGAATCAAAAAATACCCCGGTAACAAAGGTAAATTAAAAGTGGTACACATTGAAAGACTAACACCATATGGAGGGAATCTCTTGTTCGGGACGAACAAGTTTAAGAGGAGGGCAGTGTGATGAAAAATAAGAACAAATGAAAAGAAACTTCACGAAAATACTTGACAGTTCGAGATGTCAATAAAAACAGTGATGCCAAGTGATGTCACAAAAGTACTTGACAGTTCGAGATGTCAATTAAGGGAATCAACGAGATGTTGCCAGATGTTTCGCTAATGCAATTCTAGAACGTTCATTTGGGTATAAGAGGAGCTGTTTATGAGAGCTGAACACAGTTGATTTTAAGCAATACTAAAGCGAAAGGTTGTACACACAGTGTAATATTGAGTTTGAATGTAAATAAATAGTGAAACAAACAATTGTACCGTGTAAAAATAAACATTTGTAATTTAAATAAACCATTTTACAACTAAATAAAGTGAGTGTTATTGATTGCTACACAATCCAGTGATCGAACTCAGAAGACAGTAAGAGATTGAAATTATCATCATAAGAGACAGGAAATTTCGTAACAATATATTTCAAAAACAAAAATTTAATTTAAGTCTTAAAACGCTTAGATATGGTTTTTAAAAATCCAACATATATTTTAGGGTTCCTACCTGGTTATTTTATGCAATTTTTAAAATCATTCTTTTTGCGACTTTACACAAAGTTTTAGTTTAGGAAACGCTCAGATAAACTTTTGAAAAATTGTACAGAAACATTCAGGCGTGCCACCTGTTTTTATGATATTTTTTTGTAAATTTTGCTTAACCATACCTATATTCAAAAAAAACAAAAAAATTAGGCTTAAAACGCTTAGATGAACTCTTTATAATCCAACATATATTTTTGGAGATGCCATTTGGTTATTTTCTGAAATGTTGTTAAAATCACACATCGAAATTCTTGGTTTCAGAAACAATTAGATAAAGTTTTTTTGAATTATATATTTTGAATTTTGTAGATAGGCATATCCGAAAAAAAGTCAACCAAGAGAAAAATTATAAAGTTGCCGTAAAAGCGCATTTTGCCACTAGGTGAGTGGTATTGCCCACTAAATATTTAAAGATTTTTAATAAGCTTTCTAAGGGTTCAATCCCCATTCCGAGTTTCCTAAAAATTAGTCCACCGGTTTAGCCGCGGAAATGCATTTCGCCTTTAGGGGCGTTGCACCGGCAGCTGCATAACAAAAAGTCTTTAATAACGTTGGATTCCAAATTTCATAAAAATCGATGCAGTGGTTGAGCTGCAACAGCGTATTTTTACCGTGAGATGCGGTGCCAAGGAAAAATTTTACTTTTGTGTGCACTGCACTTCTTTACAACCTTTTCCACATATAAGTCAAGCGAATATAATGTGTTTAAGTTAGTTGGAAAGGGCTGAATCAATTTTCGATTGCCTATGTAAATATATAAAATAAAAACTGTAACGTTCGCAACGTAACGTGCGCAACACACAAAAGTTAAATTTTTGTACGAACGAAGGACTTTTTGATTCCCTCAAAAGCAGTTTTGATATGCTCAAATATTCTTCTTTCTTTGGAAGATTTTTCTTTTTTTGTTTATACTGGAAACTTCGCAAAAAATTTTGAAAATGTACATTGATCTCCACAACGACTTCTGTTTTTCGTAACGTGTGAACAGCACTTTATGCACGATTATATTGTAATTGATACAAGCTAGGAAATATTTTTAAATGCCTTCTGAAAGTTCTCTCAAAAGGTAGCATACCACTGCAGGTAAATTAAGAATTTAACATTCATATCGAAACAAAAAGTTTGGGTTGCCATATAAGGTTTGTCAAACTTGTTTCGCTAAATTGCATTTCTTCGTTAAGTTCTTTATTGAAAGGTTTTATTTTCAACCCAAAAACCCATAATAATTTTTTTAAGGGTTGCCACCGGTTTTTTTCAATAAGATCAAAATTTTCTTTCAGTCAAAACAACGAAACAAAAATTAAGGGTTGCCATACTAGTGTTGCCAGACATTTTTTCGATTTCTGTACAATTCGTACTATCTGTAGCTATCTATTCCTAAGTCCAGGAATTTCAATTTAGTCACAAAAAGTATGATTAAAAATATATGTTGGATTTTTAAAAAGTTTTATTAAGCGTCTTAAGACTAAAATTTAATTTTTTTTTTTAAATATATGGCTTAAGCATAATTTCCAAAAAAAAAAACTCAGGTGGCAACCCGGAATGTTTTTGTACAATTTTTAAAAAGTTCATCTGAGCGTTTTCTAAACTAATAATTTGAATTAAGCCACAAAAAGTATGATTTTAACAAAATTTCAGAAAATAACCAGGTAGCAACGCTAAAAATATGTCGATACCTTAGAGCGCTATAGTCCTATCTCCATTTTTCCAATTGTTGGGAAATGAGAAAAGAAGATTTCAAACAGTGGTTATTTAGGACTGGCTGCTATTTTGATATAAAGATGTATGGAATATTTTTATCTATAGTATATTTTAACATAATTTAATGTTTTTAACCAATTTTATTAATTTCTAACGAAATCCCAGCCAATTTATAGTATGCCATTACATTCTACTACTATTGAAATAAACGACGTATTTAGTACATTTTTTGAATTTTTCCACTAAAATGACGTAAAAAGTCATGAAACGCGTAGAAAACACGAAAAAAACGAATTTTTTTTTTTTAAATTTTTGGTTCCGACAAACAAGATTGGAGCCTTGGGTCCAACCAAATTTGTTCACTAAAATGTCTCAAAAAGTCATGAAACGCGAAAAAATGAAGAATTTTTTTTAAAAATGTGACTTATTTGAATATTCAGTGGAGATAGGACAGTAGCGCTCTTGAAAAAATTACAACTTGGAGATAAGATTTTTCTTAATTATCAAATATTTTGGTATTTTAGTGGTATTTTGACATCACACAGTTTTCCACACGGTAAAGAATTCCACAATGATGCCATAAATGCAAAAATCTCAAAATCGCAAAAAGTGGAGATAGGACTATAGCGCTCTAAGGTATCGATATGTTGGTTTTTTTAAAGTTTATTTATGCGTTTTAAGACAAAAAATTTCATTTTTTTTTAAATATTGGTTTAAGCAAAATTAAAAAAAAAAACCAGGTGGCGACACTGAAAGTTTTTGCACAGTTCTTAAAAAGTTTATCTGCATATAGAAACGTTTCCATAAATATATGGAACCGTTTCGCAATCCCGTTTCCATAGACAAAAGGAAACGTTTCCCCATCCCATTTCTTATACCTGTTTCCATATACAAAAGGAAACGTTTCCTAATCGCGTTTTTCATTACCCGTTTCCATGACAAAAATTTTTTTCTCAACTGAATAACGGGAATCAGTTGAGAAACGTTTCTCAACTGAATAACGGGAATCAGTTGAGAAACGTTTCTCGTTACCCGTTTCTTTGAGAATCGGATATCAGATGTGCTCTTTGCTCAAATGCACCACAAGATTAGAATACTTTGCATAATAAAGAAAAGCAATTAAATAATTTCATCCCTATATCAAATATGTTATATTTCATGAATTGATCATTTCCGGGAAAGTTACTTAAATAAGGTTTAACCCATGCAATTTAAGATATCTTCCTAAAAAATACCGTAGTCAAATTCAAAAGCCTTAGTTATATGCATGTACAATAAATTTTAATATTAAAGTCATTAAAGTAGTTTTATATCCTAAATTTCAAATTTAAAAAAGAAACTTTTTGCATTTTACTTCAAAAGGATTTTGTTTACATAATTTTTTATTTATTTTTTAATGTATTATTGAAAAGTATATGGGGAAATCTCAGCAAGTGAGGACTTTTCGAAAAAAAAAGTTATTTTTCAAACAAGTGGCACCCTTTTTTGGACCGCGAATTATTAATTTGAGATACATTAGAAGTATTTTACAGCCAGCGTTACTGACTTTTTTCGATCGCCTCCCCCAATATCGTCAAAAATCTCGCGTCACAGTGTTTGTGTTTGAACTCCTCTGAAATGGCTCGACCGATTTTTATGAAATTTTTTATATGTATTTGGTAGGTATGGAAATCGGTTATAAAGTATTTTTCATTACGCAAGAGTGTATATTTAGGGTGGCCCTCACACAAAAATATTTTTTAAATCGGATTTTCTCACATACCGGTTAATTGATTCACATTAATTCTACACCACGTGGTTTTTAAACTATAAATATTTTATTTAGGGTGGTGGTATAGCTAGGGTGGTCCATAATATAAAAAAATTTTTAAGGTCATATTGCTGCGCCGATTTTCATGAAATCAAGTATGGAGGAGGATTGAAAGGAAGCTTTCTGAAAAAAAAAAAAATAATTATTTAGAGTGGCCTTCATACAAAAATATTTTTTAAATCGAATTTTTTTGATTTACATGGGATTGAAATTCATTGCTGGGGTAGGTGTGAGAAAAGGTCGTGACCTTCGGAAATCTTCGGGTGTCACAGAAAACTATTGTTAAGGTTTGTTGATAGTTCGTCATATATTTTTTTCCTCTCGTATTCTTCGTTTTGAGTATGAAGCCTTCTGGTGACCTTCGGGAACCTTCGAGAATTTCAAAAAACTATCAGTTAAAGTTTTTTGATAGTTCGCCATGGATTTTTGCCCTCTTGTATACCTAGATATTCTTCGTTTTGATTATCAAGCCTTCGGGTGACCTTCGGCAAACTTGATGAAAGTTTGCCATAGATACTTTCCCTCCAGTGTACCTAGATCTTCTTCGTTTTGACTATGAAGCCTTGGGGTGGTCTTCGGAAACCTTCGTGTATAGCATTAACACATTTTCATACCTGAGATGCACTCATTCCCAAATTTTTAGCTCAATTGGCTTAGTAGTTTCTGAGTGATAATGCATCACACACATACACAGTCATTATATATACAGATGAATCTTAAAAAATTTTACATTTTAGCCATTGTACAAGTATGTACTGAGGGGCGATTTTTTTACATATTCATTGGCCCTAGGTCCAATGATTTCGCAAGGTTTGAGACAATTTTGTGCCCTCATATTTTTGTGCCCCTCAAAATACCATTTTTTTTAGACGTAATTTCGCATGCAAAATCGACATTTGAGCATCTTCTCAAGTGTGTTACCACCGAACCAGTGGTGGCACACCCTTTTATCGGGACATAACTTTTAGTCATAACATTAAGAAATCATATTTCATGAGGAATATTGCGAAAAAATAATCGCCCCCAGAGCAGCATGTTAGAAACCGAAAATTACCAGATTTTTGGTAAAAACCATTCACACAACTTTGGAAACCCATATCTAGCGTTCTACCTGAGGCACATCAACTAGATGCAGTTTTTCTTACGTCTTAACATTCATGTTAAAGATACTAAAAACCCAAAACAATTTGCTGAACCGCCTCAAAAGTTATGGCTCAATAACGGAAGCGGCTTATTCAATTCACACTCAAAATTTGTGGATTTTGCTCGAATTTCGGCAAAAAAAATAAAGCTTCCAGGCGGTAGCACACGCATGTTTTTATATTTAACATCATCCACTAAGTGTCCCAGACATGTTGGAATGGATGGGAAATGCAACGGGTGCTCGGCGAACCGGGACCTATTCACACCGAAGTCCACACTTGCTGAGATTTCCCCATTATTAAAGCAAAAACAAATCATACATAAGTATTTTCTGGCCATTTCAGGAGCTTTTCAAAAACGTTCTAGAAATGAAAAGCAATATAACAATAAAGGACCGCAGATCGCTCGAACCAACTTGCAGTTCAAGCGATTTCAACAGAAATTTCTGTTCGAACCGTTCAGATCGAGCGTTCGAACAGTATCACAGTGTTTCACGTAGAACAAGCTAGCTGGACAAAATTATTTTTTGATATTTTCGGGTAGTATAAGCCTTATTACGACATATTATTAATATTTTGATATACAGGGTGTTCCAAAATTTCCCGAACGGTCAAGTGTTTTTAATGCTACACGTTAAATAAAAAAAAAAAAAAACATGTGTCCAATATTTTTAAGAGTGCAGTGCAACGATACCAATTTTGACCCTCTATACCTCTCCTTCCGCGGTTGACGGAAGAAACTTCAAAATTTTATATGGAAACTCCCAATTTTTATTACGGATTCTGATTTTACGTGCAAAAATACGACACTTTTGTCTGAAACATTTTTTCTTATTCGGCATGGATCACCATCATAACCAGGAATTGCTCATTGGGGGGTTTTCATGCAGATTAATTTTATTTTATTTCAATATTTTCAATTCATATACATATAAAGGAAAAAGATATATAGGAAAAAGATACTTATATAGGAAAAAGATCTTAATAGAGAGGGTTTGAACCCGCAAAAATTGGTATTGTTGAATAGCTCTCTAAAAAAAATTAAACAAAAAACCAAAAAAGAAATAAAACAACAGAATTTTTTTATGTTGGAAAAAGTATAAAAACCAACATTTATTGTTTATTTTTTTGCCAAATGTTCAATTACTACTCAGTTTCATCGTTAATTTCATCCGATGAATCTGATATATATATAATCTTCCTCAGGTTCTGGCAAGATATTTGGTCGTGATTGTGGAACTATTGTAGGAGGGGTAATTAGTTTTAAGACCTCTGCACACAATTTATCTCTTTTTTTTTTTTTGGTATTTCTCTTAAGGAGTTTATAAAAGGATCAGAAGTTAAGAGTAGCATAGATAATAAATCCTTATTCGTGGTAGTGGTGGTGAAGAAAATATACCAAATTTAAAATCCTCACCATCGAACCAGCTTTTAAACTCTATCTTAAAGCGGTCTTTGGACTTCCCTGCAGAAACCAACTTTGGATCGATTTTTGAAGAACAGTTGGCAATTTTCTCCTTAATTACCCTCACACAGTCTTCAGTTACATCAAACACTTTGAATTTTAATATTATTAAATCGTAAAGACAATCATTTTTTTTTTGACCTTGTCATGCTTAAGCCACTCTTGAAAAAACTCACTTCTTGAGATTGAGTGAAAATGTTCTGAAAAAAATTAAATAGTTGTAATCCAATGGTCAGGTACAACTAACTTATATCCAAAAATTTGTCTGGATACACAGAGATAAACGTTATTTTTTAAGTGTTTTCGAAACTTTCCCTGAGGGAAGTTATGATAAATGTCTTATTTAAACACAAAATACTAACTTCTTCTTCTGTTAAAAAATCCATCATGAGAATTGCCACAAAATTTCGAACTTTTTAAATACACATATAAAGCAAAAAATTCGAAAATAAATTAAAATAAAAAAATGATTAAAGGTATTCTGGAAAAAATTAAAATAAAATAGATGAACTCTAATGTGCACGTTTAAACTAATATATTCATCAAGGAAATAGATGTAGCTAACTTATATCCAAAATTTAGACTGGGTACATGCAATTCCAGCTCCTTTAAAGTTGAAAAATAATTACACTACGAGTTATTTTTTTAAGTGTTTTCGAAAGATTTCCTGAGGAAAGGAATGACAAAAATCTTATTCAAACACAAAACACTAACCTTCATTTATAAAATCCATCACTGGAAATGTCATAAAATTATGACCTTTTTAAGACAAAGCAAAAAATTCGAATATAAATTAAAAAAAAAAATATATATATATATTTAAAGGTATTCTAAAAAAATTAAAATAAAATAGATGAACAGCAGTGCGCAGGTTGAAACTAATATATTCATCAAGGGAATAGATGCAGCTAACATATATCCAAAATTTAGACTGGGTACAAGCGGGTACATGCAATTTCGTCTCCATTAAAGTTGGAAAACGAAAAAAAAAAGAAAAACTTTTTTATCTGTTTTCGAAGCTTTCTTACACATTACCCAAAGGAGAAAAATAAAAAACTTTACTTAAAACATAGAATACGTTCTTTTTGCTATAAAATCCATCACTAAAATTGAGGGGGTTAGAAGCAAAGGGGTACAAGTAACAAAAAGTAAATTTTGAGTAAAATATAGTTAAAGTTAACGTTGCTTCATAAATTGCAGAGTGAGTTAAAAAATAAAATATTGCGGAACAAATAACATTTAAAGTATGCTCCATCTAATGTTGTTTTCAAATTTTTTCTATGAGTCCCCCTTTAAAAGTTATTAGTATTTTAGTGAAAGCCTGCACCATTTTACTCAAATTTTTTTTTTGTAGTAAAAATGGAGTAAAGTTAGCACCGTGTAGCAACTAACATAGCAGAAGAAAAAACGAAGTACCATAACTCTAAGAATTCTTAAAACGTTCTCTGTTAAAGGTATTTTTTAAAATTTTTATAGAGGTCCGCTTTTAAAAGTTATTAGTATTTTACTGAAAGCCTACCGCACTCGTTACATTTCATTTCAAAACGAAAATATTTCATTCAATATTTTAAACTCGTTTAGAAGCAAAGGGGTACAAGTGCGGTAGACTTTCACTAAAGTACTAATAACTTTTAAAAACAGACCTCTAGAAAATTTTTAAAAAATACTTTTAAAAGGAAATTTTACAAGGATTCTTAAAATTGAGGCATTTAATTTTTCCTTAACCTATGTTAGATGTTACGCTGCGCTAACTTTGCTTCTTATTTACTAGAAAAATTTTTTTTTTGAATTTTGTTTTAAAGTAAAACTATAATTTTGTGAACTGGCTTACCTTAATGGGGCTCTATAGAGGTGTAGGAACTCAAAAGCTTAGGTAATGTTTGTTTCATAAATAAAGCAAAGCTCCCACTACCTATTCTCATACTTAACTCAATTTTTCGTAATTTGTCACTTGTACCCCTTTGCTTCTAACCCCCTCAATTGTCACAAAATATTGATTTTGCCACAATAAAATCAAGTTGCTTTATTGCTTAATAAAAATAATAAATATTTGAAATTTAACTTACACTCATAAGTTGACTTCTGCACTCAGTTGTTTGTCACCATCAAATATTTACACAAAAAAAAGTAGGTATATTATGTATTTGGGGTATTGTTGACATTACCTCATTACTAATATTTAGATATCTGTTAATGAATTTTGTCCACCTAGCTTGTTCTACGTAAGACACTGTGAGTATGTATCGTTCGAGCGCTCAATTTCAATTTGTTGCATACAACCACGGCTGGATTAACAGATTGACGAAGAGAGGCCGCCACAAGAAATATTTTTTTTTTGTTAAGGAATGCAACGAAAATTCTTTGAGAAACGTTTTTTTAAAAAACCTAACATATATATTAAAGGTTGCCACCTGATTATTTTCTGAAATTTTGTTAAAATCATACTTTTTTGACTAAATTAAAATTTTTAGTTTAGGAAACGCTCAGATAAACTTTTTAGAAATTGTACAAAAACTTTAGAGTTGCCATCAGGTTTTTTTTTTTTTTTTGTAAATTTTTCCTAAACCATATATTTAAATAAATAGGGGAGAGTCACCGGTTGTGAGACACCTCCGGGTATGAGACAGTCGATTTTTTCTATGATGCAAAACTAATATTGCCAATCTGACTACTGTCCAACTGTCCCCTTGCTATGACCAAGTTTTCAAGCCAACACCGAAGTGAAAAGATCTATTGCTTATTTAAGTTATACACTTCAGGTCGCAACTCGACTGTAAAAAGATTTTTATGATCTGTTTCAAAGTGTTTTATTTTGGATTTAACCAACTGGAAATGGGAAGTGTCATTCGTTAGCGTTTAGTGTTTTATATCTACTTTGTGATACGATTAAGGTTTGTGCAAATATAAATGGTTGAAACATTCTTTTTTGGCTTTTGTTAAAAAGAGTCATGTATCCGGGTATGAGACACTTTTTTTTCGAACCCAAATCGTGTGCATCTGTAAAATATCGACATTTATGTAATGATTCATGTGTTTACGTATAGTTATGGTGTTTTATTTCGTATTTTCTAATTTAAATTGCATTTTTAAAGTTGTCTCATGCCCGGATACAAAATTTGTAACGATATGGACATTTTTTCTTTCGAACCAAAATCTAGTCCAACTATCAAATATCATTATTAATGTAACGAAAAATTAATAAAACTTTGTGTTAACACACAGTCATGGGGTTTTTATTTCATATTTTCTGGTTTTCATTGCATTTCTCTAGCTGTCTCATACTAGGATACAAATTTTAAATTGCTAAAAAAAAAGTTCTTAGAAAGTTGCCCATAACTTTTGAATGTGATGAAATAACTTTCTCCGTCCAAAAGAAAGTTGTGTGCATTTCTTACTTTTTGAATGATATATAAAACAGCTGAAACGGTTTGACCAGTAAAAAGGTATTGCTCAAAAACAAAACCCGTCTCATACCCGGATACATTCCCTTGCAAAATTTAATTTTAGTCTCAAAACGCTTATACAAACTTTTTAAAAACCCAGCATATTATTTTCAGAAATTTTGTTAAAATCATACTTTATAAATACTTGGTTTTAAGAATGCTCAGATAGCCACAGATTGTACAGATAACGAAAAAACGTCTGGCAACCCTAATATGGCAATCCTAAATTTTTGTTTCGTTGTTTTGGACCCAGGATGTCAATTTATAGAGAGAAAATTATGATCTTAGCAATTTATTGAAAGAAAATTTTGATTTTATTAAAAAAACCAGGTGGCAACCCTAAAAAAATACTATGGGTTTTTGGGTCGAAAATACAACTTTTCAATAAAGAAACTTAACAAGAAACGCAATTTTGCTAAAAAATGTCTGGCAACTGTAATATGGCAACCCTAAATTTTTCGTTTCTTATTCAAAATTCAAAAAATTCAATTTAGTCACAAAAAGCGTGATTTTAACAAAATTTCAGAAAATAACCAGGTGACAACCCTAAATATATATCTGTGGCCGCTCGGAAAAATCAGGTAACTCAATTTTTCAAAAACAGGAGAAAAACGCGATTTGATTAATTAAGCATGTTTTTTAATTTTTATTCGTTTTCTGGCGTAAAATAACGTGGGGAAACTCTATTTTAAATGAGAATGAAGATTTTTTAAGACATTTCACTCAATTTTAGGCACAAATACAGCTAAACACGGTCAGTTACCTGGTTTTCCCGCAAAAATGGAGTTACCTAGTTTTTCCAAAAAAATTTTCTATTTTTAATATATGAGAATGTTACAACCCAACCAAGCGCTGCGAGCCAATGACCTGCCTATGTTAAATTCTGCGCTATTGGATACGACACAGATGACCTTTAATGCTGCATTAGAGCGCTTAGGAAGCAATATTGATGCGCTCCGCTCCCCATTGAGAAGGTTCATACATCAAATTTTATTGTTTATATGTTATATATGTATATTGTTTATCTAAGTTCGCATTCGAATATGTGCAAATTCAAGTTTTTTTCATAACATATTTATCTTATCGATTTTACAAAGTAAATTTGACTGTTTCTAATAAAAACTAGTAAGGGTGGTCTGGCCAAAATTAAATACCCTACACTGCATTTCAAGTATCTACTTATATATAAATAGGCAAGTTGTTATTACTATGAATAAGTGGCATGTTAAAGACTAAGTTATTCTATGCAAACAATTTAAATCAATAAATTAAATTAAATTAAATTATAAAAAAAAAAAAAAATCGGTTCAGTCCCTGTTTCTATACCGAAATTTCAACCGATTTGCTTGACTTTATTTTTTGTTGGAAAGTTTGTGAGGAGGAGCTGTGCATAGGACTATATTTTTTTTTAAAGTGGGCGGTGCCACGCCCCCAAATGGAAAAAGCGCTCTCACGGGCAAACCACTGCATCGATTATTATGAAATTGGGCATGGAGATAGGGTTAGCACTAAGGAACTATAAAATGACCATTATGTTTTAAGTGGGCGATGAAAAAACGCTTTCACGGCTAAGCAACTGCATCGATTCTTTTGTAATTGTGTATAGAGATATGGCTAACACTAAGGAACGAGAGTATGAACTTTATGTTTTAAAGTGGGTGGTGCCACGCGCTTACGGTATTGATTTTTATGGTTTTTGGTGTAGAGATAGAATGAACAGGACGGAAAGATATCAAAATTTGTTTGCTCTTTAGTAGGAGTAACACACCTCTTAATGGAAAGCACGTTATTGAGATTAATCTGTGCACCGATTTTTATGAATGCAGATAACCAGAACCCTAAGGAAGAATATTAAAAGCTCTTTGTGTTTTATCGACCAAGAAAGGTTATAAAAATTTTTTGCCTTATAGTCAAATAGAAATGGTCGAATTTCGGCCACAAGGCGAACTCTAGTATTATTAAACTCTTGGTTGATAAATACTATGCAATGCTCTTGTACATACAAGTTTTTATTGAAATAAATTGTTTTATTCTTCCATAACTCCTAGGAGAGTATAAGGACAAATTGCTTTAAGTGTCACGCCCTCTTCTCCAAGTTGACCTAGATTTTGCGTAGAACTTGCATTTACTGTTTTGAGTGAAATTTGGTAAGGATTTCTTAAAAAAATCTTTTAGTATAGCATTTTGAAACTTTCGCTTACATGGGAGGTGCCACGCCTTCTAATTCTACTTCGCCTACTTTTTGCTCAGAGCTTAAAATTAATGTTTTTAGTGTTTGAGTGAAATTTGGTTGGATTATCTCAAAATACACTTTCAGTATATCATTTTGAAACTTTTGCTTATAAGGAAGGTACCACACCATCTTTTCCGAGTTCGCCTAGTTTTTTCTCAGAGCTTGCATTTATTGATCAGAGCGTTTGAATGGAATTTGATTGGGTTATCTCAAAAAACGCTTTCAGTATAACTTGTTGAAACTTTTATTTGTATGGGAGGTGCCACGCCCTCTTCATAGTCCGAATTCGTCTAGTTTTCGCTCAGAGTTTATACTTACTATTAGTAGTATTTATGTGCATTTTTTTATATTTTTTGTATAGGCGGTAGGCGTATCCGTTGACCGATTACACTAATTTTCAATCCCCCGAGCTACCTTTTACTATGGAGGCAGAATACCAAAATTCACTGAATTATGTTGCTCAGTTTTCTCAAAAAATGTATTTCCACGCACACCCAGCCAGCCACCCAGCCGGACAGACAGACGGACATGGCTATATCGACTCAAGAGGTGACGCTGATCTAGTTTTCCACCTGCCACGCATCCTTCTCTGCGTTACAAACGGAAGGACAAAGTTAATATACCCTGGGTGTGGGGTATAAAAACATTTAAAAAGAAAAAAAATCATAAAAATCACAAAGTTCATATGGCCGCTTAAGGTTGCCAAAGGGTTAATCGCTGTCATGCTGTATGTATGCTATACCGTTGCACTTTTTTCAAAAACTGAACAAAAGTATTAATCATCGATCGAATGATTAATATTTAATTGTGAGGAAATCGGCAACGTTGCAGCAGAAGAAAAAGTAGTTGTATTTCATCAAAGCAGCCATTAAACAAACATGAAATTTTTTATTTCCATGATATGAATATTGAAGAAGTTACATCTCCAAAACGGCAAAAGTAATGTCATAATACTAATTGGCTGACGTTTTGTTAGAAATGAATAAAATTGATCTCCGTCTTCACGAAAAACTTGCTTGATGATGTAGAATTAAGTTGAAAAAATTATATCGATCAAATAACCGATCATTATAGCACATAATTTATATGGCATTACTTTTGCCTCGTTTTGGAGATGTGACCTTTTCAAAATTGCACATTCATATATTCAGTTATAATGATAAACATAAATTGTATTTGGATTTCTGTTGAATTTTCTAGTTAAATTAAAAAATTTGTGGAGTTGCCTGGTTTTTCTGCGCACTGTATGGAATTACCTTGTTAGTTCCCAAAATGTATCATTTACGCAATTTTTTGTTCCTTAATAACTTGGAAATGATATGCATTATTAAAATTTCGCTTTGATAGAATGATTGTAAATCAAAAAAATATTCCATTTTTCATGGTTTTTCCATTTTCCAAAAAAATGGAGTTACCTGGTTTTTCCGCGCGACCACAGATATGTAGGATTTTTAAAAAGCGTTTTAAGGCTAGAATTAATTTTTTTTTATATATGTACCTTAGTGTGTATTGAAATATATGGACGAGTTTTAAAACCCAATTCCACACTCAAATTATGAAAGAAGAAAGATAAACAACTCAGGAAATATAAATTTTTTGACTTTAAAATAAATTCCTAGCTGGCCAAATGGCCATTGTTTATAAAAACCGAGTGATTTTGCACTGGAGCCTATCTAACGGTAAATTTTTTTCAAAAAACACCATAGATATCGATTTGTGGTCTAAAATAACTTATGTGTGCAAATTTTCAGAGAGATCGTATGACGTGCAGGAGCGTCAGCAAAGGAATAAGAAACGATTATCTTCAATGAAACGAATACTTTTTGTACTGGAGCCTATCTAGCGGCAGATTTTTTTCCAAAAAACACTACAGATCTCAGTTCGTAGTCGAAAACAACTTATGTATGCAATTTTTCAGAGAGATTGCATGACATAAAGGAGTGTCAGCAAAGAAAAAAAAGCACTTATTTTCAATCAAACGTTTAATTTTTGTACTAGAGTCCATCTAACGATTCATTTTTTTCAAAAGAAACTTGTGGTACTTGATTCGTCATAAAAAATAAACTATGCACCCAAATTTTAAGATTGGTGGAACGACGTGTGGGAGTGTCAGCGAAGGATTAAAAAATGGTATACAGCCATTTCATGCCAATCGTAACAAGATCTGGCACACCCCTTCCGATTTCGCTGAAATTTGGTACATGGTTTCGTTTCATGCTTAAACTTTGAGAAATGGCAAAAAAAAAAAATGTTGCGATTTTTTTTGTGGCTTGTGGAGGGGTGCAAAAAGTCGAAAAATAGGTAAAATGTAACAAACTCTCCTCAAATAATTACCAATAACTTGGCCATTTCTTAACCGATTTTCATGTTTAGATCTGTTTTAGAAAGGCATTGAATAGGGCTATAAGCTCAAAATAAAATTTTTCGTAGTTGATAAAAAGTACTACATTTATTACTATTTTAGAACTAAACTACAAAAAACGTGCCCGAGTACACTTTTGTTACCTTACAAAATATTTTTTTTTGGAAAGAAAAAAAAAAAATCTTTCAGTCAAAAAAGAGAGAAAATTGGTATGTCTCGAGGATAAGAAGTTATGATTTTTTGGAAATTTAAAAAAAGGTCCGATCAGAAAATGGCCCATAGCTGGAACATTTCTTATCTCATTTTAATGTTTGGACCATTTTTAGAAAGGGATTGAATCATTCTATGCGCACAAGTAAAAGTTTTTTGTGTTTGGTAAAAATTACTAATTTTGCTATTTTAGTACTAAACTACTAAAAACGCTTTAGTATCTATTTTCGAACTTCCAAAAAATTTTTTTAGAAAAGAAGACAAAATTACCTTTCAAATGAATCTAAAATTTGGATGGTACCATTAATGGTATAGGAGTAATGATTTTTTGAACATTTCAGTACATGCAATATTTCGTACAATGTAGGTTTTTTTGTAATTTACATCATTTTGAATTCCTCGAAAGATTTTGAAAATGAAATGCGCAATACGGTTACGGCCTAAGGGAACAAAATCATGAAATTTCTGGGTCCCTGGTATGGCTTTTACATTTTGAAAAGCGTTGGAGAGTTGCGATGCAGGTGCTTCATATTCAGCAATTGCACAATATCGATAAATTATGTCGGACTTTTAACAATTTGCTCATTCGAAAGGTGCCCTGGCATCAGTTTTTTGGCCTTGGTGAGGTTTTTGCAAACTTGCTCTTGAAGTATTTCGTTTGAAGGAGCCACCAATACCATCTCATAGCCCTTTTTCGTGAGATATAGCTAAAAAGTGCCATTGTGCGTCGAAACAAATTTTTTCTATAAGTCCCTTTGGACGTAATCGTATTGCAGCGCGGCTTATAGCCTGATTCAATGCCTTTCCAAAACAGGTCTAAACATGAAAATCGGTTAAGAAATGGCCAAGTTATTGGTAATTATTTGAGGAGAGTTTGTTACATTTTACCTATTTTTCGACTTTTTGCACCCCTCCACAAGCCACAAAAAAAATCGCAACATTTTTTTTTTTTGCCATTTCTCAAAGTTTAAGCATGAAACGAAACCATGTACCAAATTTCAGCGAAATCGGAAGGGGTGTGCCAGATCTTGTTACGATTGGCATGAAATGGCTGTATACCATTTTTTAATCCTTCGCTGACACTCCCACACGTCGTTCCACCAATCTTAAAATTTGGGTGCATAGTTTATTTTTTATGACGAATCAAGTACCACAAGTTTCTTTTGAAAAAAATGAATCGAAAGATGGACTCTAGTACAAAAATTAAACGTTTGATTGAAAATAAGTGCTTTTTTTTCTTTGCTGACACTCATGCATGTCATACAATCTCTCTGAAAAATTGCATACATAAGTTGTTTTCGACTACGAACTGAGATCTGTAGTGTTTTTTGGAAAAAAATCTGCCGCTAGATAGGCTCCAGTACAAAAAGTATTCATTTCATTGAAGATAATCGTTTCTTATTCCTTTGCTGACGCTCCTGCACGTCATACGATCTCTCTGAAAATTTGCACACATAAGTTATTTTAGACCACGAATCGATATCTATGGTGTTTTTGGGAAAAAAATTTACCGTAAGATAGGCTCCAGTACAAAATCACTCGGTTTTTATAAACAATGGCCATTTGGCCAGCTAGGAATTTATTTTAAAGTAAAAAAAATTATATTCCCTGAGTTTTTTATCTCTCTTCTTTCATAATTTGAGTGTGGAATTGGGTGTTCGTTTTTCGATACACACTAATGTACCTACATTTTATGTTATTAAGCAAAATTTTCAAAAAAAAAAAAACAGTTGGCAACCCTGAAAGTTGTACAATTTTTAATAAGTTTAACTGAGCGTTTCCTTAACTAAAAAATTTAATTTAGTCACAAAAATTATGATTTTAACAAAATTTCAGAAAAAAACCAGGTGGCAACCCTAAAAATATATATTAGATTTTTTAAAAGAACGTTTCCATAAATGTATGGAATCGTTTCCTAATAACTTTTCCATAGATAAAAGGAAACGCGTCAAAGAAGGTGATAAAATATTCAACAGAAACATCGTTTACACAAAAATTACTTAAACATTTTATCTAACCAAAGCACTATAGGTCAAAAGGCACACTTTTTTGGCCAAAATTCAATTTTTAAAAGTGTTGCTATTGAGTTTTTGTTGATGCAGTGTAACGGAGAATAATTCAATACAAGCAAACATATTTTGTTTTGGGGTAAAATAATTTTCCGTTCCTCAGCAATGTGTTAAAGTTGATGCATTTGTATTTTACTGAGATAACTCAAAAAAGTCGCGATTTTAGCTGTTTTTTTCGATCAATAAAAAGTAATAAAAATAATTTGTTTTTTTCTAAAATAAAAATTTATAAAATTGATGATGTTATGTATAATGCAATGTAGTTCAAAACATTTAAATATATTTTGGTTTTCTGTGGAAAAATTTAAAATTCAAATTAGAGCCCTGACTTTTAGTATTTTTTTTAAATTTTGAACTTCGTGTAAGCTTTTAAAATTTTGTTGGAATTTGTTAGTTCTTAGAAACCCAAAACTAGTAAGACGGTGCTATTGTCAATGATATTTAGAAATATAGACGCCCGATTTTGCCCGATTTTTTATAATGAATTTTTTTGTCAGGTAACTTTTTTTTCGCAATTCCGATTTATTCGAAGTCTGGTTGCAAAAGACAGACGAAAAAGAAAAAGAAGAAGCTGTTTTTCAATTTCTTATTAGAAAATACTGAAGATACTACTAACTCAAGTAACTTGGGTAAAAGTGCGCATAATTTTTGCATTAGGTTTTTTGAAAAATAGAGATATTTGAGGTCAATATACGAAAAATAAGTACTTTTGTTACTTTTGATGTTAGTTGTAGACTGCACAAAATTTTTTTTTATTTTTTTTTTGCTTTTACCTTCAAAACGTGCTCTTAAAAAGTACAAAACAATACTTTCTTCAAAAGTTATTGCAGATTTAAGATGATATCATGAAATCCAAAGTTGTGTCGTTTTACCCGTTTTATGGGATTTCAAGATGTCATGACATGTCATCTTAAATCGGCCATAACTTTTAAAGGAAATCTTGTATGACATTTTTTAAGAGCTCATTTTGAAGAAACATAACAGAACTACGTTATACATTTGGTAAAAAATACAATGAAAATTTTGTGCAGTTAGCATCAAACCGCAAAAATAGCCATTTTTCATGATTTTGACCTTAAATATCTCCAAATTCTGAAGTGGTGGGTCAATTTTGACCTCGGATTCGGATTCAACGCATGGAGTTACTTCGGAAATGCTTAAAAACAAAACCTTGCTGATATGTGTTATTTATTTAGAGAATTTATTACGTGCCATTTTTGACCCGGTAGTCCAAGGGTTAAGATTTCTTTCAGAATTGTTCTTTTAGTCTAGAGTCAACATAAGAACTACATTTGCAGTCGGTATCCGTGATAATATGGGCGTTATGAAATTTGGCCAAAAAAGTGTGCCTCTTGACCTATAGTGCAAAGCCAACAATAAACTTAAATCCGGACCTGCACACAACTTGTATGATACAAGCAAGACAATGTGTTGGCTGTAGCGTTGCGTACACACAGAGAGTATAAATAAGGTATATAGGTGGAGTTCGATCGAGCATGTCAATCAAACATAAAAACCACGAGAATTTATTGAGGTATGAGAACTCTCTACTTCAAGGTTAAATGAATTTTTATGAGTGCAAAGATGTGGCACTCTTTTAAGCGAAATTCATTTTTTAGCTGCCAAGTGATCATAAAAATTAGCAAGTGGATTTCTTTAAGAAAAATCAAAATATGTAAAAAAATAAACATTACCTAACTCATTCACACATGCGCACTTTAACCTGCAGGCCATTTGCATTTCATTCCCTCCTACATAGCAGTTGTTGTATTTGAAATTGTTTTTTCTTGTTGTTGGTATATTTTGTTTGCACGTTTTTTTTTTTGCTATGATCGTTAATGGTTTTTTTCTCAGAAGGAGTTTGTATTTTCATTTTTTTTTGCTTTCTTTGTCTGTTGATACAAATCCTTTTGAAGCAAAAAACAAATATAACCGGCGCGCAGGAAATTGAATAGGGTCAAAATTAATAAATTAAACATTGTTTTTACATTTTGTTTTCTCGTTGCTGCTGCAAAATTTTTTGTTTTTTCAGAATTTAACAATTTAACCCTCTAGAGTCGAAGTTTTCGTTTCAGATTAACAAATTTTATTAAAAGGTTATTTTCGATATAAGAGGTGAAAATTAGATAATAAATTTTTTCTAACAATAAAAGGATGGTTTTAAGGGGTTGAAACATGGACAACTAAAATTTGAATCTGAGCAAGAATATTTTTTTTTTTTTTTTTTTTTTTTAATACTTGAATTCATTTATTGAATCTTCTCATCTTAGGAGACTAACAATAAGTTTAAAAATCTTAATCCTAAATAACATTATTATACATAATTAATCTTATATATAATTCAGTGTTCAATGTGTCTCCCGAGTTAATAGGGACTTGTACATCCTAGGAGTTTGGTAAACGCGCAGAAGAACGCAGTTGTTGTACGTTCAGTCTTCTCACAAACATGCTGTCCGCCTAGCAGGATGTTTGAATGAAAAGAACTCCATACAAATTTGCGCCAGTAGTTCCGGCTGCATGTGTAGCAGGAACCAGAAATATAAGAAAGAGTACGCGCCAGATACCGGCTGCATAGGGAAAAGTACGCGCCAGATACCGGCTGCATAGAAAAAAGTACGCGCCAGATACCGCCGGCTGCATAGAAAAAAGTACGCGCCAGATACCGCCGGCTGCATAGAAAAAAAAAAAAGTACGCGCCAGATACCGGCTGCATACAAAATTTAGAATTCAGTCAGCTTAACATAGCTCATTGCTAACGATATCAATAGCAGGACGATCCTTTCTTTTTAGTCTGGAGAAATTTTCTAAATTTTTTAACCTCCGTGCCAATGGATTAGGATGATACAGTAATCTTGCAACGTAACTTTGCTTGTATTTGTTGATTTCGTCTTTGACCAAGGGGATGCAGAGGTCCCGATGTATGTTTTCGTTCCGTATATACCATGGAGCACCAGTCATGATTCTTAGAATTTTTGACTGAGTCCGTTGTATTAGTTCAATGTTCGAGGAGCTGGCGTTACCCCATAACTGTATACCATATAACCAAATTGGCTTAATGATGGATTTATATAAAAGGATTTTATATTCAAGTTTCAGACGGGACTGGCTATTTATGAGCCAATGTAGACTGGAGGCTTTTAGTTTAACATGCGTTTTTTTGGCTTCAATATGCTTTCGCCAAGTAAGCCATCTGTCTAAATGAATACCTAGGTATGTGACGTTTTCAGATTGAGGGATTGAAGTGTTATTTAATGTGATAGCAGGGCAATTACCTCGCCTAAGGGTAAAAGTAACCTGCTTGCATTTTTGTTCATTTACTTTTATGCGCCATAGCAGCAACCACTTTTCGATAGAGTTTAAATGAAGTTGAAGTTTTCGTGCCGCTTCTAGGGGACAACGACTACAACTTAAAACTGCAGTATCATCTGCGAAAGTAGATATGGTTGTGCCAGCGATAATAGGTAAATCAGAGGTATACAGTAAGTACAGAAAAGGACCCAGCACGCTTCCTTGAGGGACACCTGCATTAATTTTTAAAGGTGATGAAATAAAACTGTTATGTCTAATTCTAAAATGCCTGCTTTCCAGATAAGAAATAAATGTTTTGTGGACGTTAAAAGGCAGTACGTGTTTAATTTTGTTGATAAGGCCTTCATGCCATACTTTATCAAACGCTTGAGCTACGTCGAGAAAAACTGCTGTACAGTATTCACTTTGTTCGAAAGCCTTCCTTATTTCATTTGTGATTCTATTAACCTGTTCAATTGTTCCGTGGTATTTTCGGAAACCGAATTGATGGACCGGAAATAAATTTTTTTCGGTTGCATAAGGTATTATTTTTGATAAAATTAGTTTTTCAAACAGTTTGGATATGCATGGTAAAAGGCTGATGGGTCTATATGAAGAAGGCAATGTACGATCTTTTCCAGGTTTTGGAATCATGGTTATTAATGAGATTTTCCACTCTGTTGGGTAATACCCATACTGAATTATTGCATTAAAAAGTCTGGTTAAAAAAACAAAAGCTGAATTTGGCAGTTCTTTTATCATTTTGGGAGTTATATAATCGCACCCAGGAGCTTTTTTGGGACACATCTCTTCAACTACACCCTTTACGTTGCTAATATGAAAGTTCAATTGCATAAAATCGCTGTTTAATGGCAAATTAGGAGGAAGAAAGCCTTGAATAGGAGGATTGAGTTGAAAAACTGTGCTTAAGTGATTTGCAAAAGCATCAGCTTTTTCTTCATCACTTCGAGCCCAGTTCCCAAGGTTGGCTCTTATCGGCAGCTCACTTTCCATCGGAGTTTTAATACTTTTGCTAGCTTTCCACAAGGACTGTTTGCCGTTCTTATTTGGATCCAGTTTCGAGACAAATTTTTGCTGCTCTATATCTTCTTTATTTTTTAGCGCAGACCTCAGTTTAGAAGTAGAAATTTTTAAGTTTGCTTTAGAAGCGGGAGATCTATGTAGCTGCCATTCGCGCCTAAACTTTCGCTTCTCAGCTACGGGAAACTCAATTTCACTGTTGGTGGAAAAACTGGTTTTTGTATTATTCACAACCTCATAAGGCGTTGAGTGTTCTGCTGCTGAGCAGAGGATTGAATTAAAAATGGCAACAGCATCATCTATATGTTCCTCACATTCTATCGAGTAGTTCGTGTGAATGTGAGAACTTATATATTTCCTGTACCTAAGCCAGTTGGTGTTATATGAGGTTAGCTTCTTAAAGGTCTCTATATACGATGGTTTTTCTAAAAGGCAAAATAAGATTGGAGAATGGTCAGAAGAGAGAGCTAATTTTGTTTCGGCTGTGATTAGGGTTCTCTCGATGCCTCTTGTAATAGCAAAGTCAATGAGGTCTGGTATTTTGCTTCGGTCGGCTGGCCAATATGTAGGTTGACCAGGCGAAGCAAAATTGAAAGTGTGATTTTTTATAAGCATATTGTATAATTGTTTCCCTTTTGGATTTACAAGACGAGAACCCCAATATGTATGCTTGGAGTTGTAATCTCCAGCAGCTAAAAATCTGGTTCCCAAAGTGTCAAAGAATTCTTTGAATTGATTCTCACTAATTGCAAATCGAGGTGGGCAATAAACCGCCGAAACTATTAAATTCTTAGAATGATTTTGTAGGCAAATAGAGGTAGCCTGAAGATAGTTTTTTGAAAAAGATTCTAAACAGAAATGTTTGAGACGATTACGAATTAAAATTCCTGTGCCTCCATGTGCTTTACCATCAGGATGATTGGTTTTATGGAATTTATATCCAGGTATATAGAAATTATACTTATCAGTCAGATGTGTCTCTGAAACAAGCATAATATGAATTTCCTCTTTGCCCAGGTAATGAGAAATTTCATTTTTGTGTTGGTTGATACCGTTTGCATTCCAGACACAAATGTTTAATTTACTTATTTTTGAGCAATCAAAATTTGGAGGAGCTGGTTTTGCGTTTTAACTAACTCTTGAAGAGTTGATTGCATTGACATCATAAATTGATTTAATGTTTGCGTTAAGTTTGTAATTTGACTTTCTAAACTATTTTGTTGTGGATTTATTGTGCCTGATTTCAATGCACTTGAATATAAAACAGAGGGATCAATGGGATTTGGATTGCCTTGTTGTTGGACAAATTTATGTGTAGTAATTACATTATGATTTAACTTACGATTCACTTGTCTTTTCTCAGAAATTTTTGCTTTAAGCTCTCTATAAATAGGGCAGCCCCTGTAATTTGCAGTGTGGTCTCCTTGACAATTAGCGCACTTTTTTAAATTAGCTTCATTTCGCAACTTGATTTTGCATTCAGAAATGTGGTGAAGCTCTCCACATGCAACACAGACAGCGTGTAGGGTACAATATGTTTTTGTATGCCCATACTCTTGGCAATTAGTGCACTGTACCGGGCCATTTCGTTTATGGGGTTCCTCTATTACTACTCGGCGGTGAAGCAAGTATTGCAGCTTATAGATTGGATGAATCTCACTCTTTTTTAATTTGACAGAATTAGGGTGAAGATCAACCTTAAACATTGGTTGAGGAACCTTTTCTTTGTTTAAAATATTAATTACAGATTTAGCAAAGAAATGTTTTTGTTCCAACGCTTCTTTAATTTCTTTCGGGTCAACTGACGATTCGATGCCCTTAATGACAACAGAAATACCTTTGCTGCTTTTCAGCTGGTATGTGTAGTAAGAGTTTTTGTTGTCATTAAAGTTTTTAGCGACAGTACGAAAATGATCCTCTGTTTTTACTTGAACCTTCGTTTCATGAAGATTCCCTCTTGTTAGGGGGACTATGAAAAAGTTATCGTTCCCAATAAGCTTAGTTAATAATGTCACTAGAGCATTCGAACTGCGTTCACGCAAATAAATTGGGGGTGGTTTTAGGTTTTTAGGTGGTGGAGTAGGATTTTTGTCGCTTGTATCACCAAGCTCACCTAATGCAGCAAATCGATTGCCAGACAAGAATATATTCTGTGTTTTATGAATTTAACACTATTCTACTGATTTTAATGGAATTTCACCATGTATCAGTATCTTCAAAGAGAAATGGTCCTAGGCTGGTCCTCCAAAAACTAAATTGTTAACATGTACCTATCTGTAAAAATATTAGACGCAGATGAATGATATTTTTTGCATACCATACTCGTATGTAAATAGTATCGGGAAGAATAACATTCTCTGGAAAAACGTGACACGACTGCTTCACGTTCTTATCATTACAAATATATGCTTATCCGTATGCCATATATTCATTGGAATCTAATGATCCCAAAAGGTGGTCATGGGCAATAAAGGGTTAAATTTAATTTTTGCTTGGATTTTGAAAAACTCTTCTAGTTCAATTTGCATCGTTGCCAAATTTTAAAAAGCACAAAAAGGAATTTGTTTTAATTTTTAACTTCAGGCTCATATTGTGAAAACGGTCTAAGTGATATATTAATTTTTTTGGGAAACACATCTAAAAGTTCACGTTCAAATAACAAAATGTTGCATATAATTGTTAACGTGTTAAGTTATTACTGAAATTAACTTTACATAAATTGCTATTTTACCAAAATAGCTTATGTCGATTATAGAAAAATCACGAAAAATTTAAATTTTCCAGTATTCCTGGGTGAAATTTTCCTCTGAATTTTTATGTAATTGTTAAGTCTTTTCTGCAAAAATATGTTTGTTAAATTTAGTAGATTAAAAGTATTTTCAGATATGCAAGACTACGTAAGTACTACCGCAGTAGCATAATTTATATTCACATAGTGCACCTTCTGGGAACACTGTTCTAATCACATAGTTATAAATGCAACAATTGAAGCGTAATGTTTAAGCAAAAAGCGCGGTAATAGGTTTAGTGTTGAGCATTATACTATGCGATGAACAGTGCAACCAAGTTAAGTTGCATTTCCGAAAACACCTTATATGTTATTTTACTGTTTAGAGTTACATATCTGTAGACATTTAACAAAACAACCTAACTCGAAGTAAGACAATTTTCTAAGATTTTAATCATATATATAAAAATAAAATATCTGTATGACTTTTAGTTGCAGAGATAAAGAATCGAAAATCAACCTATCTCAATGTACAAATGCTTTTCACAAAACATCTTAAGTCGACATAAGAAAAGGGTGTTTTTCTTCACAAAACATCTTAAGTCGAGATAAGATACAGGTTAAATGACAAAAAAATTTTTCACAAAAGCACTTCTTCGAAATAAGTTACTTTTCCTATGGAAAAAACTGAATTTCTTAAATCAAAAAATATTTGACAAAAACATCTTATTTCAACTATATTAAAAATTATTGACCTTAGAGCAATATATTCGTTTAGTATTCATGTATAATAAAAAACTTTTACATTTGTTCCAACTCTTACACAAAAAGAATTGAGAAGCATCAAAGTAGTTTTTTCGAGTAAGGTTGTTTTGTCAAAATTCCATAGATATTATCTTTGCAAATTGACATAATTTGGTCTATATTTAATAATAAAATGGTTTTTTGTGAATACCCGGGAAATGGTTTGTTTTAGACAAAATTACCTGAAACCATTTAGCTGGAAAATTTAGAGATCTAAGACTTTTACTTCAATTACAAAGGTCGACGCTAAAAAAAACAAGATATTATAAAAAAGCCTATTTTGATTAAAGTTGGATCAAAATTATATCATTTTGTAAAGACAATTAGGGTATTTCTTAAAACGAGTAAATGCCTCGAAAACCTTGTAAACTCAAAAAACTGTCAAAATTCGTATTGATTTTCACAACTATTTAGTACCCTAAATATGTTTTTTAACACTAAAATAAAGTACCTATAATCTGCGAAATTTAACCTTCCTCTAATATAAAGTAAAGTAAAATTCAGCACTTCATGCATCAACAAATAAATATTTTATAACTGTCATATATTTATCTTTTAATTTATTTAATGCAGGCCTTTAAATATCTTGAAAATAAGAATATATCACTTAGACCATTTTTGTAATATGAGCATGAAATGAAATTTTTATAAATTTATTTACTTGTTCTTTTCGAAATTTGAACAAAAAAAAATGAACAAAACCATCGTTCCAACAACAAAATAAAAAAAACCATTCATAGAATCAAAAAAAAAAAAAAAAAAAACAATCCCCGCAGCAGCAAACAAAAAATGAAGAATAAAGCGAAATATTATGTACCCTATACCGCACACACTAAAAGTTCCGTCTACCTCTGAAAATTTGCATTTTAATTCAAACGATTTTTTAATGAGTTATACAGGGTAAGCCGGAATCGGTAGAACGACGGAAAATGTAAAAATCTTGGGACTATTCGGAACTACTTTTCTTAGTACCATTTTCCGAAACGGAGATATAGCCATCGAAAGGTTGGGACATAGCTTTATCAAAACCGGTTTCAGTTGCGAATCCCTTAATGGATTTTAATAATATTGCTGTCATATGAAAGTTATTTTAATTGGCTACAAAATTGTTGCAGTTAAGTTTTAAATCCGAGTCAAGCTTTTGGAGATATGGCGAGCTTTCGAAAATTTTGACAAGTAATTTTTTTGGTCCAAAAACTCTTATTAACTCATAACTTTGGTAACAAAATATGAAAGCCTTATCTATTTCCTGTCATTTGATATGCAATTTGTCTTTGATTTCCTTCACTAGCACATTTTTTTATAGAAAAATTAAAAAAGTAGAACACAGATATTTTCATGAGAATTCGCAAAACATTACAATAACACCGAAAATTCGCCATATTTCGAAAATCACTCGGATTTTAAAGTTTTGTGTTTCGATTTTGAAGCCAATTAAAATTCCTTTGATACGATACCAATATTATTAAAATGCATCAAGGAGTTCTGAACTTATACCGCTTTTCATAAAGCTATATCTCGATCTTCCGATGGCTATATCTCCGTTCGTTTTGGGAATTTCGAAAAATGGAACTTAGAAAAGTAGTTCAGAATCTTACATTTAACGGTGTTCTACCGATTCCCGCCTACCTTTTATAATTTTCTAAACCTAAAACGGCTCATTCTCTGCGTCTCAAACGATTGGAGAAAGTGAATGTAACCTAAGTGTAGGGTGTAAAAACAATGTTTAATTTATTAATTTTGACCCTATTCAATATCCTGCGCGCCGGTTACATTTGTTTTTTGCTTCAAAAGGATTTGTATCAACAGACAAAAAAAACAACAACAAATGAAAATACAAACTCCTTCTGAGAAAAAAAACATTTACGATCATAGCAAAAAAACCTGCAAACAAAATACACCAACAACAAGAAAAGACAATTTCAAATACAACAACTGCTACGTAGGAGGGAATGAAATGCAAATGGTCTGCAGATTAAACTGCGCATGTGTGAATGAGTTAGGTAATGTTTATTTTTTTTACATATTTTGGTTTTTCTTAAAGTAATCCACTTGCTAATTTTTATGATCACTTGGCAGCTAAAAAATAAATTTCGCATAAAAGAGTGCCACATCTTTGCACTCATAAAATTAATTTGACCTTGAAGTAGAGAGTTCTCATACCTCAATAAATTTTCCTGGTCTTGTTGTTCGATTGACATGCTCGATCGAACTCCACCTCTATACCTTATTTATACTCTCTGCCTTTGCAACAATTTGCAACAAGGGCGAAGCAGTTGGCAAACAAGTTGCAAGCTACGAACACTCGAACAAATAAGCTGCTCGAACGCTCGATCTGCTTGTTTTATGTTCGATGCAATGACGGAATTCTTGAACAGGTTCGAACAGCTCTTTGCACACCCTTAGTTCTTAGTCCGGTGAATTGTATCATGTTCAAATCTTGTTTCTCACGGATAAAGCGAAGGCGAACATCAATATGCTTTGATCTTGCGAGATATTTGCTGACAGGGCCATATATTCTGCTTCAGTCGTTGATAGTGTAATTGTGGGTTCTTGCTTGGATGCCCACGAGATTGCTTCTCCTTGCAAAATATTTACATACCCAGTAACTGATCTTTTTTCAGTGCTATCGCTCGCCCAATCACAATCTGAATATGTGTTAAATTCTTGATTTCCATTTCTTGTATAATTTTACTTTGCTGATTTTGTACCTTGCATATATCGAAACACTCTCTTGACAGCTGCCCAGTGTTCTTTCCCAGCAGTGATGTCGTTTCAAAAAAATTCTCGGTACTCATTTTTAGATTTTTGAGGAGTATTTTGGGCTAATGGGGAGTACTATGCTAACATGTTCGTTTTTAACCGTCTGAGAGAATAAAATGATTTTTTATGACGGTATCAATTACAAGATGTTTATTGCAAAAAGTTTTTAACTGACAATATTGCTTATTATTGTAATTCTAGACTCATATGTATGTATTAGGGTGGGCCAAATTGTATGGAGGAAATTTTATCGACCTCGGCTACCCCCCTATGTGAAAGTTCATGCAATTCTATGAATATTTGCCCAAGTAACTATACCTCTGCGTTCAACTTTAGTTCGGCGCATTTTTGATCGAAAATTTCACCTTTCATCAACATTTTTTTTTATTTTCATACTAAATTTTAAAAATTTTTATAAAGACAAAAGTAATGTCATTACATGATTTGGCTGATTTTCTGTCAGTAATCAATTAAATTGGGTTCTGTTTACATAAAAAGTTCACTTGATGGTGTGGAATTGATGCTATATATTTAAAAAAGTGATATGGGTCAAATAGCCGATTATTAAGACCGACTTTCAAAATAAACGATTCATATTTTTGGATGAAATTTTGCAAACAAAACACCAACCTAGGCTAAAAGTTCATTCAATTCTATGGATATTTGCCCAAAGAACCATACCTCTACGTTCAACTTTAGTTCGGCGCATTTTCGATTGAAAATTTTACCTTGCGTTTAATATTTATTTTTATGCTTAATTTTTAAAATTCCTATAGAGACAAAAGTAATATCATAATATGTTTTGGCTGGTATTCTGTCAGTAATCCATAAAATTGGGTTCTGTTTTTACGAAAAGTTTACTTGATAGCGTAGAATTGATTATATTTATTCCAAAAAATTATATCGGTCACATAACCGATTTATTATAAACGATTCATATTTTTACATGGATTTTTTCAATCGAAACACCAACCCAAGTGTTTTTGAATGCTAGGATGCCGAATCTGACACTCATTTTTTTCCAGAGCAACATCTAGTGGCAGTTTTAGGAAAAATTAGCCGCTTTTTTTAATTTTACGGAACAATATACCAAAAATCTATGTAAAAATATGAATCGTTTATAATAAATATATATAATTTGACCGATATAATTTTTTGGAATAAATATAATCAATTCCACGCTATCAAGTATTTTTTTCGTAAAAACAGAACCCAATTTTATTGAACGCAAGGTAAAATTTTCAATCGAAAATGCGCCGAACTAAAGTTGAACGTAGAGGTATGGTTCCTTGGGCAAATATTCATAGAATTGAATGAACTTTTAGCCTAGGTTGATGTTTTGTTTGCAAAAATTCATCCAAAAATATGAATCGTTTATTTTGAAAGTCGGTCTTAATAATCGGCTATTTGACCCATATCGCTTTTTTAAATATATAGCATCAATTCCACACCATTAAGTAAACTTTTTATGTAAGCAGAACTCAATTTAATTGATTACTGACAGAATACCAGCCAAATCATATAGTGACATTACTTTTGTCTTTATAAAAATTTTTAAAATTTAGTATGAAAATAAAAAAAAATATTGATGAAAGGTGAAATTTTCGATCAAAAATGCTCCGAACTAAAGTTGAACGCAGAGGTATAGTTACTTGGGCAAATATTCATAGAATTGAATGAACTTTCACATAGGGGGGTAGCCGAGATCAGTTTTCAAATCGGCCCACCCTAGTATGTATAGTTCCTTGTCTTATGTTATTGACTCAATACTTAAGAATAAGAATCAAAAAAATTATGAAGGTAGTCCTTAAAACTACTAAATGCCTCAAAAATTTCTTAATAGTTTTAAAAAGCAATATGAATTTTGACAGCTTTACGAGATTTTTGTTTTCACGCATTGCAAGGTTTTGCATATGTCTGCATCGGATGCTACCTTTTTTATTAACGCCATTAGGTCGGTTATCAACTAAAATGGCAAGTTGTGCTGAAGTAGAAACATAATTGCTTGGAGCTCACAAGTTTTGACTGCATTATTTTTGGCACAAAAAATTACGGCAGCTTTAGAGATGTCTGGTTGATTTTTCAACCTCAGCACAACCTTGGAATGAAATTTTGAACTTTCATGTCTTGTCAATTGCCTTACGTTGGTTGAAATCTAAACTTGGCAATATTTTCAAAACGACTTTGCTTCATTCTTTGGACCCATTCTTGATTCGAGCCAACTAAAACTTTCCAACCAAGCAGTTCGAAATTTTTGTGATCTTTTGTTGCTGGATACTTCAGCACGTCTGATATCTTTTACCTCCTCATTTTTGGTGATTTACTAGCGTCAGTGGAGTTCGCAGCTACTTTCTTTGCTTTAACTGTAAACCTGTTATAAATATATAGAATTCGTAAATTTTATTGTAGAAATATTCAAACTTTTTCACTTACTTATCCATATTTCCTTAAAATCACTTGTTTTCAACGCTTTCAAACTATCGCTGTTTTAAAAGTGGGTATTGCTAGACAACACTAAAATCTTTATGCAGTACGTGCACTTCAAAATTATTAAGGAGCACATACATTAAGACAGACTAAATTTTCTGTCGTTGGAGTTAAGCAACAGTGAAAATTTTAGTTTGCAAAAAATTGCATTGAAGTACCAAATATTGAAAAGGAGTACAAAAATGGTTCAGGTGAGTATAGGAGTACGCTTGCTCAAATAGGAGTAAAATACTCCTATAGGAGTACAAACGACATCACTGTTTCCCAGTACAATTGTTCGATTTACTTAAGTTGCTTACAGCAAAACTTATGTCTGGTCGTGTGCAGCTTGCTGATAAGGAACTTTTTCCGTAACCTTTGATTCTTCATTTTTTGCAACATTTCAGATATATATTATTCCTGATCTAATGATATACCATTCTTGTTTCGAGTTATGCGAGTCCCCAAACATTGCTTTGCTGCACCCAAAATTTTCATTTTGAATTCTTTCATAAACTTAGATGTCAAATCTTCACGATAATTTGACTCGTTACTTAACATGAAAATGTCATCAACGTAAATTGCCAGAAAAGTCATTTTTCTACCTTCATGGTGGTAGTAGATACATGGATCCACTATGGAACGCTGTAATCCTAACTTTTCTAAAGATCTATTTAGCATTTGGTTCCAAACCAAACTTGATTGTTTTAAGCCATAAATAGCCTTATTTAGCTTTAAGACTTGGTCATCTCCACCAACCGAAATTCCTTGAGGCTTTTCAATATATATATCCTCATTCAATTCACCTTGTAAAAATGCAGTCACCGCATCCATTTGGTGTATTTGAAGATCATATCTAACTGCTAATGCAATGAGATATCTCACAGAAGAATATCTGACAATGGGTGAATAAGTTTCGTCGTAGTGGATTCCCTTCTTTTGAGTGAATCCTTTTACAACTAAGCCAGCTTTGAAACGAATCTTCTGCGCCTATTCTTTAATGTTAAATACCCACTTAGTTTTAATTTAATTCACTTAAGGCGGCTTATCAACACATTTCAATGTGTGATTTTCTACTAATGAGTTAATTTCACTTTTCATAGCTTCAATCCACCTTTCTTTGTCATTTCTATTCATTGCATCCTCAATACTTGTTGGATCTTCCAAAAAATCTACATTTTCGGCCTTAAAACAACCATTGATTTATTAGCTTTGTTAGCTAATCTGTCACTCCTTCGTAAGTTACTTCCTTCTTCTGTAACTTTCAAGGTATTCATACTTTCCACTTCCTGTGGTTCAATATTCACAATACCGCTATCATCTACTGTAACTCTTTCTACATCAGGTGGCTCAATGCTTAGTACGTCACTATCCCCTACTTCATGGCTATTTTCACCTATTGATGGACATGACTCAAACAAGCTCAATGCATCTGCTTCACCATTGCGTTTATCCCCCACTACAACTGCATACATTGGGGGTACATTTTCTCTATTTGGTTCTTTATTACCATAATAAAAATCATTTTCGTGGAAAACTAAATCACGACCAATAAAAACATTCTTCTTTGTTAAATTATATACCCGAAAACCCTTCGATGTTGTCGAGTAACCAAAAAATATGCTTTTTTCAGACTTGGAGTCAAGCTTACGTCTCTTCTGTTTAGGAATGTGTGACATCACGGTGCAACCAAAAATACGAAAATTACTTACATTTGGTTTTCGTCCTGACCATAGCTCCTCTGGTGTATTACTAAGCATTCTATGCGGTGAACAATAAATTATGTAAGCTACACAATCAGTGGCGGATTAACCTTAAGGCACCAGTAGGCACCTGCCTAGGGCGGCAGATTTTGGGGGGCGGCAAATTTTCGGAGTGATAAAAAAAAAAAAAAATTTTATAATTATAATTTATGTATTCAACTTGATTTTATTTTACCTATATGGTACTTTAAAAACATTTAAATTCAGCACTATACGAATGGACGATTTAACCGATTAAAAACAACCATGCAGTGTACCATACGGTTAAATTAAGACGATTATAAAAGATATTTAAGAAATGTTTACTCAATGCCCAGGGCGGCAAAATGAGTGATTGAAATATATATTGTTCTATAAGACCAAAGGACTATAAGCTCAAGAACTCTTATCAAATGCAAAATGGACTGTAGGGGGTGGTAAAATGGACTGTAGGGGCGGCAAAATGAGTGATTGAAATAGATATTGTTCTATAAGACCAAAGGACTATAAGCTAAAGAATTCTTATCAAATGCGAAATGGACTGTAGGGGGTGGCAAAATGGACTTCAAGGGCGGCAAAATTAGTGATTGAAATAGATATAAGGACTATAAGCTCAAGAACTCTTATCAAATACAAAATGGGCTGTAGGGGCGGCAAAATTAGTTATTGAAATAGATATTATTCTCTAAGACCAAAGGACTATAAGCTACAGAAGTGTTATCGAATGAAAAATGATTTGTGGGGGTGGCAAAATAAGTTACTGAAATAGATATTGTTCTATAAGGACTATAAGACCAAAGGACTATAGCTAAAGAATTCTTATCAAATGCAAAATGAACTTTGGGGGTGGCGAAATGGACTTAAAGGGCGGCAAAATGAGTGATTGAAATAGATATTGTTCTATTTATAAGACCAAAGGACTATAAGCTAAAGAATTCTTATCAAATGCAAAATGAACTGTGGGGGTGGCGAAATGGACAATAGCGGCGGCAAAATGAGTTATTGAAATAGATATTGTTCTATAAGGCCAAAGGACTATAAGCTCAAGAATTCTTATCAAATGCAAAATAAACTGAGGGGCTAGCAAAATCGACTTAAAGGGCGGCAAAGTTATTAGGTAATATAACAAAGAAAACTTAGGTAAAACTAATGTAAATTTTACTTATGCAATTTACATAAAATTATTAGGTAAAATGCCAAATCTACTTAGTTAAATTTCCAAAGTTGTTGAGGCAAATTGGCAGAGGGGCTTAGATAGCTTACTGAAATTAACTGAGGTAATGTTACAAATATTTGCCTAAGTTTCTTAGGTATTTTTGTTCCTGTACAAAAACTTAAAATAAGCATCAAATTCGTTTATTTTAAATTTAAACCTTTATTTAATATTCTACGTGTAGTATATTGTCACATAATCATGTCACATCATCCCACTGTACAATCATTCATATGTGGCTAGCGATCCACATGCATGTTATTATGTTACCATACATTATAGTCTATATGATCTGCACGTCTTGGTACTGTTACTGCTACATATGTACAAACGTACATGTGGTGCAGCCAACATACTATTTATTTTCGTTCTAAGAATCCACAGTCCAGCCGATTCATAAGAATCCGCTGCCCTGCAGACTTGCTGAAATGGCATAAAATGTAAATAATATAATTCATATCTTTTTCATATTTTTTCAACTGTAAAACTAAAATTGAAATAATAAAGAATCAGTTTAAACCTTAACTCAAACCGTGATTATATTCCAAATGTTAAGTTAAAAAATAAGACGGTCAAATTACCGATTTATATGGCACAAAATGTGTATGTTCGTTTGCCTCTTCAGGGGCTTAAAAAAAACTATTCATTTGATTTTAAAATTTGATTGGTTTGAATAGCGCACTAATGCTACTTCACCAATATGAGTATATCTTTCGACACTGTTCAAAAGCAGCACGGTGGGTATCCATCCGGTTTCGAGAGCTTGCACTTTATTTGGAAGAGGATCTTGAGTTCTAAAATAACTCCAACGCCAAATATCTTTTACGCTGTCTGTAAAAAACAACCCATAAGACGCCAATGAGATTAGAACAAATATTATTAAAACTCACTTGGCAAACTTAAGACCGTGATATTCTATTTGTATAAAATGGCTGTTTGATTTATAAGAAATTTTGTTTGTTGAAAATTTTTATTGAAAAAAAAGTAAATAAAATTTTGAAAAATTTTAATTTATAATTTTTGACATTGAAAATCAATGAGATAGAAAAAAAATACAACATAGGTAAATTGCCTAAGTTTTTAGATAAATATTAAAGGCAAATTACCTTATAAAACTTAGGCAAAACACCAAAGTTTTTTTTAGGCACGTTGCCTAAAATCTTCCAAACTAAGTCATGTATAAATTTACAAAGAACTTAGGTAATACAACAAAGTTTTTAAATTTCATACAAAAATTTTTACCTTAGAAAACTTAGGTAAATTTACTATAGTTTTTTCTTTCTGTGTAGGGGCGGCAAAATGAGTTATTGAAATAGATATTATTCTCTAAGACCAATGGACTATAAGCTACAGAATTCTTCTCACGGGAATTCTTGAGAATGAATTATGCGGCTGCGAGCGTTGGTCGACTCATGGTGATGCAGTTCGTGTTCTCTGTGGACATTTACCCAACGTATGCAAAGCTCTCGAAACCTGGGGAAAGTGGTTGAACGATGGCCCAATCAGTAAAATTCAAGCTGCTCGTGATGAATTTGATCTTTAAGAAAAAAAAGTTCTGGAGATATCTGTCATTAAGGAACACAAAACGGTTTCTTCAAGAAAAAGAACATGTGCATTGCAGTTTGGTGAAACAAGATGTGAGGAAATTTCAGAATTTCTTCATTCAATGTAATTTTAGATCAGTTGATCTATGATTTAAAAATAAGATCTGTGAAGGCTCTGGAAAAATTTGGCGGTCTTATTGATATGACAACCTTGGGAAACAATGAACTACGCGGAAAAGCTGAAATATTACGAAAAAATTTTCCTGAAGATTTAGAAAAATCATTAAGCGACGAACTTCTCCAGTTCAAGTCTTATTGTGCTGAAAAAGCTTTAATACAAAATTTGCCTTAGGATTTGCTTTAAATTCTTCGGAGAAATGATCTCTGCACATTGTTCCTAAATGTTTACATTGCGTGCACAATGTATGTACACCAATTTCCAATTTCATTACTGAAAGGTCTTTCTTTGTTCTAAAGCGAGTCAAAAATTACTTAAGATCAACAGTGTGCGCATAAAAAGTTATTCGGGCTCAAAACGCGCTAAAATCAGTTTTTTGCAAATATCTCGCTAACGCTAATTTTTACAGGAAAATTTCGGTCTCTAATTTTGTAGCACAAAAGTACATCAAAAAAGTTTTCGTAAAACTTATAGTTTAGGTGGTCACTCAATTTAAAAAGTTGTGAACAGTTATGATACGAAATGCTGCGTATAAGTTCATATTAAAATATCTTACTTTTTAAATTGCGATAACTCATCAATAAGGAGCCATGCAAACAAAATTAAAATACCGTTTAAGAGATAATTTAATTATCTATATACCGTACTAAATTTTTTTTTTCGAACGGCTCATGGCCCTAAAAATATTCTTCAAAAACCGCTAAGGCTTCGAAAATACTGGTTTTTGAAGGATATTTCCGAAACAAAATGTCATATGATAAAAAGTAAAAGCACCAATTTTGTAAAGTCACAAGATGTACAAAAAGTATGCAATATGTGTACACATAGAAGTAACCGTTTAGAAGATATTCCACAAAAACCCTTAAAAGCTTGGATTTCCTTTAAATTTTGTCAGTTGGATCGAATCTTATTTGTCTGATCGTTCATATCAAATAAGATTTGGGAAGGTGTTGTCACCTCCTTTTACTGCGTCTTCAAGTGTTCCGCAAGGAAGCCACTTGGGACCTCTCCTGTTTATTTTAGCCACTGTGCACAATTCACTCATCATAGCTCGAGCTTTTTCAAGCGAGCTGCGATTCATCCTGGCTGATAAACCATTTTGCTCAAGACTGTACGGAACGGTTGTTTGATGAATGATTCCATCACGTTTCAATGTTAACTCCGTACGTAGGATTGATACGCGTATTCATCTGATTTTCTACTTCTGCTTTAAATTCCTTGAAGCATTCTAATACAGCATCTTTTGACTTGATAAAATATACGTAGACTTTGCGTGTGAAGTCATCTATAAATGTAACAAAATACAGGCTACCATTAAGAGATTTTACCTCCAAAGGCCCGCAAATGTCTGAATGAATTACGTCCAAAACTTTTGATGCTCTTGATCCTTCAACTGGATAAATGTTCCGATGCTGCTTACCTTGTACACACGAAAAACACGATTTCGTTTCAGCCGATGAAAATTTTACGCCATATACATATCATAACATATGGGGTCTCATAAAGTTTTTCTGATAGGTTATAAAAATAAAAAGACACGTCCCAGTGTGCCAAACGGACTCGTTTCGGATCCGTAACGGATTCATATTTTCGTACTTTTTATCCGTTACGGAATCCGTTACGTATCCGTTACTGATCCGTTGGCGGGAGAGATTCCTAAAAAAAAACGAATCTTTTTTCTACTTTTATGGATCCGTTTCGAACCTGTAACGTACATCAAAAGCGAGTTCAAAACAGATTCGCTTTTAATAATGTTAATGCTGCTTATAAGAAAAAAAAAAAAAAAATTGTGAAGCGCTTATTTTTAATCAAAAAAACAAAAAAAAAAAAAAAAAAATTATAGCCCGGCCGGGAGTCGAAGCCAGGCTCCCGGGGTGATACTTTTCCATACACGAGACGTTAGCCAACTAGGCTATTAACCGATATGATGTTGACATATCTGATGTAGACTTATGTGATGTTGAGATTTAAAGTTTGTACCCAATGTGCACAAAAACGGATGAGGATCCGTTTCGAATCCATTACGAGTTCATAAAGGTATAAAAAACGTAATCCGAGGTAACGGATCCATTTCGAACCCGTAACGTACATCAAAAACGAATTCAAAACGCTTTGTTTGGATAAAAAAAAAAACATTTTGAAGCGCTTATTAGCGAATAAAAAAAAATTAAATTCCGCAGTGCGGGCCCGTTTCGAATCCGAAACTTATGTAAAAACGAATTCAAAACGGATTTGCTTTTAAATATGTTAATGCTGTATATTTACAGAAAAAAACCTTTTTGATGCGCCTATTAGCAATTTAAAAATTATAAAAAGAAAAAAAAGGAAGAAAAATAAAGGGTAAAAATCCACCTCTGGTAGGATTCGAACCTGGGCAAATCCGTTTCGATTCCGTAAATACTTCAAATACGAACTCAAAACGGATTTGCTTTATTTAATTTTTATGATAAAAAAAATATTTTTGATTTGTTTTTTTTTTTCTTTTTATTTTATTGCGTATGATTTTTTGTAAACTTTTCAAACTCTGTTTGAAAAAATGCTTTTGATTCCAAATTTCAGTATATAACATTTTTTATCAAAAGAAGGGAAGAAAAACAACACAGAATACTTATAAAAAAAACAACAGAAATTTGTTTAATATACAAACTTTAAATCTCAACATCAAATAAGTCTACATCAGTTAAGTAAACATCATATCGGTCAATAGCCTAGTTGTATAACGTCTCGTGTATGAAAGAGTAATACCCCGGGAGCCTGAGTTCGACTCCCGGCTGGGCTAGTAATTTTTTATTTTTTTTGTTATTTTGTTTTTTTTAATTAAAAATAAGCGCTTCACCCTGTTTTCTTTTTTTTTTTATAAGCGGCATTAACATTAATAAAAGCGAATCCGTTTTGAATTCGTTTTTGATGTACATTACAGGTTCGAAACGGATCCATAAAAGAAGAAAAAAACGATTCGTTTTTTTTTTAGGAATCCTTCCCGCAAACGGATCAGTAACGGATACTTAACGGATTCCGTAACGGATAAAAAGAACGAAAATATGAACCCGTTACGGATCCGAAACAAGTCCGTTTGGCACACTGGGTATTGATTAAACAAATTTCTGTTGATTTTTTTATAAGTATTCTGTGTTCTTTCTCTTCCCTTCTTTTGATAAAAAATATTATATACCCAGTGTGCCAAACGGACTCGTTTCGGATCCGTAACGGGTTCATATTTTCGTTCTTTTTATCCGTTACGGAATCCGTTAAGTA